>JANJGN010000309.1:17500-210000 GCA_026770705.1 Isurus oxyrinchus | reverse complement strand
TTTGACTAGAGGAGTGGGTATTAGGCTGGGGGAATGGGATATTGGACACAGTCAGTAGGATATTGGACTGGGAGAATAAGAAATTGGACTGGGAGAGTGGGGTATCAGAACAGGACAATAGGAATTTGGCCAGGGAGAGTTGGAACTTAGGCTGGGAGTGTGGAGTCTCAGAAAGGGAGTGAGTGATATTGCACTGGGAGAGTGGAATATTGGAAAGGAGATTGAGATAGTGGACAATGTCAGAGGGATATTGTACTGGGACAGTGGGTAACCGGACTGGGGCAGTGCATTAAAGAATTAGGAGAGAATGGGATATTTGACAGGGGAGTAGGTGTCAGACTGGGGGATTGGGATATCAGATTGGGAGTATGGGATATCGGACTGACAGAGTGGGCTGTTGGACTAGGAGAGTAACATATCAGATTGGGAGGGCAGGATTTTGGACTGAGTGAGAGGGATGTTGGATCGGGGAAGCGGGATATTGGAAAGGGAGAGTGGGATAACAAACTGGGAGAGTGGAATATCGGATCAGGAGAAAGGTATATGGCACTGGGGAAGTTGAATATTGGAATGTGAGAGTGGGGTGGTGGATATGGTCAGAGGGATATTGGACTGTGAGAGAGATATCGGAATGGGGCAGTTGGAATTTGGACTGGGAGATGGGGGCTTGGACTGGGAGAGTGGGATATGGAGCCCAGAGAATGGGATAATGGACTGGGAGAGTGGGAAAATGGACAGAGAGTGTGTGATATCAGGCACCAAATGTTGGCTATTGGACTGGTGGAGTGGGATATTGGATTGGGATAGTGGTATTTAAGACTGGGAGAGTGGGAACTTGGACAGGGAGTGAGTGATAATGCAGAGGAGAATATTGGAAAGGGAGAGTGGGATAGTGGACATGGTCAGAGGGATATTGGACTGTAAGAGTGGGATATCAGAATGGGACAGTTGGAATTTGGACTGGGAGTGTGAGACCTTGGACTGGGAGAGTGGAGTCTTGGACTGGGAGTGTGGGATTTTGGGCTGGGAGGGTGGGATATTTGACAAGGGGAGTAGGTGTTGGACTGGGAGAGTGGGATAACGGACAGCATGAGTGGGATCTCAGGCTACAAGAGTTGGATATTGGACTTCGAGAGTGGGATATTGAACTGGGATAGAAGGATACTGAACTATACAAATGGGATATCAGATCAGGAGAGTAGTATATCAGACTCTAAGAGTGGTATATTGGACTGAGAGAGAGGGATGTAGGATTGGGAGACTAAGGTATCAGGCTGAAGAATGGATATTGGACTGGGAGAGTGGGATAATGGGCTGAGAGAGGGGATATTGGACTGGGAGAGTGGATATTGGACTGGGAGAGTGGGATATTGGGCTGGGAGAGTGGATATTGGACTGGGAGAGTGGGATATTGGACTGGGAGACTGAGGTATCAGGCTGAAGAGTGGATATTGGGCTGAGAGAGTGGGATATTGGACTGGGAGAGTGGGATATTGGACTGGGAGAGTGGGATATTGGGCTGGGAGAGTGGGATATTGGGCTGGGAGAGTGGGATATTGGACTGGGAGAGTGGGATATTGGGCTGGGAGAGTGGGATATTGGACTGAGAGAGTGGGATATTGGGCTCGGAGAGTGGGATATTGGACTGGGAGAGTGGGATATTGGACTGGGAGAGTGGGATATTGGACTGGGAGAGTTGGAACTTTGTTTGGGACAGTGGGATGTTTGACTGGGAGAGTGGGATAATGAACAGCTAGAGAAAGGTGACGGAAATTGAGAATGGAATTTCAGGCTGCGAGAGGTGGATATTGGACTGAGAATGTGGGATTTCAGATTGGGAGAGTGGTATTTTGGACTGGGAGAGTGGGAACTTGGACTGGGACAGTGGAATATTGGACTGGGAGAGTGGGATATTGGAGTGGGAGGGTGGGATATTGGGCTGGGAGAATGGTGTATCAGTCTCAGAGAATGGTATATTGGAAACTGTCAGGGGATAAGAGGCTGGGAGAGTTGGAAGTGGGACTGGGAGGGGTGGGATATCAGAGTGGGAGATTGGGGTATTGGACTGGGAGAGTGGGTTCATGGACTGGGAGAACATGATATTTGACAACGGGAGTAGGTGTCAGACTGCAGGAATGGGACATCGGGCAGGGAGAATGGGATACAGAACTGGGAGAGTGGGATATTGGGCTAAGAGAGTGGGATATTGGACTGGGAGAGTGGGTATTGGGCTGAGAGAGTGGGATATTGGGCTGAGAGAGTGGGGCATTGGACTGGGAGAGTGGGATTTTGGACTGGGAGACTGAGGTATCAGGCTGGGAGAGTGGGATATTGGGCTGGGAGAGTGGGATATTGGACTGGGAGAGTGGGATATTGGGCTGGGAGAGTGGGATATTGGGCTGGGAGAGTGGGATATTGGACTGGGAGAGTGGGATATTGGGCTGGGAGAGTGGGATATTGGGCTGGGAGAGTGGGATATTGGGCTGGGAGAGTGGGATATTGGACTGAGAGAGTGGGATATTGGGCTCGGAGAGTGGGATATTGGACTGGGAGAGTGGGATATTGGACTGGGAGAGTGGGATATTGGACTGGGAGAGTTGGAACTTTGTTTGGGACAGTGGGATGTTTGACTGGGAGAGTGGGATAATGAACAGCTAGAGAAGGGTGACGGAAATTGAGAATGGAATTTCAGGCTGCGAGAGGTGGATATTGGACTGAGAATGTGGGATTTCAGATTGGGAGAGTGGTATTTTGGACTGGGAGAGTGGGAACTTGGACTGGGACAGTGGAATATTGGACTGGGAGAGTGGGATATTGGAGTGGGAGGGTGGGATATTGGGCTGGGAGAATGGTGTATCAGTCTCAGAGAGTGGTATATTGGACACTGTCAGGGGATAAGAGGCTGGGAGAGTTGGAAGTGGGACTGGGAGGGGTGGGATATCAGAGTGGGAGATTGGGGTATTGGACTGGGAGAGTGGGTTCATGGACTGGGAGAACATGATATTTGACAACGGGAGTAGGTGTCAGACTGCGGGAATGGGACATCGGGCAGGGAGAGTGGGATACAGAACTGGGAGAGTGGGATTTTGGGCTAAGAGAGTGGGATATTGGACTGGGAGAGTGGATATTGGGCTGAGAGAGTGGGATATTGGGCTGAGAGAGTGGGATATTGGACTGGGAGAGTGGGATTTTGGACTGGGAGAGTGGGATATTGTTCTGAGAGAGTGAGATTTGGGCTGAGAGAGTGGGATTTGGGCTGAGAGAGTGGGATATTGGGCTGAGAGAGTGGGATATTGGGCTGAGAGAGTGGGATATTGAGCAGGGAGAGTGGATATTGGACTGGGAGAGTGGGTTATTGGGCTGAGAGAATGGGATATTGGACTGGGAGAGTGGGATCTTGGGCTGAGAGAGTGGGATATTGGGCTGGGAGAGTGGGATATTGGACTGGAAGTGTGGGAGATTGGGCTGGGAGAGTGGGATATTGGGCTGGGAGAGTGGGATATTGGGCTAGGAGTGTGGGATATTGGGCTGAGAAAGTGGGATATTGGACTGGGAGAGTGAGATATAGGACTTGGAGAGTTGGATATTTGACTGGGAGATTGGTGCATCAGACTCACAGATTGGACACTGTTAGTGAGGTAAGGATCTGGGAGAGTGGGGTAATGGGCTGGGAGAGTTGAATGTTAGTCTAGCAGAGTGAGGCATCAGACTGGGAGATTGGGATTTTGGGCTGGGATAATGGCATATCAAACTGAGAGAGTGGGATATTAGACTGGGAGAGTGGGAAATTGGACTAGGAAATTGGGATATTGAGCTGGGTGTGGCAAATACTTGATGGGAGAGTGTGAAATTGTATTGGGACAGTGTGATGTTACACTGGGACAGTGGGACATAAGAATGGGAGAGTGGGATATTGGACTAGGACAGTGACATATTGGACATGGAAAGTGAACTATTGGACTGGGATTGGGATATTGGACTAGTACAGTGAGAAATTAGACTGAGGGAGTGGAATATTGGTCTGAGGGAGTATGTGATATTGGACTGGGCGTGTGGGATACTGGAATGGGAGTGGGATATCAGACTGGGCGAGTAGGATATAAGAATGCGGGTGGGATATTGGACTAGAAATGTTGTATATTGGACTCGGAGAGTGGGTTATTGGACTGAGAAAAGTGGGATATCGGAATAGGACAGTGACAATTTGGACTGAGAGAGTTGGATAATGGACTGGGGGTGTAGGGTCTCGGACAGGGAGTAAACGTTATTGCACTGGGAGAGTGAAATATTGGAAAGGGGGATTGGAATAGTGGACATAATCAGAGGAATATCGCAGTGGGAGAGTGGGATATTGCAATGGGACAATTGGACTTTGGACTGGGAGAGTGTATATTGGACTGTGAGGTGGGATATTGGATGGGGTAGTGAGATATAGGGACTGGAGGAGTGAGATGACGGTCTGGGAGAGTGGATTATCGGATTGGGTGAAAGGCATTTGCACTAGCAGAGTTGAACATCAGAACGTGAGAGTGAGATTTTGGACTGGGAGAGTAGGAACTTGGACTGGGACAGTGAGATATTGGAATGGGACAGTGTTTTTTTGGACAGGGAGAGTTGGAACTTCGTCTGGGACAGTGGAATATTTGACTGGGAGAGTGAGATAATGAACAGCTAGAGAAGGGTGACGGAAATCGAGAATGGCATATCAGGCTGTGAGGGGTGGATATTGCATTGGGAAGGTGGGATTTTGGATTGGGAGAGTGGTATTTTGGGCTGGGAGTTGGGAACTTGGACTGGGACAGAGGTATACTGGACTGGGGGATTGGTGTATCAGAATGGGAGACTGGATATCATATTTGGAGAATGGTATATCAGACCGTGAGAGTGGGATATTGGACCAGGAGAATGGGATATTGGGCCGAATTAGTTGGACATCCACTGGCAAGGTGGGATATTGGACAGAGAGTGTGGGATATTGATCTCGGAGAGTGGGATATTAGACTCAGACAGTGGGATATTGGGCTGGGAGAGTGAAGTATTGGGCATGGGGAGCTGGATATTGAACTGTGAGTGGGATATTGGACCGGAGAAGTGGAATGTCGGACTGAGGAAGTGGGATTTTGAACTAGGAAGGTGGGATATCAGACTGGACGAATGAGGTATAAGAATGGGAGAGTGGGGTATTGAACTGAGAGAGTGAGATATTGGACTGGAAAGTGGCATATTGTGATGGGAGTGGGATATCAGACTGGGGAGTAGGATGTAAGAATGGGAGTGGGATATTGGACAGGGAATGCTGTATATTGGACCGGGAGAGGAGGAAATTGGACTAGGAGAGTGGGTTATTGGACTGGGAAAGTGGGATATCAGAATGGGACAGTGGCAATTTGGACTGAGAGAGTTGGATCTTGGACTGGGGGTGTGGGGTCTCAGACAGGGAGTGAGCAATATGGCACCGGGCAAGTGAAATATTGGAAAGAGAGATTGGGATAATGGACATGGTCAGAGGGATATAGGAGTGGGAGAGTGGGGTATCAAAATGGGAAACTAGATATCGGACTTGGAGAATGGTATATCGGACCATGACAGTGGGATATTGGACCAGTAGAATGGGATATTGAGCCGAATTAGTAGGACATCCACTGGGAAGGTGGGATATTGGACAGAGAGTGTGGGATATTATTCTCAGAGAGTGGGATATTAGACTCAGGCAGTGGGATATTGGGCTGGGAGAGTGAAGTATTGGACATGGGGAGCTAAATATTGGACTGTGATGGGATATTGGACTGGGAGTGGAATGTCGGACTGAGGAAGTGGGATTTTGGACTAGGAAGGTGGGATATCGGACTGGGAGAATGGAGTATAAGAATGGGAGAGTGGGGTATTGAACTGAGAGAGTGAGATTTTGGGCATGGGGAGTGGACTATTGGACTGGGCGAGTGGGATTTTGGACTGGGTGAGTAGTATATTGGAATGGGAGAGTGAGTTATTGGACTGGGAGAGTGGGACATTGGACTGATAGTGGAATATTGGACTGGGAGAGTGGTGTGTTGGACTAGGGGAGCGGAATATTGGCCTGGGTGTGTAGGATCTTTGACTGGGAGAGTGGGATATTGAACAGGAAGTGTATGATATTTGACTGGGACAGTGGGATATTGGACTGGGAGAGTGGGATATTACACCATGGAAATAGGATATTAGTATGAGAGAGTGGGATATTGGACTGAGAGGGTGGGATATTGGAATGGGATAGTGGGAATTTGCATTGGGAGAGCTGGAACTTGGACTGGGAGTGTGGGGTCTCAGAAAGGGAGTAAGTGATATTGCACTGAGAATATCAGAAAGGGAGATTGGGATAGTGGACATGGTCAGAGGAATACTGGACTGGGAGAGTGAGACATTGGACTGGGAGAGTGGGATAACGGAATAGGACAGTTGGAATTTAGACTGGGAGAGTGGCACTGTGGACTGTGTCAGTAGGTTGACAGACTAGGACAATGGGATATTTCACAGGGGGAGTAACTTTCGGACTGTGCAAGTGGGATATTGGATTGGGACAGTGGCATATCGGACAGGGAGAGCAGCATATTGGACTGAGAGAGTGGGATGTTGGATAGGGGAAGTGGGATATTCGAAGGTGGAGTGGGACATTAGACTGGGAGAGTGGAATATCAGATTGGGAGAAAGGTATATTGCACTGGTAGAGTTGAACATCAGAATGTGAAAGTGGGATTTTGGAATGGGAGACTGGGATATCACCTGTAAGAATGTGATATGGACTGGCGGAGCGGGATATTGGAGAGTGAGAGTGGGATATTGGACTGGGAGAGAAGGATATTGGACTAAAGTTGCACGACATTGGACTGGGAGAGTGGGATGATAGACTGGGAGACTGAGGTATCGGATGGGGAGAGTGAGATATTGGACTGGGAGAGTGGGATATTGGACTGGGAGAGTGGGATATTGGACTGGGAGAGTGGGATATTGGACTTGGAGAGTGAGATATTGGACTGGGAGAATGGGATATTGGACTGGGAGAGTGGGATATTGGACTCAACCAGGCGGATATCAACCTGGGAATGTTGGATATTGAACCGGTAGAGTGGGATATCTGACAGGGAGAGTGGGATATCAGAACTGGAGTTCGATAGCAATATTGGAGGGTGCCATTTTGGACATGGAGCAAGGGAAATTATACTGGCAAAGCGGGAAATTGGACTGGGATTGTGGGGTCTCAGGTAGGGAGCCAGAAATATTGCACTGGGAGAGTGAAATATTGGAAAGGGAGGGTGGGATAGTGGAATGGAAGAGTGGGCATTGGACTGGGAGAGTGGGATATCGGAATGGGACAGTTGGATTTTGGACTGGGGAAGTCGGAATGTGGAATGGGAGAGTGGGATATTGGGCTGAGTGAGTGGATATTGGACTGGGAGAGTGGATATTGGACTGGGAGAGTGGGATATTGGGCTGGGAGAGTGGATATTGGACTTGAAAGCGGGATATTGGACTGGGAGACTGAGATATCAGGCTGAAGAGTGGATATTGGGCTGAGAGAGTGGGATATTGGACTGAGTGATTGGGATATTGGACTGGGACAGTGAGATATTGGACTGAGAGAGTGAGATATTGGACTGGGATAGTGGGATGTTTGACTGGGAGAGTGGGATAATGAACAGCTAGAGAAGGGTGACGGAAATCGAGAATGGCATTTTAGGCTGCAAGAGGTGGTTATTGGACTGAGAATGTGGGATTTTGGATTGGGAGAGTGGTATTTTGGACTGGGAGAGTGGGATATTGGACTGGGAGATTGGGGTATTGAACTGGGAGAGTGGATTCAAGGACTGGGAGAGCATGATATTTGACAAGGGGAGTAGGTGACAGACTATGGGAGTGGGATATCGGACTGGGAGAATGGCATATCAGACTCTGAGCGTTCAATATTGGTCTGGGAGAGTGATTTGTTGGATGTGGAGAGCAGGATATTGGACTGAGAGAGTGGGTAAGTGGGATATCAGACTGAGAGAGTGGAATATTGTATTGCAAGAATGGTATATTGCACTGGGAGAGTTGATTATCTGAATATAAAACTGAGATTTTGGGCTGGGAGAGTTGAATATCTGACAGCGAGAGTCGGGTATCAGGCTGCAAGAGTGGAATTTTGGACTTGGAGAGTGGGATTTTGGAATGGTACAGTAGCATTTTGGACTGGGACAGTGGGAACGTGGAATGGGACAGTGGGATATTGGATTGTTAGAGTGGGATTTTGGACTGGGAGACTGAGGTATCAGGCTGAAGAGTGGATATTGGACTGGGAGAGTGGGATATTGGACTGGAAGAGTTGGATATTGGACTGGGAGGGTGGGATATTGGGCTGAGAGAGTGGGATATTGGACTGGCAGAGTGGATATTGTGCTGAGAGAGTGGGATATTGGGCTGGGAGAGTGGGATATTGGGCTGAGAGAGTGGGATATTGGACTGGGAGATTGGGATATTGGGCTGAGAGAATTGGCTATTGGACTGGGAGAGTGGGATTTTGGACTGGGAGACTGAGGTATCAGGCTGAAGAGTGGATATTGGACTGGGAGAATGGGATATTGGATAGGGACAGTGGTTTGTTGGATGTGGAGAGCAAGATATTGGACTGAGAGAGTGGTAAGTGGGATATCAGACTGAGAGAGTGGAATATTGTATTGCAAGAATGGTATATTACACTGGGAGAGTTGAATATCTGAATATAAAAGTGAGATTTTGGGCTGGGAGAGTGGAATAACTGACAGCAAGAGTGGGGTATCAGGCAGCAAGAGTTGGATTTTGGACTTGGGGAGTGGGATTTTGGAATGGTGCAGCAGCATTTTGGACTGGGACAGTGGAAACGTGGAATGGGACAGTGCGATATTGGACTCAACCAGCCGGATATCAACCTGGGACTGTTGGATATTGTACTGGTAGAGTGGGATATCTGACAGGGAGAGTAGGATATCAGAACTGGCTGCGAGAGGTGGATATTGGACTGAGAATGTGGGATTTCGGATTGGGAGAGTCGTATTTTGGACTGGGAGAGTGGGATATTGGACTGGGAGATTGGGGTATTGGAATGAGAGTGTGAGTTCATGGACTGGGAGATTGGGATATTGGACTGGGAGAGTGGGTTCATGGACTGGGAGAGCATGATATTTGACAAGGGGAGTAGGTGTCAGACTGCAGGAGTGGGATATCAGACTGGGAGAATGGCATATCAGATTCTGAGACTTGGATATTGGACTGGGAGAGTGGTTTGTTGGATGTGGAGAGCAGGATATTGGACTGAGAGAGTGGGTAAGTGGGATATCAGACTGAGAGAGTGGAATATTGTATTGCAAGAATGGTATATTGCACTGGGAGAGTTGAATATCTGAATATGAAAGTGAGATTTTGGGCTGGGAGAGTGGAATAACTGAGAGCGAGAGTGGGGTATCAGGCTGCGAGAGTTGGATTTTGGACTAGGAGAGTGGGATTTTGGAATGGTACAGTAGCATTTTGGACTGGAACAATGGGAACATGGAATGGGACAGTGGGATATTGGACTGTCAGAGTGGGATTTTGGACAGGGAGATTAGGATATTGGGCTGAGAGAATGGGGTATTGGACTGGGAGAGTGGGATTTTGGACTGGGAGACTGAGATATCAGGCTGAAGAGTGGATATTGGACTGGGAGAGTGGGATATTGGGCTGGGAGAGTGGGATATTGGGCTGAGAGAGTGGGATATTGGACTGGGATAGTGGGATATTCGGCTGAGAGAGTGGGATATTGGACTGGGAGATTGGGATATTGGACTGGGAGAATGGGGTATTGGACTGGGAGAGTGGTTTGTTGGATGTGGAGAGCAGGATATTGGATTGAAAGAGTGTTTAACCGGGTTATCAGACTGAGAGAGTGGAATGTTGTATTGCAAGAATAGTATATTGCACTGGGAGAGTTGAATATCTGAATACAAAAGTGAGATTTTGGGCTGGGAGAGTGGAATAACTGACAGCGAGAGAGGGGTATCAGGCTGCGAGAGTTGGATTTTGGACTTGGAGAATGGGATATTGGAGTGGTACAGTAGTACTTTGGACTGCGAGAGTTGGAATGTGGAATGGGACAGTGGGATATTGGACTGTCAGAGTGGGATTTTGGACTGGGAGACTGAGGTATCAGGCTGAAGAGTGGATTTTGGACTGGGAGAGCGGGATATTGGGATGGGAGAGTGGGATATTGGACTGGGAGAGTGGGATATTGGACTGGGAGAGTGGGATATTGGGCTGAGAGAGTGGGATATTGGACTGGGAGAGTGGGATATTGGGCTGAGAGAGTGGGATATTGGACTGGGTGAGTGGATATTGGGCTGAGAGAGTGGGATATTGGACCGGGAGATTGGGATATTGGGCTGAGAGAATGGCTATTGGACAGGGAGAGTGAGATTTTGAACTGGGAAACTGAAGTATCAGGCTGAAGAATGGATAGTGGACTGGGAGAATGGGGTATTGGACTGGGAGTGTGGGATATTGGACTGGGCGAGTTGGATATTGGACTGGGAGAGTGGGATATTGGGCTAGGAGAGTGCAATATTGGACTGAGAGCATGGGATTTGGGCTGAGAGAGTGGGATATTGGACTGAGAGAGTGGGATATTGGACTGAGAGAGTGGGATATTGGTCTGAGAGAGTGGGATATTGGACTGAGAGAGTGGGATATTGGACTGAGAGAGTGGGATATTGGACTGAAAGAGTGGGATATTGGGCTGAGAGAGTGGGATATTGGGCTGGGAGAGAGGATATTGGACTAGGAGAGTGGGATATTGGGCTGAGAGTGTGGGATATTGGGCTGAGAGAGTGGGATATTGGGCTGGGAGAGTGGATATTGGACTGGGAGAGTGGGATATTGGGCTGAGAGAGAGGATATTGGACTAGGAGAGTGGGATAGTGGGCTGAGAGTGTGGGATATTGGGCGGGGAGAGTGGGATATTGGGCTGGGAACGTGCGATATTGGGCTGGGAGAGTGTGATATTGGACTGGGAGAGTGGGATATTGGGCTGGGAGAGTGGAATATTGGACTGGGAGTGGGGGATTTTGGACTGGGAGTGTGGGATATTGGACTGGGAGAGTGGGATATTTGGCTGAGAGAGTGGGATATTAGACTGGGAGAGTGGGATATTGGACTGGGAGAGTGGGATTTTGGACTGGGAGAGTGGGATATTTGACTGGGAGATTGGTGCATCAGACTCACAGATTGGACACTGTTAGTGAGGTAAAGATCTATGACAGTGCGGTAATGGGCTGGGAGAGTTGGATGTTAGTCTAGCAGAGTGAGGCATCAGACTGGGAGATTGGGATTTTGGGCTGGGATAATGGCATATCAAACTGGGAGAGTGGGATATTAGACTGGGAGAGTGGGAAATTGGACTAGGAAATTGGGATATTGAGCTGGGAGTGGCAGATACTTGATGGGAGAGTGTGAAATTGTATTGGGACAGTGTGATGTTACAATGGGACTGGAAATGTTGTATATTGGACCGGGAGAGTAGGAAATTGGACTTGGAGAGTGGGTTATTGGACTGAGAAAAGTGGGATATCGGAATAGGACAGTGACAATTTGGATTGGGAGAGTTGGATAATGGACTGGGGGTGTTGGGTCTCGGACAGGGAGTAAATGTTATTGCACTGGGAGAGTGAAATATTGGAAAGGGGGATTGGAAAAGTGGACATAGTCAGAGGGATATCGCTGTGGGAGAGTGGGATATTGGAATGGGACAATTGGACTTTGGACTGGGAGAGTGTATATTGGACTGTGAGGTGGGATATTGGATGGGGTAGTGTGATATAGGGACTGGGGGAGTGTGATGACGGTTTGTGAGAGTGGATTATTGGATTGGATGAAAGGCATTTGCACAGGCAGAGTTGAACATCAGAATGTGAGAGTGAGATTTTGGACTGGGAGAGTAGGAACTTGGACTGGGACAGTGAGATATTGGAATGGGACAGTGAGATATTGGAATGGGACAGTGTTATTTTGGACAGGGAGAGTTGGAACTTCGTCTGGGACAGTGGGATATTTGACTGGGAGAGTGAGATAATGAACAGCTAGAGAAGGGTGACGGAAATCGAGAATGACATATCAGGCTGTGAGAGGTGGATATTGCATTGGGAAGGTGGGATTTTGGATTGGGAGAGTGGTATTTTGGGCTGGGAGGTGGGAACTTGGACTGGGACAGAGGTATACTGGACTGGGGGATTGGGGTGTCAGAATGGGAGACTGGATATCAGACTTGGAGAATGGTATATCAGACCGTGAGAGTGGGATATTGGCCCAGGAGAATGGGATATTGGGCGGAATTAGTAGGACATCCACTGGGAAGGTGGGATATTGGACAGAGAGTGTGGGATATTGATCTCGGAGAGTGGGATATTAGACTCAGACAGTGGGATATTGGGCTGGGAGAGTGAAGTATTGGGCATGGGGAGCTGGATATTGGACTGTGAGTGGGATATTGGACCGGAGGCGTGGAATGTCGGACTGAGGAAGTGGGATTTTGGACTAGGAAGGTGGGATATCAGACTGGGTGAATGAGGTATAAGAATGGGAGAGGGGGGTATTGAACTGAGTGACTGGGAAAGTGGGATATTGGAATGGGAGTGGGATATCAGACTGGGGAGTAGGATGTAAGAATGGGAGTGCGATATTGGGCTGGGAAAGCTGTATATTGGACCGGGAGAGTAGGAAATTGGACTAGGAGAGTGGGTTATTGGACTGGGAAAGTGGGATATCAGAATGGGACAGTGGCAATTTGGATTGGGAGAGTTGGATCTTGGACTGGGGGTGTGGAGTCTCGGACAAGGAGTGAGCAATATGGCACTGGGAGAGTGAAATATTGGAAAGGGAGATTGGGATAATGGACATGGTCAGAGGGATATAGGAGTGGGAGAGTGGGGTATCGGAATGGTAAAATGGATATCGGACTTGGAGAATGGTATATCGGACCATGACAGTGGGATATTGGATCAGTAGAATGGGATATTGAGCCGAATTAGCAGGACATCCACTGGGAAGGTGGGATATTGGACAGAGAGTCTTGGATATTAATCACAGAGAGTGGGATATTAGACTCAGGCAGTGGGATATTGGGCTGGGAGAGTGAAGTATTGGGCATGGGGAGCTAAATATTGGTCTGTGATGGGATATTGGACTGGGAGTGGAATGTCGGACTGAGGAAGTGGGATTTTGGACTAGGAAGGTGGGATATCGGACTGGGAGAATGGAATATAAGAATGGGAGAGTGGGGTATTGAAATGAGAGAGTGAGATTTTGGGCAAGGGGAGTGGACTATTGGACTGGGCGAGTGGGATATTGGACTTGGTGAGTAGTATATTGGAATGGGAGAGTTAGTTATTGGACTGGGAGAGTGGGACATTGGACTGGGATAGTGGAATATTGGACCTGGAGAGTTGTGCGTTGGACTAGGGGAGCGGAATATTGGCCTGGGTGTATGGGATCTTTGACTGGGAGAGTGGGATATTGAACAGGAAGTGTATGATATTTGACTGGGACAGTGGGATATTGGACTGGGAGAGTGGGATATTACACCATAGAAATAGGATATAATTATGAGAGAATGGGATATTGGACTGAGAGGGTGGGATATTGGCATGGGATAGTGGGAATTTGGATTGGGAGACCTGGAACTTGGACTGGGAGTGTGGGGTCTCAGAAAGGGAGTAAGTGATATTGCACTGAGAATATCAGAAAGGGAGATTGGGATAGTGGACATGGTCAGAGGAATACTGGACTGGGAGAGTGAGACATTGGACTGGGAGAGTGGGATAACGGAATAGGACAGTTGGAATTTGGACTGGGAGAGTGGCACTGTGGACTGTGTCAGTAGGTTGACAGACTAGGACAATGGGATATTTCACAGGGGGAGTAACTTTCAGACTGTGCAAGTGGGATATTGGATTGGGAGAGTGGCATAACGGACAGGGAGAGCAGCATATTGGACTGAGAGAGTGGGATATTGGATAGGGGAAGTGGGATATTCGAAGGCGGAGTGGGATATTAGACTGGGAGAGTCGAATATCAGATTGAGAGAAAGGTATATTGCACTGGTAGAGTTGAACATCAGAATGTGAAAGTGGGATTTTGGAATGGGAGACTGGGATATCAGAATGGGAGACTGAGATATCACCTGTAAGAATGTGATATGGACTGGCGGAGTGGGATATTGGAGAGTGAGAGTGGGATATTGGACTGGGAGAGTGGGATATTGGACTAAAGGTGCACAATATTGGACTGGGAAAGTGGGATGATAGACTGGGAGACTGAGGTATCGGATGGGGAGAGTGGGATATTGGACTGGGAGAGTGAGATATTGGACTGGGAGAGTGGGATATTGGACTGGGAGAGTGGCATACTGGACTTACCCAGCCAGATATCAACCTGGTACTGTTGGATATTGAACTGGTAGAGTGGGTTATCTGACAGGGAGAGTGGGATATCAGAACTGGAGTTGGATATCAAACTTGGAGGGTGCCATTTTGGACATGGAGCGAGGGAAATTATACTGACAAAGCAGGAAATTGGACAGGGATTGTGGGGTCTCAGATAGGGAGCCAGAAATATTGCACTGGGAGAGTGAAATATTGGAAAGGGAGGGTGGGATAGTGGAATGGAAGAGTGGTCATTGGACTGGGAGAGTGGGATATCGGAATGGGACAGTTGGATTTTGGACTGGGGAAGTGGGAACTTGGACTGGGAGAGTGTATATTGGACTGTGAGAATGGATTAAAAACATAAACCTGCAGATGCTGGAAATCCAAAATGAAAACAGAATTACCTGGAAAAACTCAGCAGGTCTGGCAGCATCGGCGGAGAAGAAAAGAGTTGACGTTTCAAGTCCTCATGACCCTTCCACAGAACTGAGTGAAATTAGGAGAGGGGTGAAATATAAGCTGGTTTAAATTGGTGGGGGGGAGGGGGAGAGGTGGGGGGGGGGTTTAGAAATGTGGGGGTGGGGGTTGGTGTGGTTGTAGGGACAAACAAGCAGTGATAGGAGCAGTCAATCAAAAGATGTCACAGACAAAAGAACAAAAGAACACAGAGGGTGTTGAAGTTGGTGATATTATCTGAACGAATGTGCTTCCCCCTTCCTTTTGTTTTTTCCAATAATTTATATAGATTTTTCTTTTCCCACCTATTTCCATTATTTTTAAATCTTCTATGCCCTGCTAGCCTTTCCACCCCACCCCCACTAGAGCTGTACTTTGAGTGCCCTACCATCCATTCTTAATCAGCACATTCGTTTAGATAATATCACCACCTTCAACACCTCTGTGTTCTTTTGTCTGTGACATAGTTTGATGATCTGCTCCTATCACTGCTTGCTTGTGCCTACAACCACACCACCCCCCCCCCTCCGATTCTCTCCCCCCACCCCCCCCCCACCCCCCCCAACAACTTAAACCAGCTTATATTTCACCCCTCTCCTTATATTCACTCAGTTCTGTCGAAGGGTCATGAGGACTCGAAACGTCAACTCTTTTCTTCTCCGCCGATGCTGCCAGACCTGCTGAGTTTTTCCAGGTAATTCTGTTTTTGTTTTGTAAGAATTGGTTAATGGACTAGGAGAGTAGGATATTTGACAGTGGGAGTAGGTGTCTGACTAGAGGAGTAGAACGTCAGACTGGAATATTGGGATATCAGACTGGGAGAGTGGCATATCAGACTGGGAGAGCATGATATTGTACCGAGTGGGATGTTGGATTGTGGGTGTGGGACAATGGACGAGATACTGGGATATGGAATGAGAGAGTGAGATAACAGATTGGGAGAGTGGAATATCAGATTAGGAGAAAGGCATACAGCTCCGGAAGAGTTGAATATCAGAATGTGAGAGTGGGATTTTTAACTGGTAGAGTAGGAGCTTGCATTGCGACAGTGGAATATTGGAATGGAACAGTGGTATTTTGGAATGTGAAAGTGGGGCCTTGGTCTGGGAGAGTGGGATATTGGACTGGGAGAGTGGGATAGCGGAGAGAGTGGGATGATAGACAGCGAGAGTGGGATAACGGACAGCGAGAGTGGCAGATTGGGCTGCAAGAGTTGGATTTTGAACTGGGAATGTGGGATATTGGATTGGAAGATTGGGAGAGTGGGAACTTGGGACTGGGAGAGTGGAATATCGGACTGGGGTAGTGGGATACCAGACTGGGAGAATGGAATACTGCAGGGAGAATAATATATTGGACTATGAGAGTCTGATATTGGACCATGAGACTGGAATATTGAAGTGGGAGAGTGGGATACTGGATTGGGAGAGTGAAATATTGGACCTGGGGAGTGTGATATTGGACTAGGAGAATGGGATATTAGATTGGGAGAGTGGAATATGGGACTGAGGCATTGTCATTTTGAACTGGGAGAGTGGGCTATCAGACTGTGAAAATGGGATAGTAGAATGAGAGAGTGGGGTATTGGACTGGGGGAGTGGGATATACCACTAGGAGAGTGAGATCTCAGACTGGGAGTGTTACATATTGTAATGGGAGAGTGGGATATCTGTCTGAGAGAATTAATATTGGACTGGGACGATGGGAAATCGGACTGGGATTGTGGGATATTGGACTCGGAGAGTGGGATATTGGATTTTGGGAATGGGGTATTGGCCTGGGAGGATTGGGTATCAGACTGGGTTGTGGAGTTTAGGACAGGATGGTGGGATATAGAACAGAGTCACTGGGATATGGGTCAGGGAGAGTGGGATATTGGACTGAGGTGTCGAATATCGGCCTGGGAGAATGGAATTTTGGACTGGGAGATTGGGATTTTGGGCTGAGTTAGTAGGATATTGGACTGGGAGAATGGGATATTGGAGTGGGAGGGTGGGGTATTGGACTTGGAAAGTGAGATATAGGGCCTATAAATTGGGATCTTGTACCGAGTCAGTGGGTATTTTTTGGTTGGGGGAATGGGGTGTCAGACTGGAAGTGACATATCCGACTGGGAAAGTGGGATATTGGGCTGAGTCAGTGGGATATCAGACTGGGAGAGTCGGGTATTGGATTGTGAGAGTGGTATATTGGTCTGGGAGTGGGATATCAAACCGGGAGTGTAGGATATTGGACTAGGAGAGTGGGATATCGGGCTGAGTCAGTGGGATATTGGGCTGGGAGAGTGGGATATTGAAATGGGAGCATGGCACATTGGACTAGGAGAGTGGGAAATTGGACGGGGACAGTTGGATATCGGACTGCAAGATTAAGATCTTGGAATGGGAGAGATGCATATTGTAATGGGAGAGCAGGATAGCCATTTGAGAGAATTGATATGGGACTGGGAGAATGGGATATTGGACTGGGAGAGTAGGATATCCGACTTTGGCAATGGGATATTAGCTTGGGAGGGTTGGGTATCAGACTGGGATAGTGGAGTACAGGATAGGGAGATGGGATATAGAACTGAGTCAGTGGGTTATTCGATGGGAAGGGTGGGATATTGCACTGAGTCAATGGAATATCACACTGGGAGAGTGAAGTATTGGATTGGGAGAGTGGGATATTGGACTGAGTCAGTGGGATATCAGACTGGGAGAATTGATTATTGGATTGAGAGAGCGGTACTTTGGACTGGGACTGGGATATCGAACTGGGAGAGTGGGATATTGGACTGAGTCAGTGGGATATTGGACTGGGAGTGGGGTCATATGAACATACGGACTAGGAGCAGGAGTAAGCCATTCAGTCCCTCAAGCCTGCTCCACCATTTACTAAGATCATGGCTGACTTGATAGTCACCTGAAATCTGCATCTCCTGATAACCTATCACCCCCTTGCTTACCAAGAACCTCTCCACCTCTGCCTTAAAAAATATTCAAAGGCTCTGCTTCCACCACCTTTTCAGGAAGAGAGTTCCAAACACTTGCAACCCTCTGAGAGAAAGTTTTTTTGCCTCATCTCCGTTTTAAATGAGCGACCCCTTATTTTTAAACCCTGACCTCGAGTTCTAGGTTCTCCCACAAGATGAAACATCCTCTTAACGCCCACCCTGTCAAGTCCCCCCAGGATCATTTATGTTTCACCTCTCACTCTTCTAAACTCCAGTGGATACGCAGACTGGGCGACCGCTTTGCAGGACACCTTTGGTCTGTCCGCAAGCATGACCCAGACCTCCCTGTCGCCTGCCATTTCAACACTCCACCCTGCTCTCTTGCCCACATGTCTGTCCTTGGCTTGCTGCATTGTTCCAGTGAAGCCCAACGCAAACTGGAGGAACAGCACCTCATCTTCCGACTAGGCACTTTACAGCCTTCCGGACTGAATATCGAGTTCAACAACTTTAGGTCTTGAACTCTCTCCTCCATCCCGACCCCCTTTTTGATACCCTTTTTTCTAATAATTGTTATATATTTATATATATATATATATATATTCTTTTCCCACCTATTTCTATTATTATTTTTAACATTTATTTCCAGCTATTGTTTTATCTCCACCTTTTATCCCATTTCGATCCCTTCCCCCCACCCCACCCCCACTAGGACTATCTGTCACTTGCTCATCCTGCTTGCTACCATTAGTGTCCCCATTAGCACATCCTTTAGCTAATATCACAATCATCAACACCCCTTTGTCCTTTTGTTTATGATACCTTTGGCAGTCTCTCCTTTGCCTCCACCTATCACTGGCCCTCGACCCAGCTCTAACTGTCCCACCCCCCCACCCCCCCTTCAACCAACTTATATTTCACCACATTTCCATTCCTCTTTAGTTCTGATGAAGTGTCATACGGACTCGAAACATTAACTGTATTTCTCTCCACAGATGCTGTCAGACCTGCTGAGTTTTTCCAGGTATTTTTGTTTTTGTTCCAGCCTAGCCTGTCCAATCTTTCTTCAGATGACAACCCATTGATTCTAGGTATTAGTGTAGTAAACCTTCTCTGAACTACTTCCATGCATTAACATCTTTCCTTAAACAAGGAGACCATTACTGAACACAGTACTCCAGCTGTGGTCTCACTAGTTGTACAACTGAAGCACAACCTCTCCACCCCCTCACAATAAATTACAACATTCTATTAGCTTTCCTAATTACTTGCTTTACCTGCATACTCACCTTTTATGATTCATGCCCTAAGACACCCAGATCCCTCTGCATCTCATAGCTCTGCAATCTCTCATTTTGGTAATGTTCTGTTCTGCCTGCCTGGGGTAGTGGGATATTGGACTTGGTTCGTGGGATCTCAGACTGGGAGAGTGGGATATTGGATTTGGAGAGTGGGATATCAGACTGGGAGAGAAGAATATTGGACTGAATCAGTGGGATTTTGGACTGGGGGAATGGGATATAGGACTAGGAGAGTGAGGTATTGGGCTGAGTCAATGGGATATCAGAATGGAAGAGTGGGATATTGGATTGGGATAGTAGGATTTTGGACTGGGAAAGTGTGATATTGGATTCGGAGAGTGGAATATCAGACTGGGAGTGGGATATTGATCTTGGGGAATAAAATATTGGACTGGCAGAGAGGGATATTGGATTGGGAAAGTAGGATTTTGGACTGGGAAAGTGTGATATCAGGCCAGGAGATTGGGATATTGGATTGGGAGAGTGGGGTATTTGATAACGAGAGTGGGATATTAGACTGGGAGAGTGGGATATTGGATTCGGAGAGTGGAATATCAGACTGGGAGTGGGATATTGATCTTGGGGAATAGCATATTGGACTGGCAGAGAGGGATATTGGACTGGGAGTGGAATATTGGACTGGGAGAATTTGATATTGGACTGGGAGAGTGTGATAATGTACTTGGGGAATGGGATACTGAACTGGGAGAGTGGGATGTCAGACTGGGAGAGTGGGATATTGGACTCAAGAGAGAAGGATATTCTATAGAGTCAGTGGGATCTCGGACTGGGACAGTGGGATATTGGACATGGAGAGTTGAATATTGGACTGGGGAAGTGGGTCTTGGACAGGCAGAGTAGGATATTTGACAGAGAGAGTGGGATATCAGAATGGGAGAATGGGATAGTGGCTTGGGAGAGTGAGATATTGGACTTGGAGATTGGGATATTAAACTGGGAAAGTGGAACTTTGGACTGGGTGAGTGGGATATTGGATGGGGTAGTGGGATATTGGGATGCGAGTGGGATATCAGTCTGGGGGAGTGGCTTTTTGGTCTGGGAGAGTAGTGTAATGGACTGGCAGAGTGGGATCTTGGATTGGGAGTGTGGGATATTGGACATGGAGAGTGGGATATTGGACTGGGAGTGTGGGGTATTGGACAGGGAGAGTGGGATATTTGACAGGGAGAGTGGGATATTGGAATGGGAGAATGGAATAGTGGCCTGGGAGAGTGGGATATTGGACTTGGGGATTGGGATATTAGACTGGGACAGTAGGACTTTGGACTAGGTGAGTGGGATATTGGATGGAGTAGTGGGATATTGGATGGAGTAGTGGTATATTAGTCTGGGCGAGTGGTATATTTGACTGGCAGAGTCGGATATTGGACTCGGAGTTTGTGATATTGAATGGGAGAATGGGTTATCAGTCTGGGAGGGAGGGAGGGATATTGAAATGGGACAGTGGAAGATTGGAATGGGTGAGTGGGATATAGCACTGAGTCAGTGGGCTATTGGTCAGGGAGCTTGGTTTATTGCACAGGGAGGGTGGGATATCGGACAGGGATAGTGCAATATTGGACTGGGAGAGTGAAATTTTGGACTGGCAGTGGCATATCAGACTGGGGGGTGAGGGTGGGATATTGCAATGGGAGAGTGGGATATCTGTCTGAGAGAGTCAGACGTTGGACTGTGAGGGTGAAATATTGGACTTACTCTGTGGGATATCGAACTGGGCGAATGGGGTATTGTGCCAGGAGTGGGCTTTTGGAATGGGAGAGTGAGATATCACAGTGGTGGGGTACTGCCCTCCAGCAGCGCAGCACTGATCCTTCGACAGTGCGGTGCTCCCTCTGTACTACAGTGGGACTGTCGGCTTGGATAATGAGCGCACGTTCCTGTAGTAGGAACTCAGACTGGAGATTGTGCGCTGCCAGTTTCCCTGCTGAATTTTTGGAGAGTGAGTACAGTATGTTGATTTTTTTTTCTCAGCCCAATAAGGGCGGACGGAGTGTCACATGACCCCAGTTACCAGTAAGCACCAAAGATCCAGGAGGAAGTGGATCGTGGATCGTTTCTGTTTGTGGAAGAAGCTTGAGCTATGGCAACGGAGCGGCTGAATGCAGATCCATCGATCACCAATGATCAGGTATGTACGGCGTGTTACATCTCCTCCTCCCTAGCTGGGTTCAGCCCCCACTTGGACTGGGGCCAGGAAAGCAAACGTCAGAGCCGAAAGTAAAATACTGCGGGCGCTGGAAATCGGAAACCCAGCACTTTCTGTTCTCATTAATGCATCTGACACAACGCATTCAGCCTGTTCCCTCTGTCAGAGTAACACCTCTGTCAGCACCATTCAGCTTCCACTCTCCTCACTCTGGCTGACACCCATAAATACCCCTCTCCCTCTGCCTCTAACTTTCTCTCTCTCTCCATGTCTCACTCTCTCTTTTGGTATAAACCTCTCTTCTCCATCAGTCTGTCACTCAGTCTCTCTCTCTTTTTTACACTCTCTCTGGCAGGTTCAGTGCTTGGTGCTGTACTTTACTCTGTGCTCATGCTCTCCCTGTTGTCTCAATTCCTCTGTCCCTCACCCTGTTTCGCTCCATCTTTGTCTTTCTCTGCCTATCTACTTGTATTCCACATTCTCTTTCTCTCTCCTTCTGTCTTTCAATCTCTCTCTGTCATTCTTTAACTCTCTGACTGTCATTGTCACTCTCTCCCCATCTCAGTCTCTCACTCTTTCTCTGTCTCTCTCTCCATCTCTCTCTCTCTTCCTCTGTGTGTCTCTCTGTCTGTCTGTCTGTCTGTCTCTCTCTCCCTGTCTCTTTCTTTCTCTCTGTTCCTGATTCTCATTCACCTTTTCTCAGTCTGTCACTCACTGTCTTTCTGTCTCTGTGTAACTCTCTCTGACAGTCTCTCAATCTCTCTCTCTCTCTATCTGTTTATCCCTATCACTTCTTTCTGTCTCTTTATCACCATTTTTCAACTTATGTCTCTGTCCTCACTCTTGGTGTCTCTCTCTCTCTCTCTCTCTGCCTCACTCTCTGTCCCTCTGTCTCCCCATTCCTGTCTCTATTTTTTACACACTCTCTCTCTCTCTCTCTCTCTCTCTGCCTCACTCTCTGTCCCTCTGTCTCCCCATTCCTGTATCTATTTTTACACTCTCTCTCTCTCTCTCTCTCTCTCTGCCTCACTCTCTGTCCCTCTGTCTCCCCATTCCTGTCTCTATTTTTTACACTCTCTCTCTCTCTCTCTCTCTCTCTCTCTGCCTCACTCTCTGTCCCTCTGTCTCCCCATTCCTGTATCTATTTTTACACTCTCTCTCTCTCTCTCTCTCTCTCTGCCTCACTCTCTGTCCCTCTGTCTCCCCATTCCTGTATCTATTTTTTACACTCTCTCTCTCTCTCTCTCTCTCTCTGCCTCACTCTCTGTCCCTCTGTCTCCCCATTCCTCTCTATTTTTTACACTCTCTCTCTCTCTCTCTCTCTCTGCCTCACTCTCTGTCCCTCTGTCTCCCCATTCCTGTATCTATTTTTTACACTCTCTCTCTCTCTCTCTCTCTCTGCCTCACTCTCTGTCCCTCTGTCTCCCCATTCCTGTCTCTATTTTTTACACTCTCTCTCTCTCTCTGCCTCACTCTCTGTCCCTCTGTCTCCCCATTCCTGTCTCTATTTTTTACACTCTCTCTGTCTCTCTGCCTCACTCTCTTTCCCTCTGTCTCCCCATTCCTGTCTCTATTTTTTACACTCTCTCTCTCTCTCTCTCTGCCTCACTCTCTGTCCCTCTGTCTCCCCATTCCTGTCTCTATTTTTTACACTCTCTCTCTCTCTCTCGCACACACTCTGTCTCTCTCTGCCTCCCCCTTCTCCATCTCATGACTCACAATTCCATTCACAAGGTCACATTCTCCGATAAGGGAAATATTTCTGATGCCTCTTCAAAGATTAGGGCTTGATGCAGTTGAGTGCAAGCGAACAAGGGAATTGAATGCAGGACCATTCCTGTCACCTCAGGGCCAGGAACCACTCAAGTGAGTGAGTGAGCAGCTGTACAATCACGAGACTCTGGAGTGAAGTGGAGACAAGCGATGGTCCAACTGGCGTTAAAGCAGAGACACTCAAATTTCCCCCGTTGACATTCAGTGACTGGGGAACTTGGAGAGATATGGCGCGGTCAGCATCGTCTCCAACATTCCCAAAACTCAACCACCATTTCATCATCATATCCCAGGCTGGTGAAGGTAGAGAGGGTCACATCAGCAATGCCTCCAAATTAATATTCTTACTGTGACAACCAAATTATTTCATGGTCTCACCCCTCCCTATCTCTGTAACCTCCTCCAGCCCCTACAACCCTCCCTATCTCTGTAACCGCCTCCAGCCCCTACAACCCTCCCTACCTCTGTAACCTCCTCCAGCCCCTACACCCCTCCCTATCTCTGTAACCTCCTCCAGCTCCTACAACCCTCCCTATCTCTGTAACCTCCTCCAGCTCCTACAACCCTCCCTATCTCTGTAACCTCCTCCAGCACCTACAACCCTCCCTATCTCTGTAACCTCCTCCAGCCCCTACACCCCTCCCTATCTCTGTAACATCCTCCAGCCCCTACACCCCTCCCTATCTCTGTAACCTCCTCCAGCTCCTACAACCCTCCCTATCTCTGTAACCTCCTCCAGCCCCTACAACCCTCTCTATCTCTGTAACCTCCTCCAGCCCCTACAACCCTCCCTATCTCTGTAACCTCCTCCAGCCCCTACAACCCTCCCTATCTCTGTAACCTCCTCCAGCCCCTACACCCCTCCCTATCTCTGTAACCTCCTCCTCCAGCCCCTACAACCCTCCCTATCTCTGTAACCTCCTCCAGCCCCTACAACCCTCCCTATCTCTGTAACATCCTCCAGCCCCTACAACCCTCCCTATCTCTGTAACCTCCTCCAGCCCCTACACCCCTCCCTATCTCCGTAACTTCCTCCAGCCTGTACACCCCTCCCTATCTCTGTAACCTCCTCCAGCCCCTACAACCCTCCCTATCTCTGTAACCTCCTCCAGCCCCTACAACCCTCCCTATCTCTGTAACCTCCTCCAGCCCCTACAACCCTCCCTATCTCCGTAACTTCCTCCAGCCTGTACACCCCTCCCTATCTCTGTAACCTCCTCCAGCCCCTACAACCCTCCCTATCTCTGTAACCTCCTCCACCCCCTACAACCCTCCCTATCTCTGTAACCTCCTCCAGCCACTACACCCCTCCCTATCTCTGTAACCTTCTCCAGCCCCTACACCCCTCCCTATCTCTGTAACCTCCTCCAGCCAATAAAAAGCTCCTCTTCCTCACTGCTGCAGTAACCTACAGAAGGCCATGTGCACATAGCCTTATATGGGAGCTGTTTCACAGGAGGTATGAGACAAAACATGTACCAGAGGCTGAGTAATACAGCAGCTATATCACAGGGGGTATTATACAGGAGCTGTGTAACAGCGGGTATTATACAGGAGCTGTATCACTGGATGTATTATCCTGCAGGAGTGTGACAGTGGGTGTTTTACATGAGCTGTATCACTGGATGTATTATACAAAAGCTGTATCCCTGTTGTGGTGTCTGTGATGAATGGACCACAGGAGGCTCAGGAACAGGTTGCAATCGTTTATTCGAGCATTTGTAAGGACGGCACCATCTCAATGCAGCTTGAGACAGCACTCTGCTAAGCTACAAGTGTTCACCATATTTATACATTATTGGTCACATACAGGAACATCCTCCAGATTCCGATCTTGTCAACATGTGGGTTTACATTAAACAGACAGGTCTCTGGTACAAAGGTAACCTTACTTTCACCCAGCATAGACCCGCCTTCCTATCTAAGCTGGGACCATCTGTCCTTCCCCTATCGGTTGAAGATCATGCTTAATCTATGTTACTGATGTGCTCTGACCCCAGTCTAACTCCCAGGACCTTGCTGGTGATTGCAAACCCTGAGGGCGTACAAAGTTTGAGAGTGTATTCGGTTCATCTGGTTGAACTGTTTAATTGTTGATTTACTGATTTGCGCAGGCTGCCTACAGCTTCTAATTTAAGTAACTCATTCCCTTATAATGAATTCTCCCTTACCATAAATTCTCCTTTCCTTTTTATCACCTAACAGTCCCCCCTTTTGGCCCTTGGCTTAGCCCAAGGTAGCCGACTCCAGTGGTGTCCGCTCCCCACTCTGCCCCACCTTTACACACCACCACCCATTGATGCTGGTCACTCATCCAACTTTGGCACGTAAAGGGTACGGGTACTGGTCAAACCATCTGTATCATCTGGTCCTTTAATCCAAACCTCTGGCTAACCATGTTCCTGCTCCATCTACTAAAACTCCCCCCCTTTTTTGTGACCTCTGGGTGCGATGAATCAAGTATGTGTGATACATAATCAATATTAGCTGAAGTATAACTAGGGCATGGGAGATAGTCCGAATCCCGGGGTGTATCTGTACGTTCGAGCTCCGGTTCCACAGGCCCTTCCACCATGTGGAACAATCTATTTGTTCAATATCTGTCTTTAAGGCTCTAACCCTTTGCTGCAGTGTGTAGTAAGTTCTGTACATCTGCTGAGCCTGTCTCCGAATCGCGGTGAGATGCTCTGGTAATAGGGGAATTTCATAGGAGAACTGATTCAAATACTGTGTCAGGTTATCCTTAAGGCTTTCCTTGACCTGAATAGTAGTCGTTCCTCTCTTGTATGTTTCAACCAGTTCCACTTTCCCAACCCTTGCTGGCGCCTGTGGGTGTAGACATACCTAATGTTTGTGGATGGGGCATATCTGGTTACCCCCATACCGGATTCTTTCCTGAAACGTGGTGATACAATATCTCACGTTCTCTGTATATGCAACATGGGTTATTTCTTTTGCAGCCCATATAGTTTCCATTGAATAATTTGTGGGGGCTTTAAATCCACACTTCGCTTCCTCTGTCTCATATATCGGATGTACACATAGTACTGTGGTGGCTTCTATACTACACCCTTCTAATGTGGTCCTAACTGTATTTCCTTCTATGTCGACTGTGTATGGTGGAACTTATTATAGTAATCCCCCCGTATATCCCCAATATTTTCTACTCTATATAATGTCCTGCCGGGTGTTGACATAGGTATGACAGGTATTACTAATACAATGCCTATTAGCATATTACTATTCACTATGCATTCAACATTCATTCTATATATGCATGTTAAACCTCTGAGCTGGCAACCGGTCAAATCATTATTCTTGTGTCGTGAAAGGTTAAATAAATGCTCATTAGTCACCTATAAAGGAACTACCCCTTCATT
The DNA here is from genome assembly GCA_026770705.1 of Isurus oxyrinchus. Classification (NCBI taxonomy): domain Eukaryota; kingdom Metazoa; phylum Chordata; class Chondrichthyes; order Lamniformes; family Lamnidae; genus Isurus; species Isurus oxyrinchus. The sequence goes on along the minus strand of JANJGN010000309.1, from coordinate 183,547 downwards.
AATCTATCTTAAATTTTCTTGGGCTTGTGTCAGTGCCTAAGATCCATGGGTGCTGCAAACATCCTTTCTGCTTGCTTCATCTGAAATAGCTTTCCCTATTTCAGTTTGTTTTATTGATAGTCCCCGCATGACTTTTGGGGAAGGTAACCAGGCTTCAAATTAACCGTGTCACGTCCTGGTCTGTATCTAACTGGGTTTCCTGGATGCTCTGTCCCCACCCTAAAATCTCCTTAAGCTTAAACCTCAGGGTCCGGACCTTCTGATCTACCGTTGCTATGTCGATGGAATTAACTATTGATGTCCCTGTATTGAATAACGTGGCAGCGTCATCTATCAGGCTGCGCTTAGCTCAGTCCCCCTCTGGGCCTGATCGCATCCCGACATTAAACTGGACCGCTTCAACCATCAACTGGCTGGTCAGAGCTGGATACAGTGCTTGGGTGTGGGTTTGGCACCATTGGGGCAGGGAGACACCGGATACATTCAAGACTACGGCTATCAGCCCATGGTGTTAATTATCATACAGCATTTTATTTGGGTTGATCGATACGAGATGATTTGTGGGCCCTGGGTACGTGACCGGACAAGGTGGGTCAGTGGGTGTGGTTTGAGAAGCTTCAGTTATCTCTACTGAGACTGTGGAAGGAGATGTGGGAGGTGGCTGGCTAGTGGTACTAATTTTCTCTTTTGAGCAGACCTCCCATGCCCAATCTGAATCAAACCCTTACTACAATTCGAAAGCACTTGTTCTCCCACTGTTACGTTTATCTTTCCCCACTGCTTGGAGAATCCGGCACTGTCCGTGCTGTCCTGCAGTGTGGGATGAGCGGCGATGACCCCCGACCTTGTTTCCAGTACTGTTAGGCCCATGACCAGGATCGTAGATCTGTGGAGACATTAACATCGGCTCCCGTTCTCCAGGTTACCGCTTGGTCAATTGTCATGTATCTTTAACGGTGTGTAATGCCTCCATTTACTTCCCATTCCCATATCTCCAAGTGCGCAGGTACCACCTGTCATCATGACCTCAAATGGTCCATTGTTGCTCTTTGGATTTGCCTGTTTCCATATCCTTAATCACCTGTCGGTCTCTGACGTCCTTCCTTAACTCCTGCAATTGCTGACTTATTTCCCTCACATAGTCTCGCATCCTTCCTTTTAGTGGTCCTACATCTCCCACTCCTACTATGATTCCCTCGGGTAAAGTGCATTGCTCTCCTTGTCATTATTTCAAATGGGGTGAACCTGCTGGTTCTGCTTTGGGGTAGTCTCTAAGGCGCATCTGAATACTGGGCTGTTCCCCGTCTCTGGAATTGCTCCTGCGATTGATGTTTTGTTTTAGAGTTCAGTTCATCCTTTCCACCATCCCCAAGCTCTGTGGCTGATAGGGAATGTGGAGTTTCTGTTTATATTTAAATGTCTTTAATGACTCTTCCTGTGAAATGAGTTCCCTGATCTGAATCCATCTGGATAGGGCCCCCGCCACTCCTTCCCGTCTACTGTCTCCTGCTGCTGTCCCACGTCATACCTCAATTCCTTAAGCTGCTGACACAACTCTACGGTGCACCTTCTTATCCCGTCTTTCAATGGCTCAGTATCTTCACTTCCAGTGACGGTACTGTCTGGGAGCCGCTTAACTCTGTCTGTCATCAAGGTGTTAATCCTGTGGCTTTACCTTTTTGTAGCTCGCAGGCACATTAATACAATCAGTAATACATCTATTTAGCCTTTTTCCAGCTTTCCCTTTACCTGTATCCATCTTGTGGTAAATTATTGTTAATTATTATTTCTCCTTACATTCCAATTCCTGAACCACAGATTCCACACAGTTTTACCTCTAAGTTTTTTTCCGCCTGACCATGATCATCCTAAGATTTTCATGATATCAGTTTCTCTATTGTCTCAGTTGATGGCCAGATGATCAAATTCACTTCCCTTGAAACAGTTTGCATACAGTGTCCTCTTTCCCTAACTCTTTCTCCTATTTGCCTCATACCATTTTACACATACAACAGCCCCCATCTTATCTTGTTCAGGTTGCTTGGAGAGATTTTAAAATAAATATAGTATTCTCATAACAGTTCTAAAAACAGAAATCGGGCATTGACGTGTTCCTTATCTTCTTCTCAAACAACTTCATATTGACTCAGAAGTAACCCACTAAGTTGTGCCTGACCTGTTTCTTTTAGAATGATCCCAGATTCATTAACTCAGCCAAAAATTGGATTTCTGCCAAACTTTGTCAAGGTCTTGAGCTTAGCTTCATATTTTGGAAACAGACTTTACAAATACAAACGCTTGCAGCATTTGAATCAGTGCCAATCATTGTCAAACCTTTTCAAATGAAAATTCCCTTTTGAGAAATTATCAGGAACCAAACCTCAAATTTTAAACTTTTCAAGAACTGTAATTTACGCTATCAAAATTAAAACTGCCGCTTTCTCTTGTGTATTGATTTGTATCCAAGTAATAATTCCCATATGTTTATCAACACATTCTTTATTTTAGACAGCACCCTAGTGATTCAAAACTACACTGCACTTTACACCTCAAGCTTTGTCCCAACTTCAAATAACAGCGCTGTTGGGATGCAGATTTCCTTTCATATTTAATTCATCTCTTCATAAGAAACCCCCTTTTTGTCCATTGGAACTACCTAGGCCTTGTGTTTATGGCTTTTGGTTTTCCTAGAATCCCTTGAACTTCAGGGTAATTTCTCCCCTCAGAATTTTCGAATACTAACTCGTCTGAGTTAATGTAACTCGTACCAGCTTGGAAACTGGTGATGCTAGTCTGCAAAGGTTGGTCCATCTAACCCTGTCCAGCTTCATGATACCTTCACCCTTTTTGCCAGAAATTTCAACTCAAACCTTATACTCAAGACCTTGGAATGTTTGAGTGTACTTGTCCTTTAATCTAACATGGGGTTTTCAACCTTAAAGTGCTGAACTGCACACACAAATGACAATTTATGGAATAAAACACATTAAAGCTCAAGTACGAATGCTTCCTTGCACACAAACAAACATACATTTCCAGGTATGTCTTTATATTCCTGTATCCTTAACTTAACAACTTAAAACTCTCAGAGTCTAAACGAAACTTCAAATAGCAGTGGGGGAAATAAAGGGATCTTGAAGGCTCCGCCTCTAGGGATCATCAAACTGACCAAAGCTCATATTGCCCTGCCTGTCAGTGTTCATTAACTCCCTTTTCTCTCATTCTCTCTCTCTCTCTCTCTCAAACATAAACAGCTCTTGTAACTTAGATCAATTCATTTTTTTTAAATCGCAGAAAATTGAGTAGTGGACCTTTCGGGTCCCCATCATCGTTCTACATTTTCAGGAAAATCTCATCATCCCGCATGGGATATTATACACCCCCAGTTCGTCTCTCCCTCCCCCCCCCAAGGCTTCCTTGACTGCCCTCTCAAACACCTACTCCCGCCCAGTCTGGGACGTCCCCAGGTTTTACCCAGTCTCCACTCCCAGACTTCAGGGGGTTCATCTTCCCCAGATAACCCCTGGGCATTTTGCCTTCACCAGTACGTGAGTATCGAGGGGATGGATGGAAATCTTGCGATTCCCGCAGTCTGGTCCGAAAAATCTGGGCCATCACGCCGAGTTTCAATTCTTTAAGCAAGACCTGCTTCTCCCCCGGGCTGAATGGTACCTGCTTAATCTTCTCCGTAACCCTCTCAATCTCTTCATCCGCCCCCTATTCCACAGCCCTCTTTCTCTCTTTGGGTTTCAATTCCTGACTTTACTTTTCCTAACGGTTATTGTGACAGGGACCGTGGGATTCAATGGGCACAGTGGGGCGGTTGGTTCATATGAGGGCGGAACTGGCTCAGCTCTTTCATAGGTTTGTCCTTTGGAGTTTTGCCGCTCTTGATCAGAGTCACTGCAGGCAGCTGCTGCTGCCGCCGCGGCTCTGATCTGTCCTGGATCTGACTTTGTTTCTCTCTCTCTCTAATCGACACGAATTTAGTATTAACCCTTCTGCACAACTGTAGGTACAGTGTGACCATAACCATCATCCCTTTCTGTTCCTTGTCCTTTTCCTGCTCTATCCACCACTGTTTCTGTTCTCCGGGGCTCCCTGTGGATTCCACCCCTCCTTCTGCATTTTAGTGATTAATTTTGACTATTATTCCACTATGAACCTCATAATGGACTCTGCAGTTCCCCAGTCGAGTTCCATAGCGCTGTTCTGTTTCCCTGACAGCACTCTATCCCTGTTTTCCGTATATCTCTGCATGGTACATTGGCACGGCACTAACAACTTAGTTATCTGAGGTACGTATGTGCTGTTTCACTGGGATCTGGCCTCCCTGCGCAGCACTGGTTATGGTTATATTTCAAACCGTAACCACACCAGGAACATCCTCCAGATTCCGATCTTGTCAACATGTGGGTTTACATTAAACAGACAGGTCTCTGGTACAAAGGTAACCTTACTTTCACCCAGCATAGACCCGCCTTCCTATCTAAGCTGGGACCATCTGTCCTTCCCCTATCGGTTGAAGATCATGCTTAATCTATGTTACTGATGTGCTCTGACCCCAGTCTAACTCCCAGGACCTTGCTGGTGATTGCAAACCCTGAGGGTGTACAAAGTTTGAGAGTGTATTAGGTTCATCTGGTTGAACTGTTTAATTGTTGATTTACTGATTTGCGCAGGCTGCCTACAGCTTCTAATTTAAGTAACTCATTCCCTTATAATGAATTCTCCCTTACCATAAATTCTCCTTTACTTTTTTCGTCCTAACAATCCCAAGGTCCATTTTACACTGTATCACAGGGGGCAAAACACAGGAGCCTCACCACAGTGGGTATTATACAGCAGCTGTGTAACAGGGGGTATTATACAGGAGCTGTGTAACAGGGGGTATTATACAGCAGCTGGGTCACAGGGGTATTATACAGGAGCTGTATCACAGTGGGTATTATACAGGAGCTGTGTAACGGGGGTATTATACAGGAGCTGTATCACAGGGGGTATTATACAGGAGCTGTATCACAGTGGGTATTGTACAGGAGCTGTATCACAGTGGGTATTATACAGGAGCTATGTAACAGTGGGTATTATACAGCAGCTGTGTCACAGGGGTATTAGACAGGAGCGGTGTAACAGGGGGTATTATACAGGAGCTGTGTCACAGGGGTATTAGACAGGAGCGGTGTAACAGGGGGTATTATACAGGAGCTGTGTAACAGGGGGCATAACACAGGAGCCTCACCACAGTGGGCATAACACAGGAGCCTCACCACAGTGGGTATTATACAGGAGCTGTGTAACAGGGGGTATTATACAGGTGCTGTGTAACAGGGGGCATAACACAGGAGCCTCACCACAGTGGGTATTATACAGGAGCTGTGTATAAGGGGGTATTATACAGGAGCTGTGTAACAGGGGGTATTGCACAGGAGCTGTAGCATAGCGGATATTATACTGGAGCTGTTCCACAGTGGGTAGTATACAAGAGCTGTATCACAGGTGGTATTATACAGGAGCTGTATCACAGGGATTATTATACAGAAGCTGTATCACAGGGGGTATTATACAGGAGCTGTATCACAGGGGGTATTATACAGGAGCTGTATCACAGGGGGTATTATACAGGAGATGTATCACAGGGATTATTATACAGGAGCTGTATCACAGGGGGTATTATACAAGAGTTGTATCACAGGGGGTATTATACAGGAGCTGTATCACAGGGGGTATTATACAGGAGCTGTATCACAATGGGTATTATTTAGGAGCTGTATCACAGGAGGTATTATACAGGAGCTGTATCACAGGGACTATTATACAAGAGCTGTATCACAGGGGGTATTATTTAGGAGCTGTATCACAGGGGTATTATACAGGAGCTGTATCACAGTGTGTATTATACAGGAGCTATATCACAGGGAGTATAATACAGGAGCTGTATCACAGTGGGTATTATACAGGAGCTGTATCACAGGAACTATTATACAGGAGCTGTATCACAGGGGGTATTATACAGGAGCTGTATCACAGGGGGTCTTTTACAGGAACTGTATCACGGGGGGTATTATACAGGAGCTGTACCACAGCAGTATTATGCAGGAGCTGTATCATGGGGGTATTATACAGGAACTGTATCACAGTGACTATAATACAGGAGCTGTATCAGAGGGAGTATAATACAGGAGCCGTTTCGGAGGGAGTGTAATACAGGAGCTGTATCAGAGGGAGTATAATACAGGAGCTTTATCACGGGAGTATCATAACGGAGCTGTATCACAGGGGGTATAATACAGGAGCTGTATCACAGGGGGTATTATACAGGAGCTGTATCACAGGAGCTATTATACAGGAGCTGTATCACAATGGGTATTAAAAAGGAGCTGTATCACAGGTGTATTATACAGGAGCTGTATCACAGTGGGTATTAAACAGTAGCTGTATCACAGGGTGTATTATACAGGAGCTGTATCACGGGGGTATTATACAGGATCTGTATCACAGTGGGTAGTATACAGGAGCTGTATCACAGAGTGTATTACACAGGAGCTGTATCACAGGGTGTATTATACAAGAGCTGTAGCACAGGGGGTATTATACAGGAGCTGTATCACAGGAGCTATTATACAGGAGCTGTATCACAGGGGGTATTATACAGGATCTGTAGCACAGGGGTTATTATACAGTAGCTGTATCACAGGGGGTATTACACAGTAGCTGTATCACAGTGGGTATAATGCAGGAGCTGTATCACAGTGAGTATAATGCAGGAGCTGTATCAGAGGGAATATTATACAGGAGCTATATTAGAGGGAGAATAATACAGGAGCTGTATCACGGTGGGTATTATACAGTAGCTGTATCACGGTGGATATTATGCAGGAGCTGCATCACAGGGAGTATAATACAGGAGCTGTATCACGGGGGTATTATACAGGAGCTGTATCACGGAGGTATTATACAGGAGCTGTATCACGGGGGTGTTATACAGGAGCTGTATCACAGTGGGTATTATACAGTAGCTGTATCACGGTGGATATTATGCAGGAGCTGCATCACAGGGAGTATAATACAGGAGCTGTATCTCGGGGGTATTATACAGGAGCTGTATAGCAGTGGGTATTATGCAGGAGCTGTATCACAGTGGGTATTATACAGGAGCTGTATCACAGTGGGTATTATACAGGAGCTGTATCACAGGGGGTATTATACAGGAGCTGTATCACGGTGTGTATTATGCAGGAGCTGCATCACAGGGAGTATAATACAGGAGCTGTATCACGGGAGTATTGTACAGGAGCTGTATCACAGTGGGTATTATACAGGAGCTGTATCACAGAGGGTATTATACAGGAGCTGTATCACAAGGAATATTATTGAGGAGCTGTATCACAGAGGGTATTATATAGGAGCTTATCACAGGGAGTATTATACAGGAGCTGTATCACAGTGGGTATTATACACGAACTGTATCACAGGGGGTATTATACAGGAGCTGTATCACAGTGGGGTATTATACAGGAGCTGTATCACAGTGGATAGTATACAGGAGGTGTATCACTGTGGTTATTATACAGGAGCTGTAATACAGGGGGTTTTATACAGGAGCTGTATCACAGTGGGTATTATACAGAAGCTGTATCACAGGGAGTATTATACTGGAGCTGTGTAATAGGAGATATTATACAGCAGATGTATCACAAGGTGTATTACACAGGAGCTGTATCACAGAGGGTATTATACAGGAGCTGTAGCACAGGGGGTATTATACAGGAGCTGTATCACAGGAGCTATTATACAGGAGCTGTATCACAGGGGGTATTATACAAGAGCTGTAGCACAGGGGTTATTATACAGTAGCTGTATCACAGGGGGTATTACACAGTAGCTGTATCACAGTGCGTATAATGCAGGAGCTGTATCACAGTGATTATAATGCAGGAGCTGTATCAGAGGGAATATTATACAGGAGCTATATTAGAGGGAGAATAATACAGGAGCTGTATCAGAGGGGGGTCTTATACAGGAGCTGTATCACGGTGGGTATTATACAGTAGCTGTATCACGGTGGATATTATGCAGGAGCTGCATCACAGGGTGTATAATACAGGAGCTGTATCACGGGGGTATTATACAGGAGCTGTATCACGGGGGTATTATACAGGAGCTGTATCACAGGGGTATTATACAGGAGCTGTATCACAGTGGGTATTATACAGTAGCTGTATCACGGTGGATATTATGCAGGAGCTGCATCACAGGGAGTATAATACAGGAGCTGTATCTCGGGGGTATTATACAGGAGCCGTATTGCAGTGGGTATTATACAGGAGCTGTATCACAGGGGGTATTATACAGGAGCTGTATCACAGTGGGTATTCTGCAGGAGCTGTATCACAGTGGGTATTATACAAGAGCTGTATCACAGTGGGTATTATACAGGAGCTGTATCACAGTGGATAGTATACAGGAGGTGTATCACTGTGGTTATTATACAGCAGCTGTAATACAGGGGGTATTATACAGGAGCTGTATCACAGTGGGTATTATACAGAAGCTGTATCACAGGGAGTATTATACTGGAGCTGTGTAATAGGAGGTATTATACAGGAGCTGTATTATACAGGAGCTGTATCAGTGGGGGTAATATACAGGATCTGTATCACAGTGGGTAGTATACAGGAGCTGTATCACAGAGTGTATTACACAGGAGCTGTATCACAGAGGGTATTATACAGGAGCTGTAGCACAGGGGGGTATTATACAGGAGCTGTATCACAGGAGCTATTATACAGGAGCTGTATCACAGGGGGTATTATACAGGAGCTGTAGCACAGGGGTTATTATACAGTAGCTGTATCACAGGGGGTATTACACAGTAGCTGTATCACAGTGGGTATAATGCAGGAGCTGTATCACAGTGATTATAATGCAGGAGCTGTATCAGAGGGAATATTATACAGGAGCTCTATTAGAGGGAGAATAATACAGGAGCTGTATCAGAGGGGGTCTTATACAGGAGCTGTATCACGGTGGATATTATACAGTAGCTGTATCACGGTGGATATTATGCAGGAGCTGCATCACAGGGAGTATAATACAGGAGCTGTATCATGGGGGTATTATACAGGAGCTGTATCACGGGGGTATTATACAGGAGCTGTGTCACAGGGGGTATTATACAGGAGCTGTGTCACACAGGGTATTGTACAGGAGCTGTATCACGGTGGATATTATGCAGGAGCTGCATCACAGGGAGTATAATACAGGAGCTGTATCACATTGGGTATTCGGCAGGTGCTGTATCACAGTGGGTATTATACAGGAGCTGTATCACAGGGGTAATACACAGGCGCTGTATCACGGTGGGTATTATGCAGGAGCTGTATCAGAGGGAGTATAACACAGGAGCTGTATCACAGGGAGTATAATACAGGAGCTTTATCACGGGGGATTATACTGGAGCTGTATCACAGTGGGTATTATGCAGGAGCTGTATCACAGTGGGTATTATACAGGAGCTGTATCACGGTGTGTATGATGCAGGAGCTGCATCACAGGGAGTATAATACAGGAGCTGTATCACAGGAGTATTATACAGGAGCTGCATCACAGGGAGTATAATACAGGAGCTGTATCACGGGAGTATTATACAGGAGCTGTATCATAGTGGGTATTATACAGGAGCTGTATCACAGGGGTATTATACAGGAGCTGTATCACAGGGGTATTATACAGCAGCTGTATCACAGAGGGTATTATACAGGAGCTGTATCACAGGGGGTATTATTTAGGAGCTGTATCACAGGGGGTATTGTACAGGAGCTGTATCACAGGGGTTATTATACAGGAGCTGTGTCACAGGGGGTATTTTACAGGAGCTGTGTCACACAGGGTATTGTACAGGAGCTGTATTACAGTGGGTATTGAACAGGAGCTGTGTCGCAGTGGCTATTATACAGGAGCTGTATCACAGGGAGTATTTTACAGGAGCTGTATCACGGGGGGTATTATACAGGAGCTGTATCACAGGGGGTATTTTACAGGAGCTGTATCACAGGGAGTATTATACAGGAGCTGTATCACAGTGGGTATTATACAGGAGCTGTATCACAGTGGGTATTTTACAGGAGCTGTATCACAGTGGGTATTTTACAGGAGCTGTATCACAGTGGCTATTATACAGGAGCTGTATCACAGGGGGTATTATACAGGAGCTGTATCACAGGGAGTATTTTACAGGTGCTGTATCACGGGGGGTATTATACAGGAGCTGTATCACAGGGGGTATTTTACAGGAGCTGTATCACAGAGAGTATTATACAGGAGCTGTATCACAGTGCGTATTATACAGGAGCTGTATCACAGTGGGTATTATACAGGAGCTGTATCACAGGGGGTATTTTACAGGAGCTGTATCACAGGTGGTATTATACAGGAGCTGTATCACAGCGGGTATAATACATGAGCTGTATCACAGTGGGTATTATACAGGAGCTGTATCACAGTGGGTATTATACAGGAGCTGTATAACAGTGGGTATTATACAGGAGCTGTGTCACAGGGGGTATTATACAGGAGCTGTATAACAGGGGGTATTATACAGGAGCTGTATCACATTGGGTATTATACAGGAGCTGTATCACAGGGGGTATAATACATGAGCTGTATCACAGGGGGTATTATACAGGAGCTGTATCACAGTGGCTATTATACAGGAGCTGTATCACGGTGTGTATTATACAGGAGCTGTATCACAGGTGGTATTATACAGGAGCTGTATCACAGCGTGTATAATACATGAGCTGTATCACAGGGGGTATTATACAGGAGCTGTATCACAGTGGGTATTATACAGGAGCTGTATAACAGTGGGTATTATACAGGAGCTGTGTCACAGGGGGTATTATACAGGAGCTGTATAACAGGGGGTATTATACAGGAGCTGTATCACATTGGGTATTATACAGGAGCTGTATCACAGGGGGTATAATACATGAGCTGTATCACAGGGGGTATTATACAGGAGCTGTATCACAGTGGCTATTATACAGGAGCTGTATCACGGTGTGTATTATACAGGAGCTGTATCACAGGTGGTATTATACAGGAGCTGTATCACAGCGTGTATAATACATGAGCTGTATCACAGGGGGTATTATACAGGAGCAGTATCACAGTGGGTATTTTACAGGAGCTGTATCACAGGGGGTATTATACAGGAGCAGTATCACAGTGGGTATTATACAGGAGCTGTATCACGGAGGGTATTATGCAGGAGCTGTATCACAGGGGGTATTATACAAGAGCTGTATCACAGTGGGTATTATACAGGAGATGTATCACAGGGGGTATTATACAGGAGCTGTATCACAGTGGGTATTATACAGGAGCTCTATCACAGTGGGTATTATACAGGAGCTGTATCACAGTGGGTATTATACAGGAGCTGTATCACAGGGAGTATTTTACAGGAGCTGCATCACAGTGGGTATTATGCAGGAGCTGTATCACGGGGGGTATTATGCAGGAGCTGTATCACAGTGGGTATTTTACAGGAGCTGTATCACAGGGGTATTATACAGGAGCTGTATCACAGGGAGTATTTTACAGGAGCTATATCACGGGCTGTATTATTCAGGAGCTGTATCACAGGGGGTATTATACAGGATCTGTATCACAGGGGGTATTTTACAGGAGCTGTATCACAGGTGGTATTATACAGGAGCTGTATCACAGGGGGTATAATACATGAGCTGTATCACAGCGGGTATTATACAGGAGCTGTATCACAGTGGGTATTATACAGGAGCTGTATAACAGTGGGTATTATACAGGAGCTGTGTCACAGGGGGTATTATACAGGAGTTGTATAACAGGGGGTATTATACAGGAGCTGTATCACATTGGGTATTATACAGGAGCTGTATCACAGGGGGTATAATACATGAGCTGTATCACAGCGGGTATTATACAGGAGCTGTATCACAGGGGGTATTATACAGGCGCTGTATCACAGTGGGTATTATACAGGAGGTGTGTCACCGGGGGTATTATACAGGAGCTGTATCACAGGGGTATTATACAGGAGCTGTATCACAGTGGGTAGTATACAGGAGCTGTATCACAAGTGGTATTATACAGGAGCTGTATCACAGTGGGTATTTTACAGGAGCTGTATCACAGGGGGTATTATACAGGAGCAGTATCACAGTGGGTATTATACAGGAGCTGTATCACGGAGGGTATTATACAGGAGCTGTATCACAGGGGGTATTATAAAAGAGCTGTATCACAGTGGGTATTATACAGGAGATGTATCACAGGGGGTATTATACAGGAGCTGTATCACAGTGGGTATTATACAGGAGCTCTATCACAGGGGTTATTATACAAGAGCTGTATCACAGGGGGTATTATACAGGAGTTGTATCACAGTGGGTATTATACAGGAGCTGTATTCACAGTGGGTATTATACAGGAGCTGTATCACAGGGGGTATTATACAAGAGCTGTATCACAGTGGATATTATACAGGAGCTGTATCACAGGTGGTATTATACAGGAGCTGTAGCACAGGGTATTATACAGGAGCTGTATCACAGGAGGTATTATACAGGAGCTGTATCACAGCGGGTATTATACAGGAGCTGTATCACAGTGGGTATTATACAGGAGCTGTATCACATTGGGTATTATACAGGAGTTGTATCACAGCGGGTATTATACAGGAGCTGTATCACAGGGGGTATTATACAGGAGCTGTATCACAGGGGATATTATACAGGAGTTGTATCACAGTGAGTATTATACAGGAGCTGTATCACAGGGGGTATTATACAGGAGTTGTATCACAATGAGTATTATACAGGAGCTGTATCACAGGGGGTATTATACAGGAGCTGTATGACAGGGTATTATACAGGAGCTGTATCACAGTGGGTATTATACAGGAGCTGTATCACAGGGGGTATTATACAGGAGTTGTATCACAGTGAGTATTATACAGGAGCTGTATCACAGTGGGTATTATACAGGAGCTGTATCACAGGGGGTATTATACAGGAGCTGTATCACAGGGGGTATTATACAGGAGCTGTATCACAGGGTGTTATACAGGAGCTGTATCACAGGGGGTATTATACAGGAGCTGTATCACAGGCGGTATTATACAGGAGCTGTGTCACGGGGTATTATTCAGGAGCTGTATCACGGTGGGTATTATACAGGAGCTGTATCACAGGGGTATTATACAGGAGCTGTATTACAGGGGTATTATACAGGAGCTGTATCACAGTGGGTATTATGCAGGAGCTGTATCACAGGGGTATTATACAGGAGCTGTATCACAGGGGGTATTATACAGGAGCTGTATCACAGGGTATTATACAGGAACTGTATCACGGGGGTATTGAACAGGAGCTGTGTCGCAGTGGCTATTATACAGGAGCTGTATCACAGGGAGTATTTTACAGGAGCTGTATCACGGGGGGTATTATACAGGAGCTGTATCACAGGGGGTATTTTACAGGAGCTGTATCACAGGGAGTATTATACAGGAGCTGTATCACAGTGGGTATTATACAGGAGCTGTATCACAGTGGGTATTTTACAGGAGCTGTATCACAGTGGGTATTTTACAGGAGCTGTATCACAGTGGCTATTATACAGGAGCTGTATCACAGGGGGTATTATACAGGAGCTGTATCACAGGGAGTATTTTACAGGTGCTGTATCACGGGGGGTATTATACAGGAGCTGTATCACAGGGGGTATTTTACAGGAGCTGTATCACAGAGAGTATTATACAGGAGCTGTATCACAGTGGGTATTATACAGGAGCTGTATCACAGTGGGTATTATACAGGAGCTGTATCACAGCGTGTATAATACATGAGCTGTATCACAGGGGGTATTATACAGGAGCTGTATCACAGTGGGTATTATACAGGAGCTGTATAACAGTGGGTATTATACAGGAGCTGTGTCACAGGGGGTATTATACAGGAGCTGTATAACAGGGGGTATTATACAGGAGCTGTATCACATTGGGTATTATACAGGAGCTGTATCACAGGGGGTATAATACATGAGCTGTATCACAGGGGGTATTATACAGGAGCTGTATCACAGTGGCTATTATACAGGAGCTGTATCACGGTGTGTATTATACAGGAGCTGTATCACAGGTGGTATTATACAGGAGCTGTATCACAGCGTGTATAATACATGAGCTGTATCACAGGGGGTATTATACAGGAGCAGTATCACAGTGGGTATTTTACAGGAGCTGTATCACAGGGGGTATTATACAGGAGCAGTATCACAGTGGGTATTATACAGGAGCTGTATCACGGAGGGTATTATACAGGAGCTGTATCACAGGGGGTATTATACAAGAGCTGTATCACAGTGGGTATTATACAGGAGATGTATCACAGGGGGTATTATACAGGAGCTGTATCACAGTGGGTATTATACAGGAGCTCTATCACAGTGGGTATTATACAGGAGCTGTATCACAGTGGGTATTATACAGGAGCTGTATCACAGGGAGTATTTTACAGGAGCTGCATCACAGTGGGTATTATGCAGGAGCTGTATCACGGGGGGTATTATGCAGGAGCTGTATCACAGTGGGTATTTTACAGGAGCTGTATCACAGGGGTATTATACAGGAGCTGTATCACAGGGAGTATTTTACAGGAGCTATATCACGGGCTGTATTATTCAGGAGCTGTATCACAGGGGGTATTATACAGGATCTGTATCACAGGGGGTATTTTACAGGAGCTGTATCACAGGTGGTATTATACAGGAGCTGTATCACAGGGGGTATAATACATGAGCTGTATCACAGCGGGTATTATACAGGAGCTGTATCACAGTGGGTATTATACAGGAGCTGTATAACAGTGGGTATTATACAGGAGCTGTGTCACAGGGGGTATTATACAGGAGTTGTATAACAGGGGGTATTATACAGGAGCTGTATCACATTGGGTATTATACAGGAGCTGTATCACAGGGGGTATAATACATGAGCTGTATCACAGGGGGTATTATACAGGAGCTGTATCACAGGGGGTATTATACAGGCGCTGTATCACAGTGGGTATTATACAGGAGGTGTGTCACCGGGGGTATTATACAGGAGCTGTATCACAGGGGTATTATACAGGAGCTGTATCACAGTGGGTAGTATACAGGAGCTGTATCACAAGTGGTATTATACAGGAGCTGTATCACAGTGGGTATTTTACAGGAGCTGTATCACAGGGGGTATTATACAGGAGCAGTATCACAGTGGGTATTATACAGGAGCTGTATCACGGAGGGTATTATACAGGAGCTGTATCACAGGGGGTATTATAAAAGAGCTGTATCACAGTGGGTATTATACAGGAGATGTATCACAGGGGGTATTATACAGGAGCTGTATCACAGTGGGTATTATACAGGAGCTCTATCACAGGGGTTATTATACAAGAGCTGTATCACAGGGGGTATTATACAGGAGTTGTATCACAGTGGGTATTATACAGGAGCTGTATTCACAGTGGGTATTATACAGGAGCTGTATCACAGGGGGTATTATACAAGAGCTGTATCACAGTGGGTATTATACAGGAGCTGTATCACAGGTGGTATTATACAGGAGCTGTAGCACAGGGTATTATACAGGAGCTGTATCACAGGAGGTATTATACAGGAGCTGTATCACAGCGGGTATTATACAGGAGCTGTATCACAGTGGGTATTATACAGGAGCTGTATCACATTGGGTATTATACAGGAGTTGTATCACAGTGGGTATTATACAGGAGCTGTATCACAGGGGGTATTATACAGGAGCTGTATCACAGGGGATATTATACAGGAGTTGTATCACAGTGAGTATTATACAGGAGCTGTATCACAGGGGGTATTATACAGGAGTTGTATCACAATGAGTATTATACAGGAGCTGTATCACAGGGGGTATTATACAGGAGCTGTATGACAGGGTATTATACAGGAGCTGTATCACAGTGGGTATTATACAGGAGCTGTATCACAGGGGGTATTATACAGGAGTTGTATCACAGTGAGTATTATACAGGAGCTGTATCACAGTGGGTATTATACAGGAGCTGTATCACAGGGGGTATTATACAGGATCTGTATCACAGGGGGTATTTTACAGGAGCTGTATCACAGGTGGTATTATACAGGAGCTGTATCACAGGGGGTATAATACATGAGCTGTATCACAGCGGGTATTATACAGGAGCTGTATCACAGTGGGTATTATACAGGAGCTGTATAACAGTGGGTATTATACAGGAGCTGTGTCACAGGGGGTATTATACAGGAGTTGTATAACAGGGGGTATTATACAGGAGCTGTATCACATTGGGTATTATACAGGAGCTGTATCACAGGGGGTATAATACATGAGCTGTATCACAGCGGGTATTATACAGGAGCTGTATCACAGGGGGTATTATACAGGCGCTGTATCACAGTGGGTATTATACAGGAGGTGTGTCACCGGGGGTATTATACAGGAGCTGTATCACAGGGGTATTATACAGGAGCTGTATCACAGTGGGTAGTATACAGGAGCTGTATCACAAGTGGTATTATACAGGAGCTGTATCACAGTGGGTATTTTACAGGAGCTGTATCACAGGGGGTATTATACAGGAGCAGTATCACAGTGGGTATTATACAGGAGCTGTATCACGGAGGGTATTATACAGGAGCTGTATCACAGGGGGTATTATAAAAGAGCTGTATCACAGTGGGTATTATACAGGAGATGTATCACAGGGGGTATTATACAGGAGCTGTATCACAGTGGGTATTATACAGGAGCTCTATCACAGGGGCTATTATACAAGAGCTGTATCACAGGGGGTATTATACAGGAGTTGTATCACAGTGGGTATTATACAGGAGCTGTATTCACAGTGGGTATTATACAGGAGCTGTATCACAGGGGGTATTATACAAGAGCTGTATCACAGTGGATATTATACAGGAGCTGTATCACAGGTGGTATTATACAGGAGCTGTAGCACAGGGTATTATACAGGAGCTGTATCACAGGAGGTATTATACAGGAGCTGTATCACAGCGGGTATTATACAGGAGCTGTATCACAGTGGGTATTATACAGGAGCTGTATCACATTGGGTATTATACAGGAGTTGTATCACAGCGGGTATTATACAGGAGCTGTATCACAGGGGGTATTATACAGGAGCTGTATCACAGGGGATATTATACAGGAGTTGTATCACAGTGAGTATTATACAGGAGCTGTATCACAGGGGGTATTATACAGGAGTTGTATCACAATGAGTATTATACAGGAGCTGTATCACAGGGGGTATTATACAGGAGCTGTATGACAGGGTATTATACAGGAGCTGTATCACAGTGGGTATTATACAGGAGCTGTATCACAGGGGGTATTATACAGGAGTTGTATCACAGTGAGTATTATACAGGAGCTGTATCACAGTGGGTATTATACAGGAGCTGTATCACAGGGGGTATTATACAGGAGCTGTATCACAGGGGGTATTATACAGGAGCTGTATCACAGGGTGTTATACAGGAGCTGTATCACAGGGGGTATTATACAGGAGCTGTATCACAGGCGGTATTATACAGGAGCTGTGTCACGGGGTATTATTCAGGAGCTGTATCACGGTGGGTATTATACAGGAGCTGTATCACAGGGGTATTATACAGGAGCTGTATTACAGGGGTATTATACAGGAGCTGTATCACAGTGGGTATTATGCAGGAGCTGTATCACAGGGGTATTATACAGGAGCTGTATCACAGGGGGTATTATACAGGAGCTGTATCACAGGGTATTATACAGGAACTGTATCACGGGGGTATTGAACAGGAGCTGTGTCGCAGTGGCTATTATACAGGAGCTGTATCACAGGGAGTATTTTACAGGAGCTGTATCACGGGGGGTATTATACAGGAGCTGTATCACAGGGGGTATTTTACAGGAGCTGTATCACAGGGAGTATTATACAGGAGCTGTATCACAGTGGGTATTATACAGGAGCTGTATCACAGTGGGTATTTTACAGGAGCTGTATCACAGTGGGTATTTTACAGGAGCTGTATCACAGTGGCTATTATACAGGAGCTGTATCACAGGGGGTATTATACAGGAGCTGTATCACAGGGAGTATTTTACAGGTGCTGTATCACGGGGGGTATTATACAGGAGCTGTATCACAGGGGGTATTTTACAGGAGCTGTATCACAGAGAGTATTATACAGGAGCTGTATCACAGTGCGTATTATACAGGAGCTGTATCACAGTGGGTATTATACAGGAGCTGTATCACAGGGGGTATTTTACAGGAGCTGTATCACAGGTGGTATTATACAGGAGCTGTATCACAGCGGGTATAATACATGAGCTGTATCACAGTGGGTATTATACAGGAGCTGTATCACAGTGGGTATTATACAGGAGCTGTATAACAGTGGGTATTATACAGGAGCTGTGTCACAGGGGGTATTATACAGGAGCTGTATAACAGGGGGTATTATACAGGAGCTGTATCACATTGGGTATTATACAGGAGCTGTATCACAGGGGGTATAATACATGAGCTGTATCACAGGGGGTATTATACAGGAGCTGTATCACAGTGGCTATTATACAGGAGCTGTATCACGGTGTGTATTATACAGGAGCTGTATCACAGGTGGTATTATACAGGAGCTGTATCACAGCGTGTATAATACATGAGCTGTATCACAGGGGGTATTATACAGGAGCTGTATCACAGTGGGTATTATACAGGAGCTGTATAACAGTGGGTATTATACAGGAGCTGTGTCACAGGGGGTATTATACAGGAGCTGTATAACAGGGGGTATTATACAGGAGCTGTATCACATTGGGTATTATACAGGAGCTGTATCACAGGGGGTATAATACATGAGCTGTATCACAGGGGGTATTATACAGGAGCTGTATCACAGTGGCTATTATACAGGAGCTGTATCACGGTGTGTATTATACAGGAGCTGTATCACAGGTGGTATTATACAGGAGCTGTATCACAGCGTGTATAATACATGAGCTGTATCACAGGGGGTATTATACAGGAGCAGTATCACAGTGGGTATTTTACAGGAGCTGTATCACAGGGGGTATTATACAGGAGCAGTATCACAGTGGGTATTATACAGGAGCTGTATCACAGAGGGTATTATACAGGAGCTGTATCACAGGGGGTATTATACAAGAGCTGTATCACAGTGGGTATTATACAGGAGATGTATCACAGGGGGTATTATACAGGAGCTGTATCACAGTGGGTATTATACAGGAGCTCTATCACAGTGGGTATTATACAGGAGCTGTATCACAGTGGGTATTATACAGGAGCTGTATCACAGGGAGTATTTTACAGGAGCTGCATCACAGTGGGTATTATGCAGGAGCTGTATCACGGGGGGTATTATGCAGGAGCTGTATCACAGTGGGTATTTTACAGGAGCTGTATCACAGGGGTATTATACAGGAGCTGTATCACAGGGAGTATTTTACAGGAGCTATATCACGGGCTGTATTATTCAGGAGCTGTATCACAGGGGGTATTATACAGGATCTGTATCACAGGGGGTATTTTACAGGAGCTGTATCACAGGTGGTATTATACAGGAGCTGTATCACAGGGGGTATAATACATGAGCTGTATCACAGCGGGTATTATACAGGAGCTGTATCACAGTGGGTATTATACAGGAGCTGTATAACAGTGGGTATTATACAGGAGCTGTGTCACAGGGGGTATTATACAGGAGTTGTATAACAGGGGGTATTATACAGGAGCTGTATCACATTGGGTATTATACAGGAGCTGTATCACAGGGGGTATAATACATGAGCTGTATCACAGGGGGTATTATACAGGAGCTGTATCACAGGGGGTATTATACAGGCGCTGTATCACAGTGGGTATTATACAGGAGGTGTGTCACCGGGGGTATTATACAGGAGCTGTATCACAGGGGTATTATACAGGAGCTGTATCACAGTGGGTAGTATACAGGAGCTGTATCACAAGTGGTATTATACAGGAGCTGTATCACAGTGGGTATTTTACAGGAGCTGTATCACAGGGGGTATTATACAGGAGCAGTATCACAGTGGGTATTATACAGGAGCTGTATCACGGAGGGTATTATACAGGAGCTGTATCACAGGGGGTATTATAAAAGAGCTGTATCACAGTGGGTATTATACAGGAGATGTATCACAGGGGGTATTATACAGGAGCTGTATCACAGTGGGTATTATACAGGAGCTCTATCACAGGGGTTATTATACAAGAGCTGTATCACAGGGGGTATTATACAGGAGTTGTATCACAGTGGGTATTATACAGGAGCTGTATTCACAGTGGGTATTATACAGGAGCTGTATCACAGGGGGTATTATACAAGAGCTGTATCACAGTGGGTATTATACAGGAGCTGTATCACAGGTGGTATTATACAGGAGCTGTAGCACAGGGTATTATACAGGAGCTGTATCACAGGAGGTATTATACAGGAGCTGTATCACAGCGGGTATTATACAGGAGCTGTATCACAGTGGGTATTATACAGGAGCTGTATCACATTGGGTATTATACAGGAGTTGTATCACAGTGGGTATTATACAGGAGCTGTATCACAGTGGGTATTATACAGGAGCTGTATCACATTGGGTATTATACAGGAGTTGTATCACAGTGGGTATTATACAGGAGCTGTATCACAGGGGGTATTATACAGGAGCTGTATGACAGGGTATTATACAGGAGCTGTATCACAGTGGGTATTATACAGGAGCTGTATCACAGGGGGTATTATACAGGAGTTGTATCACAGTGAGTATTATACAGGAGCTGTATCACAGTGGGTATTATACAGGAGCTGTATCACAGGGGGTATTATACAGGAGCTGTATCACAGGGGGTATTATACAGGAGCTGTATCACAGGGTGTTATACAGGAGCTGTATCACAGGGGGTATTATACAGGAGCTGTATCACAGGCGGTATTATACAGGAGCTGTGTCACGGGGTATTATTCAGGAGCTGTATCACGGTGGGTATTATACAGGAGCTGTATCACAGGGGTATTATACAGGAGCTGTATTACAGGGGTATTATACAGGAGCTGTATCACAGTGGGTATTATGCAGGAGCTGTATCACAGGGGTATTATACAGGAGCTGTATCACAGGGGGTATTATACAGGAGCTGTATCACAGGGTATTATACAGGAACTGTATCACGGGGGTATTATACAGGAGCTGTGTCACAGGGGGTATTATACAGGAGCTGTATCACGGAGGGAATTATACAGGAGCTGTGTCACAGGGGGTATTATACAGGAGCTGTATCACAGGGGGTATTATACAGGAGCTGTGTCACAGGGGGTATTATACAGGAGCTGTATCACAGGGGGTATTATACAGGAGCTGTGTCACAGGGGGTATTATTCAGGAGCTGTGTCACAGGGGGTATTATACAGGAGCTGTATCACAGCGGGTATTATACAGGAGCTGTATCACAGTGGGTAGTATACAGGAGCTGTGTCACAGGGGGTATTATACAGGAGCTGTATCACAGCGGGTATTATACAGGAGCTGTATCACAGTGGGTATTATACAGGAGCTGTGTCACAGGGGGTATTATACAGGAGCTGTATCACAGTGGCTATTATACAGGAGCTGTGTCACAGGGGGTATTATTCAGGAGCTGTGTCACTGGGGGTATTATACAGGAGCTGTATCACAGCGGGTATTATACAGGAGCTGTATCACAGTGGGTAGTATACAGGAGCTGTATCACAGTGGGTATTATACAGGAGCTGTGTCACAGGGGGTATTATACAGGAGCTGTATCACAGGGGGTATTATACAGGAGCTGTGTCACAGGGGGTATTATACAGGAGCTGTATCACAGGGGGTATTATACAGGAGCTGTGTCACAGGGGGTATTATACAGTAGCTGTGTCACAGGGGGTATTATTCAGGAGCTGTGTCACAGGGGGTATTATACAGGAGCTGTATCACAGTGGGTATTATACAAGAGCTGTATCACAGTGGGTATTATACAGGAACTGTGTCACAGAGGGTATTATGCAGGAGCTGTGTCACAGGGGGTTATTATACAGGAGCTGTGTCACAGGGGCTATTATACAGGAGCTGTATCACAGTGGGTATTATACAGGAGCTGTATCACAGGGTATTATACAGGAGCTGTATCACAGGGGGTATTATACTGGAGCTGTATCACAGGGTATTATACAGGAGCTGTGTCACAGGGGGTATTATACAGGAGCTGTGTCACAGGGGGTATTATACAGGAGCTGTATCACAGGGGGTATTATACAGGAGCTGTGTCACAGGGGGTATTATACAGGAGCTGTGTCACAGGGGGTATTATACAGGAGCTGTGTCACAGGGGGTATTATTCAGGAGCTGTGTCACAGGGGGTATTATACAGGAGCTGTATCACAGTGGGTATTATACAGGAGCTGTATCACAGCGGGTATTATACAGGAGCTGTATCACAGTGGGTATTATACAGGAGATGTATCACAGGGGGTTATTATACAGGAGCTGTATCACAGTGGGTAATATACAGGAGCTGTATCACAGTGGGTATTATACAAGAGCTGTATCACAGGGGGTATTATACAGCAGCTGTATCACAGGGTATTATACAGGAGCTGTGTCACAGGGGGTATTATACAGGAGCTGTGTCACAGGGGGTATTATACAGGAGCTGTATCACAGGGGGTATTATACAGGAGCTGTATCACAGGTGGTTACTTTGCCATGGCTGTATTAATAGCATTTTTTTTGCTTATGCTATTTTACCCTCCTGCCTACAGCATCATTTATTGCCCATCCCTATTTGCCCCCTGTTGATGGTGGTGCCTGGGACATTACCTGTAAGGCCTGTTTCCGTGAGTGTGACTCTGCCTGTGAGACAGCTCTCCCAATTTTGGCACCAGCCCCCGGATGTAAATCAGGAGGAGATAGCAGGGTGGGCGAAGCTGGCTTTGTCGTTAGATGCTTCCAGTGCCCAGCTCGATGCCCCTTCGTCCGTCCCGCTCCTTAGGGTTTGACACAGCTGAGCGGCCTGTTAGGCTCAGGGGAGCATTTCAGACTGAGCCGCATCGCTGTGGGTCTGGAGTCACGTGTACGCCTGTCCGGGTAAGGTTTCCCTGCCCCGAAGGGACATCCGTGAACCCGACGGGTTTCTGTGCCAATCCGCCAGACTCGTGGCACCGGCACCGAGACGATGGATTAATAAACTGAACTGAAATCGCCCCGGCCGCTGTGGGACCCATTCGAGCTCCGAACCCTCGGTCCCAGGCCTCTGGATTACTCGCCCGGTAACGTAACGCAACCCACTCGCCACATGTCCCAGCGGGCGTTAGTATCCCACAATGCATCACACAAGGAGGGGAGCACGGGCTGTTCTACAGGGACACGGTCACAATGGTGGGTGAGTGGTGTGCGAGAGGCATTCCCCAGGTCAGCAAGGAGACAGATGGGGTCTGCAGATGCGGACTGAGAGGATTATGTGATCAGGTCTGTCTGTGAGTCACAGCCAAACAACTGTGGATAAAGCTCTGCCTCTGGTGTCATGACACATCAAACTGTCCCAGTGTGCAGAGAGAGAGAGAGAGAGAGAGAGGGGCAAAGAGAGCGGGAGAGTGACAGAAGGTCACCTTCATTATGGTGAGTCCCCCACGTGTGACTGAGGGGTTACACCTCCGTGCGGAGGTGAGAAGCGGAATGGTGGCAAAACTCCAGCGGGGGGCTGTGGAGAGAGAAAAAGAGGGTTAACCTTCTGGGTTGGATGGGCTTTCAATAGAACACAAGCAGGTCGGAGGTTCAGGTTAGAGGAGCTGGGCTGGTCCTCTCTCCCGCAGGGAAAGCTTGAGGGGCAGATTGAAAGGGAGGTTTCAAGCTGAAGAGGGGTTGCGATTGGAGGGGATGAGGTGTCACTGCTGTGCCTGTGTGGAGAATGGTTAAGTGGAGGGTCCTGTTTCCAGGAAGTTATCACAAGAAGCAAAGGGAGGGGAGGAGGGTTCTGCTCGTTCCGCAGCGAGTCCTTGTGACAGTGGAAGCAGATTCAGATACAGCTTCCAAACAGGAACTGGCTGACCACCTGAGAGGGGAGGGGAGGGGAGGGTGGGGGAGTGGCAGAGGCAGAGTGGGGAGCGAGGGGAGGGGCGGTCAATTGCAGAGTTACGGACAAAGGAGGGGGTAGAGGGTTGAACTGACGAAGGGCCAGCACAGCCACGAGATGGGCCGAGTGGACAGCTCCTGTGCTGTCTGGTCCAGTCGAACCGCCCGGCGTTAGGCTGGTGACGTGGGGTGGGCTGGGCAAGGGGGTGGGGCTCGCTGGTCACGCTCTCTCTCCGAGGCTACCTCACACCCAACACCCGCGGGCCCTCAGCGCTTCACTCAGATTTCCGTCTTGTCCGTGCGGCTGTCCCCAGGCGGCAGACTGAGAATGACCCACATCAAACCCGCCGCCCCCCCCAGAACAACCACCCACACGCCCTCCTCCACCAGCTGCTGTGCACAAGGAACCTCCGCACTCGCACCCTGTTGAGCACTGCAGCGGGTATCTGAGCCGTGTTACAGCAGCGGGTGTGTGAGCCGTGTTACAGCAGCGGGTGTGTGAGCCGTGTTACAGCAGCGGGTATCTGAGCCGTGTTACAGCAGCGGGTGTGTGAGCCGTGTTACAGCAGCGGGTATCTGAGCCGTGTTACAGCAGCGGGTATCTGAGCCGTGTTACAGCAGCGGGTATCTGAGCCGTGTTACAGCAGCGCGTATCTGAGCCGTGTTACAGCAGCGGGTGTGTGAGCCGTGTTACAGCAGCGGGTATCTGAGCCGTGTTACAGCAGCGGGTATCTGAGCCGTGTTACAGCAGCGGGTGTGTGAGCCGTGTTACAGCAGCGGGTATCTGAGCCGTGTTACAGCAGCGGGTGTGTGAGCCGTGTTACAGCAGCGGGTGTGTGAGCCGTGTTACAGCAGCGGGTATCTGAGCCATGTTACAGCAGCGGGTGTGTGAGCCGTGTTACAGCAGCGGGTATCTGAGCCGTGTTACAGCAGCGGGTGTGTGAGCCGTGTTACAGCAGCGGGTGTGTGAGCTGTGTTACAGCAGCGGGTGTGTGAGCCGTGTTACAGCAGCGGGTGTGTGAGCCGTGTTACAGCAGCGGGTATGTGAGCCGTGTTACAGCGGCGGGTGTGTGAGCCGTGCTACAGCAGCGGGTGTGTGAGCTGTGTTACAGCAGCGGGTATCTGAGCCGTGTTACAGCAGCGGGTGTGTGAGCCGTGTTACAGCAGTGGGTGTGTGAGCTGTGTTACAGCAGCGGGTGTGTGAGCCGTGTTACAGCAGCGGGTGTCTGAGCCGTGTTACAGCAGCGGGTGTGTGAGCCGTGTTACAGCAGCGGGTGTGTGAGCCGTGTTACAGCAGCGGGTGTGTGAGCCGTGTTACAGCAGCGGGTGTGTGAGCCGTGTTACAGCAGCGGGTGTCTGAGCCGTGTTACAGCAGCGGGTGTGTGAGCCGTGTTACAGCAGCGGGTGTCTGAGCCGTGTTACAGCAGCTGGTGTGTGAGCCGTGTTACAGCAGCGGGTATGTGAGCCGTGTTACAGCAGCGGGTGTGTGAGCCGTGTTACAGCAGCGGGTGTGTGAGCCGTGTTACAGCAGCGGGTGTCTGAGCCGTGTTACAGCAGCGGGTGTGTGAGCTGTGTTACAGCAGCGGGTGTGTGAGCCATGTTACAGCAGCGGGTGTGTGAGCCGTGTTACAGCAGCGGGTATCTGAGCCGTGTTACAGCAGCAGGTATCTGAGCCGTGTTACAGCAGCGGGTGTGTGAGCCGTGTTACAGCAGCGGGTGTGTGAGCCGTGTTACAGCAGCGCGTGTGTGAGCCGTGTTACAGCAGCGGGTGTGTGAGCCGTGTTACAGTAGCGGGTGTGTGAGACGTGTTACAGCAGCGGGTATCTGAGCCGTGTTACAGCAGCGGGTATCTGAGCCGTGTTACAGCAGCGGGTGTGTGAGCCGTGTTACAGCAGCGGGTGTGTGAGCTGTGTTACAGCAGCGGGTGTGTGAGCCGTGTTACAGCAGCGGGTGTGTGAGCCGTGTTACAGCAGCGGGTGTGTGAGCCGTGTTACAGCAGCGGGTATCTGAGCCGTGTTACAGCAGCGGGTGTGTGAGCCGTGTTACAGAAGCGGGTGTGTGAGCCGTGTTACAGCAGCGGGTATCTGAGCCGTGTTACAGCAGCGGGTGTGTGAGCCGTGTTACAGCAGCGGGTGTGTGAGCCGTGTTACAGCAGCGGGTGTGTGAGCCGTGTTACAGCAGCGGGTGTGTGAGCCGTGTTACAGCAGCGGGTGTGTGAGCCGTGTTAAAGCAGCGGGTGTCTGAGCCGTGTTACAGCAGCGGGTATCTGAGCCGTGTTACAGCAGCGGGTGTGTGAGCCGTGTTACAGCAGCGGGTGTGTGAGCCGTGTTACAGCAGCGGGTGTGAGCCGTGTAACAGCAGCGGGTGTGTGAGCCGTGTTACAGCAGCGGGTGTGTGAGCCGTGTTACAGCAGCGGGTGTGTGAGCCGTGTTACAGCAGCGGGTATCTGAGCCGTGTTACAGCAGCGGGTGTGTGAGCCGTGTTACAGCAGCAGGTGTGTGTGCCGTGTTACAGCAGCGGGTATCTGAGCCGTGTTACAGCAGCGGGTGTGTGAGCCGTGTTACAGCAGCGGGTGTGTGAGCCGTTTTACAGCAGCGGGTATCTGAGCTGTGTTACAGCAGCGGGTGTGTGAGCCGTGTAACAGCAGCGGGTGTGTGAGCCATGTTACAGCAGCGGGTGTGTGAGCCGTGTTACAGCAGCGGGTGTGTGAGCCATGTTACAGCAGCGGGTATCTGAGCTGTGTTACAGCAGCGGGTGTGTGAGCCGTGTAACAGCAGCGGGTGTGTGAGCCATGTTACAGCAGCGGGTGTGTGAGCCGTGTTA
This sequence comes from Isurus oxyrinchus, assembly GCA_026770705.1. Taxonomy (NCBI): domain Eukaryota; kingdom Metazoa; phylum Chordata; class Chondrichthyes; order Lamniformes; family Lamnidae; genus Isurus; species Isurus oxyrinchus. Next base: position 156,489 of record JANJGN010000309.1, on the reverse strand, counting down.
CAGCAGCGGGTATCTGAGCCGTGTTACAGCAGCGGGTATCTGAGCCGTGTTACAGCAGCGGGTGTGTGAGCCGTGTTACAGCAGCGGGTGTGTGAGCCGTGTTACAGCAGCGGGTATCTGAGCCGTGTTACAGCAGCGGGTATCTGAGCCGTGTTACAGCAGCGGGTATCTGAGCCGTGTTACAGCAGCGGGTGTGTGAGCCGTGTTGCAGCAGCGGGTGTGTGAGCCGTGTTACAGCAGCGGGTGTGTGAGCCGTGTTACAGCAGCGGGTATCTGAGCCGTGTTACAGCAGCGGGCGTGTGAGCCGTGTTACAGCAGCGGGTGTGTGAGCCGTGTTACAGCAGCGGGTTTCTGAGCCGTGTTACAGCAGCGGGTATCTGAGCCGTGTTACAGCAGCGGGTGTGTGAGCTGTGTTACAGCAGCGGGTATCTGAGCCGTGTTACAGCAGCGGGTGTGTGAGCCGTGTTACAGCAGCGGGTGTGTGAGCCGTGTTACAGCAGCGGGTATCTGAGCCGTGTTACAGCAGCGGGTGTGTGAGCCGTGTTACAGCAGCGGGTGTGTGAGCCGTGTTACAGCAGCGGGTATCTGAGCCGTGTTACAGCAGCGGGTGTGTGAGCCGTGTTACAGCAGCGGGTGTGTGAGCCGTGTTACAGCAGCGGGTGTGTGAGCCGTGTTACAGCAGCGGGTGTGTGAGCCGTGTTAAAGCAGCGGGTGTCTGAGCCGTGTTACAGCAGCGGGTTTCTGAGCCGTGTTACAGCAGCGGGTATCTGAGCCGTGTTACAGCAGCGGGTGTGTGAGCCGTGTTACAGCAGCGGGTGTGTGAGCCGTGTTACAGCAGCGGGTGTGAGCCGTGTAACAGCAGCGGGTGTGTGAGCCGTGTTACAGCAGCGGGTGTGTGAGCCGTGTTACAGCAGCGGGTGTGTGAGCCGTGTTACAGCAGCGGGTATCTGAGCCGTGTTACAGCAGCGGGTGTGTGAGCCGTGTTACAGCAGCGGGTATCTGAGCCGTGTTACAGCAGCGGGTGTGTGAGCCGTGTTACAGAAGCAGGTCTGTGTGCCGTGTTACAGCAGCGGGTATCTGAGCCGTGTTACAGCAGCGGGTGTGTGAGCCGTGTTACAGCAGCGGGTGTGTGAGCCGTGTTACAGCAGCGGGTATCTGAGCTGTGTTACAGCAGCGGGTGTGTGAGCCGTGTAACAGCAGCGGGTGTGTGAGCCGTGTTACAGCAGCGGGTGTGTGAGCCGTGTTACAGCAGCGGGTATCTGAGCCGTGTTACAGCAGCGGGTGTGTGAGCCGTGTTACAGCAGCGGGTGTGTGAGCCGTGTTACAGCAGCGGGTATCTGAGCCGTGTTACAGCAGCGGGTGTGTGAGCCGTGTTACAGCAGCGGGTGTGTGAGCCGTGTTACAGCAGCGGGTGTGTGAGCCGTGTTACAGCAGCGGGTGTGTGAGCCGTGTTAAAGCAGCGGGTGTCTGAGCCGTGTTACAGCAGCGGGTTTCTGAGCCGTGTTACAGCAGCGGGTATCTGAGCCGTGTTACAGCAGCGGGTGTGTGAGCCGTGTTACAGCAGCGGGTGTGTGAGCCGTGTTACAGCAGCGGGTGTGAGCCGTGTAACAGCAGCGGGTGTGTGAGCCGTGTTACAGCAGCGGGTGTGTGAGCCGTGTTACAGCAGCGGGTGTGTGAGCCGTGTTACAGCAGCGGGTATCTGAGCCGTGTTACAGCAGCGGGTGTGTGAGCCGTGTTACAGCAGCGGGTATCTGAGCCGTGTTACAGCAGCGGGTGTGTGAGCCGTGTTACAGAAGCAGGTCTGTGTGCCGTGTTACAGCAGCGGGTATCTGAGCCGTGTTACAGCAGCGGGTGTGTGAGCCGTGTTACAGCAGCGGGTGTGTGAGCCGTGTTACAGCAGCGGGTATCTGAGCCGTGTTACAGCAGCGGGTATCTGAGCTGTGTTACAGCAGCGGGTGTGTGAGCCGTGTAACAGCAGCGGGTGTGTGAGCCATGTTACAGCAGCGGGTATCTGAGCCGTGTTACAGCAGCGGGTATCTGAGCCGTGTTACAGCAGCGGGTGTGTGAGCCGTGTTACAGCAGCGGGTGTGTGAGCCGTGTTACAGCAGCGGGTATCTGAGCCGTGTTACAGCAGCGGGTATCTGAGCCGTGTTACAGCAGCGGGTATCTGAGCCGTGTTACAGCAGCGGGTGTGTGAGCCGTGTTGCAGCAGCGGGTGTGTGAGCCGTGTTACAGCAGCGGGTGTGTGAGCCGTGTTACAGCAGCGGGTATCTGAGCCGTGTTACAGCAGCGGGCGTGTGAGCCGTGTTACAGCAGCGGGTGTGTGAGCCGTGTTACAGCAGCGGGTTTCTGAGCCGTGTTACAGCAGCGGGTATCTGAGCCGTGTTACAGCAGCGGGTGTGTGAGCTGTGTTACAGCAGCGGGTATCTGAGCCGTGTTACAGCAGCGGGTGTGTGAGCCGTGTTACAGCAGCGGGTGTGTGAGCCGTGTTACAGCAGCGGGTATCTGAGCCGTGTTACAGCAGCGGGTGTGTGAGCCGTGTTACAGCAGCGGGTGTGTGAGCCGTGTTACAGCAGCGGGTATCTGAGCCGTGTTACAGCAGCGGGTGTGTGAGCCGTGTTACAGGAGCGGGTCTGTGAGCCGTGTTACAGCAGCGGGTGTGTGAGCCATGTTACAGCAGCGGGTATCTGAGCCGTGTTACAGCAGCGGGTGTGTGAGCCGTGTTACAGCAGCGGGTGTGTGAGCCGTGTTACAGCAGCGGGTGTGTGAGCCGTGTTACAGCAGCGGGTGTGTGAGCCGTGTTACAGCAGCGGGTGTGTGAGCCGTGTTACTGCAGCGGGTGTGTGAGCCGTGTTACAGCAGCGGGTGTGTGAGCCGTGTTACAGCAGCGGGTATCTGAGCCGTGTTACAGCAGCGGGTTTCTGATCCGTGTTACAGCAGCGGTTATCTGAGCCGTGTTACAGCAGCGGGTATCTGAGCCGTGTTACAGCAGCGGGTGTGTGAGCCGTGTTACAGCAGCGGGTATCTGAGCCGTGTTACGGCAGCGGGTGTGTGTACCTCTAGGACAAGAACAATGTCTCTATATATTCAGTGTTAGGGTTACTGTGCAGGGTCACTGTGTATTCAGCATAATGATTATTGTACAGGGTCTCTGTGTATTCAGGGTAAGGATTACTGTACAGGGTCTCTGTGTATTTATGTAACGATTACTGTACAGGGTCCCTGTGTATTCAGGGTAAGGGTTACTGTACACAGTCTCTGTGTATTCAGGCTGAGGGTTACTTTACCGGGTCTCTGTGTATTCAGGGTAAGGATTACTGTAAAGGGTCTCTGTGTATGCAGGGTAAGGATTTCTGTACACGGTCTCTGTGTATTCAGGGTAAGGGTTATTGTACAGGGACTCTATCTATAATGGGTAATGGTTACTGTACAGTGTCATGGTGTATTTAGTGTAAGGGTTATTGTACAGAGTCTCTGTGTATTTAGCGTAAGGATTACTGGAGAGGGTCTCTGTGTATTCAGCGTAAGGGTTACTGTGCAGTGTCTCGGTGTATTCATGGTAATGGTTATCGTACAGGGTCTCTGTATATTCAGGGTAAGGATTGCTGTACTGGCTCTGTGTATTCAAGGTAAAGATTATTGTACAGTGTCCCTGTGTATTCCGGGTAAGGGTTATTGTAAAGTGTATCTGTGTATTCAGGGTAAGGATAATTGTACACGGTCTCTGTGTATTCAGCGTAAGGGTTATTGTACAGTGTCCCTGTGTATTTAGGGTAAGGGTTATCGTACAGTGTCTCTGTGTATTTAGCATAAGGATTACTGGAGAGGGTCTCTGTGTATTCAGCGTAAGGATTACTGTACAGAATCTCTGTGTATTTAGGCTAAGGATTACTGTGCAGGGTCTCTGTGTATTCAGGGCAAGGGTTACTGTACAGGTTCACTGTGTATTCAGGGTAAGGGTTTTTGTACAGTGTCTCTGTGTATTCAGCGTAAGGATTATTGTACAGGGACTCTGTGTATTCAGGGTAAGAATTATTGTATAGAGTCTCTATGTATGCAGGATAAGGATGACTGTACAGTGTGTATTCAGGGTAAGGATTACTGTACAGGCTCTCTGTGTATTCAGGGTGGGGATTATTGTACAGGGTCTCTGTATATTCAGGGTAAGGGTAACTCTACAGGGTTTCTGTGTATTCAGGGTAAGGATTACTGCACAGGGTCTCTGTGTATTTAGTGTAAGGCTTACTGTACAGGGTCTTCGTGTATACAGGGTAAGGATTAATGTACCGCATCTCTGTGTATTCAGGTTAAGGATTAATGTACAGGGTCACTGTGTATTCAGAGTAAGGGTTTCTGTACAGGGTCTCTGTGTATTCAGGGTAAGGGTTCCTGTACAGGGTCTCTGTGTATTCAGGGTAAGGATTAATGTACAGTGTCTCTGTGTATTCAGGTTAAGGATTACTGTACAGGGTCTCTGTGTATTCAGTTTAAGGATTACTGTACAGGTTCTCTGTGTATTCAGTTTAAGGGTTACTGTACAAGGTTTTTGTGTATTCAGGGTAAGGAGCACTGTACAGTGTCTCTGTGTATTTAGGCTAAGGGTTACTGTGCAGGGTCTCTGTATTCAGGTTGAGGATTACTTTTCAGGGTCTCTGTGTATTTAAGCTAAGGATTACTGTACAGGGTCTCTGTGTTTTCAGTTTGAGGGTTAGTGTACAGGGTTTCTGTGTATTCAGAGTAAGGAGCACTGTACAGTGTCTCTGTGTATTTAGGCTAAGGGTTACTGTGCAGGGTCTCTGTATTCAGGGTGAGGATTACTGTTCAGAGTCTCTGTGTATTTAGGCTAAGGGTTACTGTGCAGCATCTCTGTGATTTCAGGGTATGGGTTACTGTACAGTGTCTCTGTGTATTCAGGGTAATGGTTATCATACAGTGTCTCTGTGTATTCAGGGTATGGGATTATGTACAGTGTCTCTGTGTATTCAGGGTAAGGATTACTGTACAGGGTCTCTGTGTATTCAGGGTATGGGATTATGTACAGGGTCTCTGTGTATTCAGGGTAAGGATTACTGTACAGGGTCTCTGTGTATTCAGGGTAAGGGTTGTTGTACAGGGACTCTGTGTATACTGGGTAAGGGATACTGTGCAGGGTCTCTGTGTATTCAGGGTAAGAATTACTGTCCAGATTCTCTGTGTATTTAGCGTAAGGATTACTGGAGAGGGTCTCTGTGTATTCAGCGTAAGAGTTACTGTACAGTGTCTCGGTGTATTCATGGTAATGGTTATCGTACAGGGTCTCTGTATATTCGGGGTAAGGATTACTCTACAGGCTGTGTGTATTCAAGATAAAGATTATTGTACAGGGTCTCTGTGTATTCAGGTTAAGTATTATTGTACAGGCTCTCTGTGTATACAGGGTATGGATTACTGTACAGGCTCTCTGTGCAAACAGGGTAAGGATTACTGTACAGTGTCTCTGTGTATACTGGGTCGGGGTTACTGTGCAGGGTCTCTGTGTATTCAGGGTAAGGGTTACTGTGCAGGGTCTTTGTGCATTCATGGTGGGGATTACTGTATAGTGTCTCTGTATTCACCGTAAGGGTTAATGTACAGGGTCTCTGTGTATTCAGGGTAAGGATTACTGTACAGGGTCTCTGTGTATTCAGGGTAAGGACTATTGTACAGGGACTCTGTGTATACTGGGTAGGGGTTACTGTGCAGGGTCTCTGTGTATTCAGGGTAAGGGTTATTGTACAGGGACTCTGTATATACTGGGTAAGGGATACTGTGCAGGGGCTCTGTGTATTCAGGGTAAGAATTACTGTCCAGATTCTCTGTGTATTTAGCGTAAGGATTACTGGAGAGGGTCTCTGTGTATTCAGCGTAAGGGTTACTGTACAGTGTCTCGGTGTATTCATGGTAAAGGTTATCGTACAGGGTCTCTGTATATTCAGGGTAAGGATTACTGTACAGGCTCTGTGTATTCAAGGTAAAGATTATTGTACAGAGTCTCTGTGTATTCAGGGTAAGTGTTATTGTACAGTGTCGCTGTGTATTCAGGGTACGTTTTATCATACAGGCTCTCTCCATATACAGGGTAAGGATTACTGTACAGGGTATCTGTGTATTCAGGGTAAGGATTATTGTACAGGGTCTCTGTGTATACTGAGTAGGGGTTACTGTGCAAGGTCTATGTGTATTCAGGGTAAGGGTTATTGTACAGTGTCTCTGTGTATTCAGGGTAAGGGTTATCGTACAGTGACTCTGTGTATTTAGCGTAAGGATGACTGGAGAGGGTCTCTATGTATTCAGCGTAAGGATTACTGTACAGAATCTCTGTGTATTTAGCTAAGGGTTACTGTTTAGGGTCTCTGTGTATTCAGGGTGAGGGTTAATGTACAAGGTCACTGTGTATTCAGGGTAAGGGTTTTTGTACAGTGTCTCTGTGTATTCAGGGTAAGGGTTATCATAAGCATCACTGTGTATTCAGGGTAAGGATTATTGTACAGGGACTCTGTGTGTTCAGGGTAAGGGTTACTGTACAGTGTCTATATGTACTCAGGGTGAGGGTTACTGCACAGGGTCTCTGTGCATTCAGGGTAAGGTTTACTGTGCAGGGTCTTTGTGCATTCATGGTGGGGATTACTGTACAGTGTCTCTGTGTTTTCAGGGAAGGGTTCCTGTAAAGGGTCTCTGTGTATTCAGGGTAAGGATTACTGTACAGCGTCCCTGTGGATACAGGGTAAGGATTAATGTACAGTGTCTCTGTGTATTCAGGTTAAGGATTACTGTACAGGGGCTCTGTGTATTCGGGGTAAGGATTACTGTACAGGGTCCCTGTGTATACAGGGTAAGGATTAATGTACAGTGTTTCTGTGTATTCAGGTTAAGGATTATTGTACAGAGTCTCTGTGTATTCAATTTAAGGGTTACTATACAGGGTTTCTGTGTATTCAGGGTAAGGAGCACTGTACAGTGTCTCTGTGTATTTAGACTAAGGGTTTCTGTGCAGCGTCTCTGTATTCAGGTTGAGGATTACTTTTCAGGGTCTCTGTGTATATAAGCTAAGGATTACTGTACAGGGTCTCTGTGTTTTCAGTTTGAGGGTTAGTGTACAGGGTTTCTGTGTATTCAGAGTAAGGAACACTGTACAGTATCTCTGTGTATTTAGGCTAAGGGTTACTGTGCAGGTTCTCTGTATTCAGGGTGAGGATTACTGTTCAGGGTCTCTGTGTATTTAGGCTAAGGGTTACTGTGCAGCATCTCTGTGATTTCAGGGTATGGGTTACTGTACAGTGTCTCTGTGTATTCAGGGTAATGGTTATCATACAGTGTCTCTGTGTATTCAGGGTATGGGATTATGTACAGTGTCTCTGTGTATTCAGGGTAAGGATTACTGTACAGGGTCTCTGTGTATTCAGGGTAAGGGTTATTGTACAGGGACTCTGTATATACTGGGTAAGGGATACTGTGCAGGGTCTCTGTGTATTCAGGGTAAGAATTACTGTCCAGATTCTCTGTGTATTTAGCGTAAGGATTACTGGAGAGGGTCTCTGTGTATTCAGCGTAAGAGTTACTGTACAGTGTCTCGGTGTATTCATGGTAATGGTTATCGTACAGGGTCTCTGTATATTCGGGGTAAGGATTACTCTACAGGCTGTGTGTATTCAAGATAAAGATTATTGTACAGGGTCTCTGTGTATTCAGGTTAAGTATTATTGTACAGGCTCTCTGTGTATACAGGGTATGGATTACTGTACAGGCTCTCTGTGTATTCAGGGTGGGGATTATTGTACAGGGTCTCTGTATATTCAGGGTAAGGGTAACTCTACAGGGTTTCTGTGTATTCAGGGTAAGGATTACTGCACAGGGTCTCTGTGTATTTAGTGTAAGGCTTACTGTACAGGGTCTTCGTGTATACAGGGTAAGGATTAATGTACAGCATCTCTGTGTATTCAGGTTAAGGATTAATGTACAGGGTCACTGTGTATTCAGAGTAAGGGTTTCTGTACAGGGTCTCTGTGTATTCAGGGTAAGGGTTCCTGTACAGGGTCTCTGTGTATTCAGGGTAAGGATTAATGTACAGTGTCTCTGTGTATTCAGGTTAAGGATTACTGTACAGGGTCTCTGTGTATTCAGTTTAAGGATTACTGTACAGGTTCTCTGTGTATTCAGTTTAAGGGTTACTGTACAAGGTTTTTGTGTATTCAGGGTAAGGAGCACTGTACAATGTCTCTGTGTATTTAGGCTAAGGGTTACTGTGCAGGGTCTCTGTATTCAGGTTGAGGATTACTTTTCAGGGTCTCTGTGTATTTAAGCTAAGGATTACTGTACAGGGTCTCTGTGTTTTCAGTTTGAGGGTTAGTGTACAGGGTTTCTGTGTATTCAGAGTAAGGAGCACTGTACAGTGTCTCTGTGTATTTAGGCTAAGGGTTACTGTGCAGGTTCTCTGTATTCAGGGTGAGGATTACTGTTCAGGGTCTCTGTGTATTTAGGCTAAGGGTTACTGTGCAGCATCTCTGTGATTTCAGGGTATGGGTTACTGTACAGTGTCTCTGTGTATTCAGGGTAATGGTTATCATACAGTGTCTGTGTATTCAGGGTATGGGATTATGTACAGTGTCTCTGTGTATTCAGGGTAAGGATTACTGTACAGGGTCTCTGTGTATTCAGGGTAAGGGTTGTTGTACAGGGACTCTGTATATACTGGGTAAGGGATACTGTGCAGGGTCTCTGTGTATTCAGGGTAAGAATTACTGTCCAGATTCTCTGTGTATTTAGCGTAAGGATTACTGGAGAGGGTCTCTGTGTATTCAGCGTAAGAGTTACTGTACAGTGTCTCGGTGTATTCATGGTAATGGTTATCGTACAGGGTCTCTGTATATTCGGGGTAAGGATTACTCTACAGGCTGTGTGTATTCAAGATAAAGATTATTGTACAGGGTCTCTGTGTATTCAGGTTAAGTATTATTGTACAGGCTCTCTGTGTATACAGGGTATGGATTACTGTACAGGCTCTCTGTGTATTCAGGGTGGGGATTATTGTACAGGGTCTCTGTATATTCAGGGTAAGGGTAACTCTACAGGGTTTCTGTGTATTCAGGGTAAGGATTACTGCACAGGGTCTCTGTGTATTTAGTGTAAGGCTTACTGTACAGGGTCTTCGTGTATACAGGGTAAGGATTAATGTACAGCATCTCTGTGTATTCAGGTTAAGGATTAATGTACAGGGTCACTGTGTATTCAGAGTAAGGGTTTCTGTACAGGGTCTCTGTGTATTCAGGGTAAGGGTTCCTGTACAGGGTCTCTGTGTATTCAGGGTAAGAATTATTGTACAGGGTCTCTGTGTATTCAGGGTAAGGATTACTGTACAGGCTCTCTGTGTATTCAGGGTGGGGATTATTGTACAGGGTCTCTGTATATTCAGGGTAAGGGTAACTCTACAGGGTTTCTGTGTATTCAGGGTAAGGATTACTGCACAGGGTCTCTGTGTATTTAGTGTAAGGCTTACTGTACAGGGTCTTCGTGTATACAGGGTAAGGATTAATGTACAGCATCTCTGTGTATTCAGGTTAAGGATTAATGTACAGGGTCACTGTGTATTCAGAGTAAGGGTTTCTGTACAGGGTCTCTGTGTATTCAGGGTAAGGATTAATGTACAGTGTCTCTGTGTAATTCAGGTTAAGGATTACTGTACAGGGTCTCTGTGTATTCAGTTTAAGGATTACTGTACAGGTTCTCTGTGTATTCAGTTTAAGGGTTACTGTACAAGGTTTTTGTGTATTCAGGGTAAGGAGCACTGTACAATGTCTCTGTGTATTTAGGCTAAGGGTTACTGTGCAGGGTCTCTGTATTCAGGTTGAGGATTACTTTTCAGGGTCTCTGTGTATTTAAGCTAAGGATTACTGTACAGGGTCTCTGTGTTTTCAGTTTGAGGGTTAGTGTACAGGGTTTCTGTGTATTCAGAGTAAGGAGCACTGTACAGTGTCTCTGTGTATTTAGGCTAAGGGTTACTGTGCAGGTTCTCTGTATTCAGGGTGAGGATTACTGTTCAGGGTCTCTGTGTATTTAGGCTAAGGGTTACTGTGCAGCATCTCTGTGATTTCAGGGTATGGGTTACTGTACAGTGTCTCTGTGTATTCAGGGTAATGGTTATCATACAGTGTCTCTGTGTATTCAGGGTATGGGATTATGTACAGTGTCTCTGTATTCAGGGTAAGGATTACTGTACAGGGTCTCTGTGTATTCAGGGTAAGGGTTGTTGTACAGGGACTCTGTATATACTGGGTAAGGGATACTGTGCAGGGTCTCTGTGTATTCAGGGTAAGAATTACTGTCCAGATTCTCTGTGTATTTAGCGTAAGGATTACTGGAGAGGGTCTCTGTGTATTCAGCGTAAGAGTTACTGTACAGTGTCTCGGTGTATTCATGGTAATGGTTATCGTACAGGGTCTCTGTATATTCGGGGTAAGGATTACTCTACAGGCTGTGTGTATTCAAGATAAAGATTATTGTACAGGGTCTCTGTGTATTCAGGTTAAGTATTATTGTACAGGCTCTCTGTGTATACAGGGTATGGATTACTGTACAGGCTCTCTGTGCAAACAGGGTAAGGATTACTGTACAGTGTCTCTGTGTATACTGGGTCGGGGTTACTGTGCAGGGTCTCTGTGTATTCAGGGTAAGGGTTACTGTGCAGGGTCTTTGTGCATTCATGGTGGGGATTACTGTATAGTGTCTCTGTATTCACCGTAAGGGTTAATGTACAGGGTCTCTGTGTATTCAGGATAAGGATTACTGTACAGGGTCTCTGTGTATTCAGGGTAAGGACTATTGTACAGGGACTCTGTGTATACTGGGTAGGGGTTACTGTGCAGGGTCTCTGTGTATTCAGGGTAAGGGTTATTGTACAGGGACTCTGTATATACTGGGTAAGGGATACTGTGCAGGGGCTCTGTGTATTCAGGGTAAGAATTACTGTCCAGATTCTCTGTGTATTTAGCGTAAGGATTACTGGAGAGGGTCTCTGTGTATTCAGCGTAAGGGTTACTGTACAGTGTCTCGGTGTATTCATGGTAAAGGTTATCGTACAGGGTCTCTGTATATTCAGGGTAAGGATTACTGTACAGGCTCTGTGTATTCAAGGTAAAGATTATTGTACAGGCTCTCTGCGTATACAGGCTAAGGATTACTGTACAGGCTCTGTGTATTCAAGGTAAAGATTATTGTACAGAGTCTCTGTGTATTCAGGGTAAGTGTTATTGTACAGTGTCGCTGTGTATTCAGGGTACGTTTTATCATAAAGGCTCTCTCCATATACAGGGTAAGGATTACTGTACAGGGTATCTGTGTATTCAGGGTAAGGATTATTGTACAGGGTCTCTGTGTATACTGAGTAGGGGTTACTGTGCAAGGTCTATGTGTATTCAGGGTAAGGGTTATTGTACAGTGTCTCTGTGTATTCAGGGTAAGGGTTATCGTACAGTGACTCTGTGTATTTAGCGTAAGGATGACTGGAGAGGGTCTCTATGTATTCAGCGTAAGGATTACTGTACAGAATCTCTGTGTATTTAGCTAAGGGTTACTGTTTAGGGTCTCTGTGTATTCAGGGTGAGGGTTAATGTACAAGGTCACTGTGTATTCAGGGTAAGGGTTTTTGTACAGTGTCTCTGTGTATTCAGGGTAAGGGTTATCATAAGCATCACTGTGTATTCAGGGTAAGGATTATTGTACAGGGACTCTGTGTGTTCAGGGTAAGGGTTACTGTACAGTGTCTATATGTACTCAGGGTGAGGGTTACTGCACAGGGTCTCTGTGCATTCAGGGTAAGGTTTACTGTGCAGGGTCTTTGTGCATTCATGGTGGGGATTACTGTACAGTGTCTCTGTGTTTTCAGGGAAGGGTTCCTGTAAAGGGTCTCTGTGTATTCAGGGTAAGGATTACTGTACAGCGTCCCTGTGGATACAGGGTAAGGATTAATGTATAGTGTCTCTGTGTATTCAGGTTAAGGATTACTGTACAGGGGCTCTGTGTATTCGGGGTAAGGATTACTGTACAGGGTCCCTGTGTATACAGGGTAAGGATTAATGTACAGTGTTTCTGTGTATTCAGGTTAAGGATTATTGTACAGAGTCTCTGTGTATTCAATTTAAGGGTTACTATACAGGGTTTCTGTGTATTCAGGGTAAGGAGCACTGTACAGTGTCTCTGTGTATTTAGACTAAGGGTTTCTGTGCAGCGTCTCTGTATTCAGTTTGGGGATTACTGTACAGGGTCTGTGTGTATTCAGTTTAAGGGTTACTGTACAGGGTTTCTGTGTATTCAGGGTAAGGAGCACTGTACAGTGTCTCTGTGTATTTAGGCTAAGGGATACTGTGCAGGGTCTCTGTATTCAGGTTGAGGATTACTTTTCAGGGTCTCTGTGTATATAAGCTAAGGATTACTGTACAGGGTCTCTGTGTTTTCAGTTTGAGGGTTAGTGTACAGGGTTTCTGTGTATTCAGAGTAAGGAACACTGTACAGTGTCTCTGTGTGTTTAGGCTAAGGGTGACTGTGCAGGGTCTCTGTATTCAGGGTGAGGATTACTGTTCGGGGTCTCTGTGTATTTAGGCTAAGGGTTACTGTGCAGCATCTCTGTGATTTCAGGGTATGGGTTACTGTACAGTGTCTCTGTTTATTCGGCGTAATGGTTACGGTACAGTGTCTCGGTGTATTCATGGTAATGGTTATCGTATAGTGTCTCTGTGTATTCAGGGTATGGGATTTTGTACAGGGTCTCTGTATATTCAGGGTAAGTATTACTGTACAGGCTCTGTGTATTCAAGGTAAATATTATTGTACAGGGTCTCTGTGTATTCAGGGTAAGTGTTAATGTACAGTATCTCTGTCTATTCAGGTTAAGGGTTACTGTACAGGGTCTCTGTGTATTCAGGGTAAGGATTACTGTACAGTGTCTCTGTCTATTCAGGGTATAAGGATTACTGTACAGGGTCTCTGTCTATTCAGGGTAAGGGTTACTGTACAGGGTCTCTGTGTATTCAGGGTAAGGGTTATCGTACAGGGTCTCTGTATATTCAGGGTAAGTATTACTGTACAGGCTCTGTGTATTCAAGGTAAATATTATTGTACAGGGTCTCTGTGTATTCAGGGTAAGTGTTAATGTACAGTATCTCTGTCTATTCAGGGTAAGGGTTACTGTACAGGGTCTCTGTGTATTCAGGGTAAGGGTTATTGTACAGGGACTCTGTATATATTGGGTAAGGGATACTGTGCAGGGTCTCTGTGTATTCAGGGTAAGAATTACTGTCCAGATTCTCTGTGTATTTAGCGTAAGGATTACTGGAGAGGGTCTCTGTGTATTCAGCGTAAGGGTTACTGTACAGTGTCTCGGTGTATTCATGGTAATGGTTATTGTACAGGGTCTCTATATATTCGGGGTAAGGATTACTCTACAGGCTGTGTCTATTCAAGGTAAAGATTATTGTACAGGGTCTCTGTGTATTCAGGTTAAGTACTATTGTACAGGCTCTCTGTGTATTCAGGGTAAGTTTTACCGTACAGGCTCTCTGTGTATACAGGGTAAGGATTACTGTACAGGGTCTCTGTGTAAACAGGGTAAGGATTACTGTACAGTGTCTCTGTGTATACTGGGTTGGGGTTACTGTGCAGGGTCTCTGTGTATTCAGGGTAAGGGATACTGTGCAGGGTCTTTGTGCATTCATGGTGGGGATTACTGTATAGTGTCTCTGTATTCACCGTAAGGGTTAATGTACAGGGTCTCTGTGTATACTGGGTAGGGGTTACTGTGCAGGGTCTCTGTGTATTCAGGGTAAGGGTTATTGTACAGGGACTCTGTATATACTGGATAAGGGATACTGCGCAGGGTCTCTGTGTATTCAGGGTAAGAATTACTGTCCAGATTCTCTGTGTATTTAGCGTAAGGATTACTGGAGAGGGTCTCTGTGTATTCAGCGTAAGGGTTACTGTACAGTGTCTCGGTGTATTCATGGTAAAGGTTATCGTACAGGGTCTCTGTATATTCAGGGTAAGGATACCTGTACAGGCTCTGTGTATTCAAGGTAAAGATTATTGTACAGGCTCTCTGCGTATACAGGGTAAGGATTACTGTACAGGCTCTGTGTATTCAAGGTAAAGATTATTGTACAGAGTCTCTGTGTATTCAGGGTAAGTGTTATTGTACAGTGTCTCTGTGTATTCAGGGTACGTTTTATCATACAGGCTCTCTCCGTATACAGTTTAAGGATTACTGTACAGGGTATCTGTGTATTCAGGTAAGGATTATTGTACAGGGACTCTGTGTATACTGGGTAGGGGATACTGTGCAAGGTCTATGTGTATTCAGGGTAAGGGTTATTGTACAGTGTCTCTGTGTATTCAGGGTAAGGGTTATTGTACAGTGTCTCTGTGTATTCAGGGTAAGGGTTATTGTACAGTGTCTCTGTGTATTCAGGGTAAGGGTTATCGTACAGTGTCTCTGTGTATTTAGCATAAGGATTACTGGAGAGGGTCTCTATGTATTCAGCGTAAGGATTACTGTACAGAATCTCTGTGTATTTAGGCTAAGGGTTACTGTTTAGGGTCTCTGTGTATTCAGGGCGAGGGTTAATGTACAAGGTCACTGTGTATTCAGGGTAAGGGTTATCATAAGCATCACTGTGTATTCAGGGTAAGGATTATTGTACAGGGACTCTGTGTGTTCAGGGTAAGGATTACTGTACAGTGTCTATATGTACTCAGGGTGAGGGTTACTGCACAGGGTCTCTGTGCATTCAGGGTAAGGTTTACTGTGCAGGGTCTTTGTGCATTCATGGTGGGGATTACTGTACAGTGTCTCTGTGTTTTCAGGGAAGGGTTCCTGTAAAGGGTCTCTGTGTATTCAGGGTAAGGATTACTGTACAGCATCCCTGTGGATACAGGGTAAGGATTAATGTACAGTGTCTCTGTGTATTCAGGTTAAGGATTACTGTACAGGGTCTCTGTGTATTCGGGGTAAGGATTACTGTACAGGGTCCCTGTGTATACAGGGTAAGGATTAATATACAGTGTTTCTGTGTATTCAGGTTAAGGATTATTGTACAGAGTCTCTGTGTATTCAATTTAAGGGTTACTATACAGGGTTTCTGTGTATTCAGGGTAAGGAGCACTGTACAGTGTCTCTGTGTATTTAGACTAAGGGTTTCTGTGCAGCGTCTCTGTATTCAGTTTGGGGATTACTGTACAGGGTCTGTGTGTATTCAGTTTAAGGGTTACTGTACACGGTCTCTGTGTATTCAGGGTACGTTTTATCGTACAGGCTCTCTGTTTATACAGGGTAAGGATTACTGTACAGGGTCTCTGTGTATTCAGGGTAAGGACTATTGTACAGGGACTTTGTCTATACTGGGTAGGGGTTACTGTGCAGGGTCTCTGTGCATTCAGGTTAAGGATTACTGTACAGGGTCCCTGTGTATTCTGGGTAAAGATTACTGTACAGGGTCTCTGTGTATTCATTGTAAGGGTTAATGTACAGGGTCACTGTGTATTCTGGGTAAAGATTACTGTACAGGGTCTCTGTGTATTCAGTGTAAGGGTTAATGTACAGGGTCACTGTGTATTCTGGGTAAAGATTACTGTACAGGGTCTCTGTGTATTCAGTGTAAGGGTTACTGTACTGGGTCTCTGTGCATTCAGGGTAAGGGTTAATGTACAGGGTCACTGTGTATTCTGGGTAAAGATTACTGTACAGGGTCTCTGTGTATTCAGTGTAAGGGTTACTGTACACGGTCTCTGTGTATTCAGGGTAAGGGTTACTCTACAGGGTCTCTGTGTTCAGGGTAAGGATTACTGTACAGTGTCTATATGTACTCAGGGTGAGGGTTACTGCACAGGGTTTCTGTGCATTCAGGGTAAGGTTTACTGTGCAGGGTCTTTGTGCATTCATGGTGGGTAAGGATTACTGTACAGTGTCTCTGTGTTTTCAGGGAAGGGTTCCTGTAAAGGGTCTCTGTGTATTCAGAGTAAGGATTAATGTACAGTGTCTCTGTGTTTTCAGGTTAAGGATTACTGTACAGGGTCTCTGTGTATTTAGTTTACGGGTTACTGTACAGGGTCTCTGTGTATTCAATTTAAGGGTTACTGTACAGGGTTTCTGTATTCAGGGTAAGGAGCACTGTACAGTGTCTCTGTGTATTTAGGCTAAGGGTTACTGTGCAGGGTCTCTGTATTCAGGTTGAGGATTACTGTTCAGGGTCTCTGTGTATTTAGGCTAAGGGTTACTGTACAGTGTCTCTGTGTATTCAGTGTAATGGTTATTGTAAAGTGTCTCTGTGTATTCATGGTAAGAGATTTTGTACAGTGTCTCTGTGTATTCAGGGTAAGGGTTATCACACAGTGTCTCTGTGTATTCAGGGTAAGGCTTCTTGTACAAGGTCTCTGTGTATACTGGGTAAAGGTTATTTAACAGGGTCTCTGTGTATACTGGGTTAGGGATACTGTGCAGGGTCTCTGCGTATTCAAGGTAAGAATTACTGTCCAGATTCTCTGTGTATTTAGCGTAAGAATTACTGGAGAGGGTCTCTGTGTATTCAGCGTAAGGCTTACTGTACAGGGTCTCTGTGTATTCAGGGTAATGGTTATCGTACAGGGTCTCTGTATATTCAGGGTAAGGATTACTTTTCAGGCTCTGTGTATTCAAGGTAAAGATTATTGTACAGTGTCTCTGTGTATTCAGGGTAAAGATTACTGTACAGGTTCTGTGTGTATTCAGTGTAAGGGTTACTGTACTGGGTCTCTGTGTATTCAGGGTAAGGGTTACTCTACAGGGTCTCTGTGTGTTCAGGGTAAGGGTTACTCTACAGGGTCTCTGTGTTCTGGGTAAGGATTACTGTACAGTGTCTATATGTACTCAGGGTGAGGGTTACTGCACAGGGTCTCTGTGCATTCAGGCTAAGGGTTACTGTACAGGGTCTTTGTGCATTCATGGTGGGGATTACCGTACAGTGTCTCTGTGTTTTCAGGGAAGGGTTCCTGTAAAGGGTCTCTGAGTATTCAGGGTAAGGATTAATGTACAGTGTCTCTGTGTTTTCAGGTTAAGGATTACTGTACAGGGTCTCTGTGTATTCAGTTTACGGGTTGCTGTACAGGGTCTCTGTGTATTCAATTTAAGGGTTACTGTACAGGGTTTCTGTGTATTCAGGGTAAGGAGCACTGTACAGTATCTCTGTGTATTTACGCTAAGGGTTACTGTGCAGGGTCTCTGTATTCAGGTTGAGGATTACTGTTCAGGGTCTCTGTGTATTTAGGCTAAGGGTTACTGTGCAGGGTGTCTGTATTCAGGGTGAGGATTACTGTTCAGGGTCTCTGTGTATTTAGGCTAAGGGTTAGTGTACAGTGTCTCTGTGTATTCGGCGTAATGGTTATTGTAAAGTGTCTCTGTGTATTCATGGTAAGGGATTTTGTACAGTGTCTCTGTGTATTCAGGGTAAGGGTTATCGCACAGTGTCTCTGTGTATTCAGGGTAAGGCTTCTTGTACAATGTCTCTGTGTATACTGGGTAAGGGTTACTGTACACGGTCTCTGTGTATTCAGCGTAAGGAATACTGTACAGGGTTTCTGTGTATTTAGTCTAAGGGTTACTGTGCAGGGTCTCTGTGTATTCAGGGCAAGTGTTACTGTACACGGTCTCTGTGTATTCAGGGTAAGGGTTATCGCACAGTGTCTCTGTGTATTCAGGGTAAGGGTTATCGCACAGTGTCTCTGTGTATTCAGGGTAAGGGTTATCGTACAGGCTCTCTGTGTATACCGGGTAAGGATTACTGTACAGGGTCTCTGTGTATTCAGGGTAAGGACTATTGTACTGGGACTCTGTGTATACTGGGTAAGGATTAATGTACAGTGTCTCTGTGTATTCAGGTTCAGGATTACTGTACAGGGTCTGTGTGTATTCAGTTTAAGTGTTACTGTGCAGGGTTTCTGTGTATTCAGGGTAAGGAGCTCTGTACAGTGTCTCTGTGTATTTAGGCTAAGGGTTACTGTGCTGCATCTCTGTGTTTTCAGGGTAAGGGTTACTCTACAGTGTCTCTGTGTTTTCAGCGTAATGGTTATTGTACAGTGTCTCTGTGTATTCAGGGTAAGGGTTATCATAAAGTGTCTCTTTGTATTTACGGTAAGGGTTATCGCACAGTGTCTCTGTGTATTCAGGTTAAGGATTATTGTGCAGGGACTTTGTGTATACTGGGAAAGGGTTACTGTACACGGTCTCAGTGTAATCAGCGTAAGGAATACTGTACAGGGTTTCTGTGT
Source organism: Isurus oxyrinchus (assembly GCA_026770705.1). NCBI lineage: Eukaryota > Metazoa > Chordata > Chondrichthyes > Lamniformes > Lamnidae > Isurus > Isurus oxyrinchus. Next base: position 138,189 of record JANJGN010000309.1, on the reverse strand, counting down.
ATTTAGTCTAAGGGTTACTGTGCAGGGTGTCTGTTTATTCAGGGCAAGTGTTACTGGAGAGGGTCTCTGTGTATTCAGCGTAAGGGTTACTGTACAGGGTCTCTGTGTATTCAAGGTAAAGATTATCGTACAGGGTCTCTGTGTACTCAGGGTAAGGACTATTGTACAGGGACTCTGTGTATACTGGGTAGGGGTTACCGTGCAGGGTCTCTGTGTATTCAGGGTAATGGTTATTGTACAGGGACTCTGTATATACTGGGTAAGGGATACTGTGCAGGGTCTCTGTGTATTCAGGGTAAGAATTACTGTCCAGATTCTCTGTGTATTTAGCGTAAGGATTACTGGAGAGGGTCTCTGTGTATTCAAGGTAAGGGTTACTGTACAGTGTCTCGGTGTATTCAGGGTAAGTGTTATTGTACAGGAACTCTGTGTATACTGGGTAGGGGTTACTGTGCAAGGTCTCTGTGTATTCAGGGTAAGGGTTATCGTACAGTGTCGCTGTGTATTCAGGGTAAGGGTTATTGTACAGAGTCTCTGTGTATTTAGCGTAAGGATTACTGGAGAGGGTCTCTATGTATTCAGCGTAAGGATTACTGTACAGAATCTCTGTGTATTTAGGCTAAGGGTTACTGTGCAGGGTCTCTGTGTATTCAGGGCCAGGGTTACTGTACAAGGTCACTGTGTATTCAGCGTAAGGGTTTTTGTACAGTGTCTCTGTGTATTCAGGGTAAGGGTTATCGTAAGCGTCACTGTGTATTCAGGGTAAGGATTATTGTATAGGGACTCTGTGTATTCAGGGTAAGAATTACTGTATAGAGTCTCTATGTATTCAGGATAAGGATGACTGTACAGGGTCTCTGTGTATTTAGGGTAAGGATTACTGTACAGTGTCTCGGTGTATTCAGGGTAAGGATTACTGTACAGGGTCTCTGTGCATTCAGGGTAAGGATTACTGTACAGTGTCTTGGTGTATTCAGTGTAAGGGTTACTGTACTGGGTCTCTGTGTATTCAGGGTAAGGGTTACTCTACAGGGTCTCTGTGTGTTCAGGGTAAGGGTTACTCTACAGGGTCTCTGTGTTCTGGGTAAGGATTACTGTACAGTGTCTATATGTACTCAGGGTGAGGGTTACTGCACAGGGTCTCTGTGCATTCAGGCTAAGGGTTACTGTACAGGGTCTTTGTGCATTCATGGTGGGGATTACCGTACAGTGTCTCTGTGTTTTCAGGGAAGGGTTCCTGTAAAGGGTCTCTGAGTATTCAGGGTAAGGATTAATGTACAGTGTCTCTGTGTTTTCAGGTTAAGGATTACTGTACAGGGTCTCTGTGTATTCAGTTTACGGGTTGCTGTACAGGGTCTCTGTGTATTCAATTTAAGGGTTACTGTACAGGGTTTCTGTGTATTCAGGGTAAGGAGCACTGTACAGTATCTCTGTGTATTTACGCTAAGGGTTACTGTGCAGGGTCTCTGTATTCAGGTTGAGGATTACTGTTCAGGGTCTCTGTGTATTTAGGCTAAGGGTTACTGTGCAGGGTGTCTGTATTCAGGGTGAGGATTACTGTTCAGGGTCTCTGTGTATTTAGGCTAAGGGTTAGTGTACAGTGTCTCTGTGTATTCGGCGTAATGGTTATTGTAAAGTGTCTCTGTGTATTCATGGTAAGGGATTTTGTACAGTGTCTCTGTGTATTCAGGGTAAGGGTTATCGCACAGTGTCTCTGTGTATTCAGGGTAAGGCTTCTTGTACAATGTCTCTGTGTATACTGGGTAAGGGTTACTGTACACGGTCTCTGTGTATTCAGCGTAAGGAATACTGTACAGGGTTTCTGTGTATTTAGTCTAAGGGTTACTGTGCAGGGTCTCTGTGTATTCAGGGCAAGTGTTACTGTACACGGTCTCTGTGTATTCAGGGTAAGGGTTATCGCACAGTGTCTCTGTGTATTCAGGGTAAGGGTTATCGCACAGTGTCTCTGTGTATTCAGGGTAAGGGTTATCGTACAGGCTCTCTGTGTATACCGGGTAAGGATTACTGTACAGGGTCTCTGTGTATTCAGGGTAAGGACTATTGTACTGGGACTCTGTGTATACTGGGTAAGGATTAATGTACAGTGTCTCTGTGTATTCAGGTTCAGGATTACTGTACAGGGTCTGTGTGTATTCAGTTTAAGTGTTACTGTGCAGGGTTTCTGTGTATTCAGGGTAAGGAGCTCTGTACAGTGTCTCTGTGTATTTAGGCTAAGGGTTACTGTGCTGCATCTCTGTGTTTTCAGGGTAAGGGTTACTCTACAGTGTCTCTGTGTTTTCAGCGTAATGGTTATTGTACAGTGTCTCTGTGTATTCAGGGTAAGGGTTATCATAAAGTGTCTCTTTGTATTTACGGTAAGGGTTATCGCACAGTGTCTCTGTGTATTCAGGTTAAGGATTATTGTGCAGGGACTTTGTGTATACTGGGAAAGGGTTACTGTACACGGTCTCAGTGTAATCAGCGTAAGGAATACTGTACAGGGTTTCTGTGTATTTAGTCTAAGGGTTACTGTGCAGGGTGTCTGTTTATTCAGGGCAAGTGTTACTGGAGAGGGTCTCTGTGTATTCAGCGTAAGGGTTACTGTACAGGGTCTCTGTGTATTCAAGGTAAAGATTATCGTACAGGGTCTCTGTGTACTCAGGGTAAGGACTATTGTACAGGGACTCTGTGTATACTGGGTAGGGGTTACCGTGCAGGGTCTCTGTGTATTCAGGGTAATGGTTATTGTACAGGGACTCTGTATATACTGGGTAAGGGATACTGTGCAGGGTCTCTGTGTATTCAGGGTAAGAATTACTGTCCAGATTCTCTGTGTATTTAGCGTAAGGATTACTGGAGAGGGTCTCTGTGTATTCAAGGTAAGGGTTACTGTACAGTGTCTCGGTGTATTCAGGGTAAGTGTTATTGTACAGGAACTCTGTGTATACTGGGTAGGGGTTACTGTGCAAGGTCTCTGTGTATTCAGGGTAAGGGTTATCGTACAGTGTCGCTGTGTATTCAGGGTAAGGGTTATTGTACAGAGTCTCTGTGTATTTAGCGTAAGGATTACTGGAGAGGGTCTCTATGTATTCAGCGTAAGGATTACTGTACAGAATCTCTGTGTATTTAGGCTAAGGGTTACTGTGCAGGGTCTCTGTGTATTCAGGGCCAGGGTTACTGTACAAGGTCACTGTGTATTCAGCGTAAGGGTTTTTGTACAGTGTCTCTGTGTATTCAGGGTAAGGGTTATCGTAAGCGTCACTGTGTATTCAGGGTAAGGATTATTGTATAGGGACTCTGTGTATTCAGGGTAAGAATTACTGTATAGAGTCTCTATGTATTCAGGATAAGGATGACTGTACAGGGTCTCTGTGTATTTAGGGTAAGGATTACTGTACAGTGTCTCGGTGTATTCAGGGTAAGGATTACTGTACAGGGTCTCTGTGCATTCAGGGTAAGGATTACTGTACAGTGTCTTGGTGTATTCAGTGTAAGGGTTACTGTACTGGGTCTCTGTGTATTCAGGGTAAGGGTTACTCTACAGGGTCTCTGTGTGTTCAGGGTAAGGGTTACTCTACAGGGTCTCTGTGTTCTGGGTAAGGATTACTGTACAGTGTCTATATGTACTCAGGGTGAGGGTTACTGCACAGGGTCTCTGTGCATTCAGGCTAAGGGTTACTGTACAGGGTCTTTGTGCATTCATGGTGGGGATTACCGTACAGTGTCTCTGTGTTTTCAGGGAAGGGTTCCTGTAAAGGGTCTCTGAGTATTCAGGGTAAGGATTAATGTACAGTGTCTCTGTGTTTTCAGGTTAAGGATTACTGTACAGGGTCTCTGTGTATTCAGTTTACGGGTTGCTGTACAGGGTCTCTGTGTATTCAATTTAAGGGTTACTGTACAGGGTTTCTGTGTATTCAGGGTAAGGAGCACTGTACAGTATCTCTGTGTATTTACGCTAAGGGTTACTGTGCAGGGTCTCTGTATTCAGGTTGAGGATTACTGTTCAGGGTCTCTGTGTATTTAGGCTAAGGGTTACTGTGCAGGGTGTCTGTATTCAGGGTGAGGATTACTGTTCAGGGTCTCTGTGTATTTAGGCTAAGGGTTAGTGTACAGTGTCTCTGTGTATTCGGCGTAATGGTTATTGTAAAGTGTCTCTGTGTATTCATGGTAAGGGATTTTGTACAGTGTCTCTGTGTATTCAGGGTAAGGGTTATCGCACAGTGTCTCTGTGTATTCAGGGTAAGGCTTCTTGTACAATGTCTCTGTGTATACTGGGTAAGGGTTACTGTACACGGTCTCTGTGTATTCAGCGTAAGGAATACTGTACAGGGTTTCTGTGTATTTAGTCTAAGGGTTACTGTGCAGGGTCTCTGTGTATTCAGGGCAAGTGTTACTGTACACGGTCTCTGTGTATTCAGGGTAAGGGTTATCGCACAGTGTCTCTGTGTATTCAGGGTAAGGGTTATCGCACAGTGTCTCTGTGTATTCAGGGTAAGGGTTATCGTACAGGCTCTCTGTGTATACCGGGTAAGGATTACTGTACAGGGTCTCTGTGTATTCAGGGTAAGGACTATTGTACTGGGACTCTGTGTATACTGGGTAAGGATTAATGTACAGTGTCTCTGTGTATTCAGGTTCAGGATTACTGTACAGGGTCTGTGTGTATTCAGTTTAAGTGTTACTGTGCAGGGTTTCTGTGTATTCAGGGTAAGGAGCTCTGTACAGTGTCTCTGTGTATTTAGGCTAAGGGTTACTGTGCTGCATCTCTGTGTTTTCAGGGTAAGGGTTACTCTACAGTGTCTCTGTGTTTTCAGCGTAATGGTTATTGTACAGTGTCTCTGTGTATTCAGGGTAAGGGTTATCATAAAGTGTCTCTTTGTATTTACGGTAAGGGTTATCGCACAGTGTCTCTGTGTATTCAGGTTAAGGATTATTGTGCAGGGACTTTGTGTATACTGGGAAAGGGTTACTGTACACGGTCTCAGTGTAATCAGCGTAAGGAATACTGTACAGGGTTTCTGTGTATTTAGTCTAAGGGTTACTGTGCAGGGTGTCTGTTTATTCAGGGCAAGTGTTACTGGAGAGGGTCTCTGTGTATTCAGCGTAAGGGTTACTGTACAGGGTCTCTGTGTATTCAAGGTAAAGATTATCGTACAGGGTCTCTGTGTACTCAGGGTAAGGACTATTGTACAGGGACTCTGTGTATACTGGGTAGGGGTTACCGTGCAGGGTCTCTGTGTATTCAGGGTAATGGTTATTGTACAGGGACTCTGTATATACTGGGTAAGGGATACTGTGCAGGGTCTCTGTGTATTCAGGGTAAGAATTACTGTCCAGATTCTCTGTGTATTTAGCATAAGGATTACTGGAGAGGGTCTCTGTGTATTCAAGGTAAGGGTTACTGTACAGTGTCTCGGTGTATTCAGGGTAAGTGTTATTGTACAGGAACTCTGTGTATACTGGGTAGGGGTTACTGTGCAAGGTCTCTGTGTATTCAGGGTAAGGGTTATCGTACAGTGTCTCTGTGTATTCAGGGTAAGGGTTATTGTACAGAGTCTCTGTGTATTTAGCGTAAGGATTACTGGAGAGGGTCTCTATGTATTCAGCGTAAGGATTACTATACAGAATCTCTGTGTATTTAGGCTAAGGGTTACTGTGCAGGGTCTCTGTGTATTCAGGGCCAGGGTTACTGTACAAGGTCACTGTGTATTCAGCGTAAGGGTTTTTGTACAGTGTCTCTGTGTATTCAGGGTAAGGGTTATCGTAAGCGTCACTGTGTATTCAGGGTAAGGATTATTGTATAGGGACTCTGTGTATTCAGGGTAAGAATTACTGTATAGAGTCTCTATGTATTCAGGATAAGGATGACTGTACAGGGTCTCTGTGTATTTAGGGTAAGGATTACTGTACAGTGTCTCGGTGTATTCAGGGTAAGGATTACTGTACAGGGTCTCTGTGCATTCAGGGTAAGGATTACTGTACAGTGTCTTGGTGTATTCAGGGTAAGGATTACTGTACAGGGTCTCTGTGCATTCAGGGTAAGGGTTACTGTACACGGTCTCTGTGTATTCAGGGCAAGGGTTAGTGTTCAAGGTCACTGTGTATTCAGGGTAAGGGTTATTGTAGAGTGTCTTTGTGTATTCAGGGTAAGGGTTACTGTACAGGCTCTTTGTGTATTCAGGGTGAGGATTACTGTACAGGGTCTGTGTGTATTCAGGGTAAGGGTTACTCTACAGGGTTTCTGTGTATTCAAGGTAAGGATTACTGTACAGAGTTTCTGTGTATTTAGGGTAAGCGTTACTGTACAGGGTCTCTGTGTATTCAGGATGAGGATTACTGAACAGGGTCTTTGTGTATTCAGGTTAAGGGTTACTCTACAGGGTTTCTGTGTATTCAGGGTAAGGATTACTGTACAGGGTCCCTGTGTATACAGGGTAAGGATTACTGTAAAGAGTCACTGTGTATTCAGGGTAAGGATTACTGTACAGTGTCTCTGTGCATTCAGTGTAAGGGTTACTGTACAGGGTCTCTGTGTGTTCAGGGTAAGGGTTACTGTACAGGGTCTCTGTGTTCAGTGTAAGGATTACTGTACAGTGTCTATATGTACTCAGGGTGAGGGTTACTGCACAGGGTCTCTGTGTATTCAGGGTATGGGTTACTGTGCAGGGTCTTTGTGCATTCATGGTGGGGATTACTGTACCGTGTCTCTGTGTTTTCAGGGAAGGGTTCCTGTAAGGGTCTCTGTGTATTCAGGGTAAGGATTACTGTACAGGGTTCCTGTGTATTCAGTTTAAGGATTATTGTACAGTGTCTCTGTGTATTCAGGTTAAGGATTTCTGAACAGGGTATCTGTGTATTCAGTTTAAGTTTTACTATACAGGGTCTCTGTGTATTCAGTTTAAGGTTTACTGTACAGGGTTTCTGTGTATTCAGGGTAAGGAGCACTGTACATTATCTCTGTATATTTAGGCTAAGGGTTAGTGTGCAGGGTGTCTGTATTCAGGGTGAGGATTACGGTTCAGGGTCTCTGTCTATTTAGGTTAAGGGTTACTGTGCAGCATCTCTGTGTTTTCAGGGTAATGGTTATCGTACAGTGCCTCTGTGTATTTAGGGCCAGGGTTACTGTACAGGGTCACTGTGTATTCAGTGTAAGGGTTTTTGTACAGTGTCCCTGTGTATTCAGGGTAAGGGTTATCGTAAGCGTCACTGTGTATTCAGGTTAAGGATTATTGTACAGGGACTCTGTGTATTCAGGGCAAGGATTACTGTGCACGGATTCTGTGTATTCAGTTTGAGGTTTACTTTACAGTGTCTCTGTGTATTCAGGGTAAGGGTTACTGTACAGGCTCTCTGTGTATTCAAGGTGAGGGTTACTGTACAGGGTCTCAGTGTATTCAGGGTAAGGATTACTTTTCAGCGTCTCTGTGTATTTAGGGTATAAGGATTACTGTACAGGGCCTCTGTGTATTCAGGGTAAGGGTTATTGTACAGAGTCTCTGTGTATTTAGCGTAAGGATTACTGTACAGAATCTCTGTGTATTTAGGTTAAGTGTTACTGTACAGGGTCTCTGTGTATTCATGGTAATGGTTAACATACAGGGTCTCTGTATATTCAGGGTAAGGATTGCTGTACAGGCTCTGTGTATTCAAGGTAAAGATTATTGTACAGTGTCTCTGTGTATTCAGGGTAAGTTTTATCGTACAGGCTCTCTGCGTATACAGGGTAAGGATTACTGTACAGGGTCTCTGTTTATTCAGTGTAAGGATTATTGTACAGGGACTCTGTGGATACTGGGTAGGGGTTACTGTGCAAGGTCTCTGTGTATTCAGGGTAAGATTTATCGTACAGTGTCCCTGTGTATTTAGCGTAAGGATTACTGGAGATGGTCGCTATGTATTCAGCGTAAGGATTACTGTACAGAATCTCTCTGTATTTAGGTTAAGGGTTACTGTGCAGCGTCTCTGTGATTTCAGGGTAATGGTTATCGTTCAGTTCCTCTGTGTATTCAGGGTAAGGGTTATCGTAAAGTGTCTCTGTGTGTTCAGGGTAAGGGTTATTGCACAGTGTCTCTGTGTATTCAGGGTAAGGGTTATCGCACAGTGTCTCTGTGTATTCAGGGTAAGGATTATTGTACATAGACTCTGTGTATACTGGGAAAGAGTTACTGTACACGGTCTCTGTGTATTCAGCGTAAGGAATACTGTACAGGGTTTCTGTGTATTTCGTCTAAGGGTTACTGTGCAGGGTCTCTGTGTATTCAGGGCAAGGATTACTGGAGAGGGTCTCTGTGTATTCAGCGTAAGGATTACTGGAGAGGGTCTCTGTGTATTCAGCGTAAGGGTTACTGTACAGTGTCTCGGTGTATTCATGGTAATGGTTATTGTACAGGGTCTCTGTATATTCAGGGTAAGGATTACTGTACAGGCTCTGTGTATTCAAGGTAAAGATTATTGTACAGAGTCCCTGTGTATTCCGGGTAAGGGTTATTGTACAGGCACTCTGTGTATACTGGGTAAGGGATACTGTGCAGGGTCTCTGTGTATTCAGTTTAAGTGTTACTGTACAGGGTTTCTTGTATTCAGGGTAATGAGCACTGTACAGTGTCTCTGTGTATTTAGGCTAAGGGTTACTGTGCAGCATTTCTGTGTTTTCAGGGTAAGGGTTACTGTACACGGTCTCTGTGTATTCAGTTTGAGATTTACTTTACAGGGTCTGTGTGTGTTCAGTGTAAGGGTTACTGTACAGTGTCTCTGTGTATTCAGGGTAAGGATTACTGTACAGGGTCCCTGTGTATACAGGGTAAGGATTAATGTACAGTGTCTCTGTGTATTCAGGTTAAGGAATACTGTTCAGGGTCTCTGTGTATTCAGTTGAAGTGTTACTATACAGGGTTTCTGTGTATTCAGGGTAAGGAGCACTGTACAGTGTCTCTGTGTATTTAGGCTAAGGGTTACTGTGCAGCATTTCTGTGATATCAGGGTAAGGGTTAGTGTACAGTGTCTCTGTGTATTCAGGGTAAGGATTATTGTACAGGTACTCTGTATATTCAGGGTAAGGATTACTCTACAGGCTCTGTGTATTCAAGGTAAAGGTATAGTACAGGGTCTCTGTGTATTCAGGGTAAGTGTTATTGTACAGGCTCTCTGTGCATTCAGGTTACGGGTTACTGTGCAGGGTCTTTGTGCATTCATGGTGGGGATTACTGTACAGTATCTCTGTATTCACCGTAAGGGTTAATGTACAGGGTCTCTGTGTATTCAGGGTAAGGGTTACTGTACAGGGTCCTTGTGTATACAGGGTAAGGATTAATGTACAGTGTCTCTGTGTATTCAGGTTAAGGAATACTGTACAGGGTCTCTGAGTATTCAGTTTAAGTGTTACTGTACAGGGTTTCTGTGTATTCAGGGTAATGAGCACTGTACAGGGTCTCTGTGTATTCAGGGTAAGGGTTACTGTACAGGGTCTCTGTGTGTTCACGGTAAGGGTTACTGTACACGGTCTCTGTGTATTCAGTTTGAGATTTACTTTACAGGGTCTCTGTGTGTTCAGTGTAAGGGTTACTGTACAGTGTCTCTGTGTATGTAGGCTAAGGGTTACTGTGCAGCATTTCTGTGTTATCAGGGTAAGGGTTAGTGTACAGTGTCTCTGTGTATTCAGTGTAATGGTTATTGTACAGTGTCTCTGTGTATTCAGGCTAAAGGTTATTGTGCAATGTCTCTGTGTATTCAGGGTAAGGATTATTGTAAAGGTACTCTGTGTATACTGGGTTAGGGTGACTGTACACAGTCTCTGTGTATTCAGCGTAAGGAATACTGTACAGGGTGTCTGTGTATTTAGGCTAAGAGTTACTGTGCAGCGTCTCTGTGTATTCAGGGCAAGGGTTACTGTACAGTGTCCCTGTGTATTCCGGGTAAGGGTTATTGTACAGGGACTCTGTGTATACTGGGTAAGGGATACTGTGCAGGGTCTCTGTGTATGCAGGGTAAGATTTACTGTCCAGATTTTCTGTGTATTTAGCGTAAGGATTACTGGAGAGGGTCTCTGTGTATTCAGCGCAAGGGTTACTGTACATTGTCTCTGTGTATTCATGGTAATGGTTATCGTACAGGGTCTCTGTATATTCAGGGTAAGGATTATTGTACAGGGACTCTGTGTATACTGTGTAGTTGTTACTGTGCAAGGTCTCTGTGTATTCAGGGTAAGGGTTATTGTACAGTGTCTCTGTGTATTTAGCGTAAGGATTACTGTACAGAATCTCTGTGTATTTAGGCTAAGGGTTACTGTATAGGTTCTCTGTGTATTCAATGCAAGGGTTACTGTACAGGGTCACTGTGTATTCAGGTTAAGGGTTTTTGTACAGTGTCACTGTGTATTCAGGGTAAGGGTTGTCGTAAGCGTCGCTGTGTATTCAGAGTGAGGATTTTTGTACAGGGACTCTGTGTATTCAGGGAAAGGGTTACTGTACAGGGTCTCTGTGTATTCAGGGTGAGAATTACTGAACAGGGTCTCATGGTATTCAGGGTAAGCATTACTTTACAGGGTCTCTGTGTATTTAGGGTAAGGATTACTGTACAGGGTCTGTGTGTATTTAGGTTAAGGGTTACTGTACATCGTCTCTGTGTTTCCGCGGTAAGGATTAGTGTACAGGGTCTCTGTGTATTCAGGATGAGGATTACTGAACAGGGTCTTTGTGTATTCAGGTTAAGGGTTACTCTACAGGGTTTCTGTGTATTCAGGGTAAGGATTACTGTACAGGGTCCCTGTGTATACAGGGTAAGGATTACTGTAAAGAGTCACTGTGTATTCAGGGTAAGGATTACTGTACAGTGTCTCTGTGCATTCAGTGTAAGGGTTACTGTACAGGGTCTCTGTGTGTTCAGGGTAAGGGTTACTGTACAGGGTCTCTGTGTTCAGTGTAAGGATTACTGTACAGTGTCTATATGTACTCAGGGTGAGGGTTACTGCACAGGGTCTCTGTGTATTCAGGGTATGGGTTACTGTGCAGGGTCTTTGTGCATTCATGGTGGGGATTACTGTACCGTGTCTCTGTGTTTTCAGGGAAGGGTTCCTGTAAGGGTCTCTGTGTATTCAGGGTAAGGATTACTGTACAGGGTTCCTGTGTATTCAGTTTAAGGATTATTGTACAGTGTCTCTGTGTATTCAGGTTAAGGATTTCTGAACAGGGTATCTGTGTATTCAGTTTAAGTTTTACTATACAGGGTCTCTGTGTATTCAGTTTAAGGTTTACTGTACAGGGTTTCTGTGTATTCAGGGTAAGGAGCACTGTACATTATCTCTGTATATTTAGGCTAAGGGTTAGTGTGCAGGGTGTCTGTATTCAGGGTGAGGATTACGGTTCAGGGTCTCTGTCTATTTAGGTTAAGGGTTACTGTGCAGCATCTCTGTGTTTTCAGGGTAATGGTTATCGTACAGTGCCTCTGTGTATTTAGGGCCAGGGTTACTGTACAGGGTCACTGTGTATTCAGTGTAAGGGTTTTTGTACAGTGTCCCTGTGTATTCAGGGTAAGGGTTATCGTAAGCGTCACTGTGTATTCAGGTTAAGGATTATTGTACAGGGACTCTGTGTATTCAGGGCAAGGATTACTGTGCATGGATTCTGTGTATTCAGTTTGAGGTTTACTTTACAGTGTCTCTGTGTATTCAGGGTAAGGGTTACTGTACAGGCTCTCTGTGTATTCAAGGTGAGGGTTACTGTACAGGGTCTCAGTGTATTCAGGGTAAGGATTACTTTACAGCGTCTCTGTGTATTTAGGGTATAAGGATTACTGTACAGGGCCTCTGTGTATTCAGGGTAAGGGTTATTGTACAGAGTCTCTGTGTATTTAGCGTAAGGATTACTGTACAGAATCTCTGTGTATTTAGGTTAAGTGTTACTGTACAGGGTCTCTGTGTATTCATGGTAATGGTTAACATACAGGGTCTCTGTATATTCAGGGTAAGGATTGCTGTACAGGCTCTGTGTATTCAAGGTAAAGATTATTGTACAGTGTCTCTGTGTATTCAGGGTAAGTTTTATCGTACAGGCTCTCTGCGTATACAGGGTAAGGATTACTGTACAGGGTCTCTGTTTATTCAGTGTAAGGATTATTGTACAGGGACTCTGTGGATACTGGGTAGGGGTTACTGTGCAAGGTCTCTGTGTATTCAGGGTAAGATTTATCGTACAGTGTCCCTGTGTATTTAGCGTAAGGATTACTGGAGATGGTCGCTATGTATTCAGCGTAAGGATTACTGTACAGAATCTCTCTGTATTTAGGTTAAGGGTTACTGTGCAGCGTCTCTGTGATTTCAGGGTAATGGTTATCGTTCAGTTCCTCTGTGTATTCAGGGTAAGGGTTATCGTAAAGTGTCTCTGTGTGTTCAGGGTAAGGGTTATTGCACAGTGTCTCTGTGTATTCAGGGTAAGGGTTATCGCACAGTGTCTCTGTGTATTCAGGGTAAGGATTATTGTACATAGACTCTGTGTATACTGGGAAAGAGTTACTGTACACGGTCTCTGTGTATTCAGCGTAAGGAATACTGTACAGGGTTTCTGTGTATTTCGTCTAAGGGTTACTGTGCAGGGTCTCTGTGTATTCAGGGCAAGGATTACTGGAGAGGGTCTCTGTGTATTCAGCGTAAGGGTTACTGTACAGTGTCTCGGTGTATTCATGGTAATGGTTATTGTACAGGGTCTCTGTATATTCAGGGTAAGGATTACTGTACAGGCTCTGTGTATTCAAGGTAAAGATTATTGTACAGAGTCCCTGTGTATTCCGGGTAAGGGTTATTGTACAGGCACTCTGTGTATACTGGGTAAGGGATACTGTGCAGGGTCTCTGTGTATTCAGTTTAAGTGTTACTGTACAGGGTTTCTTGTATTCAGGGTAATGAGCACTGTACAGTGTCTCTGTGTATTTAGGCTAAGGGTTACTGTGCAGCATTTCTGTGATATCAGGGTAAGGGTTACTGTACACGGTCTCTGTGTATTCAGGGTAAGGGTTACTGTACACGGTCTCTGTGTATTCAGTTTGAGATTTACTTTACAGGGTCTGTGTGTGTTCAGTGTAAGGGTTACTGTACAGTGTCTCTGTGTATTCAGGGTAAGGATTACTGTACAGGGTCCCTGTGTATACAGGGTAAGGATTAATGTACAGTGTCTCTGTGTATTCAGGTTAAGGAATACTGTTCAGGGTCTCTGTGTATTCAGTTGAAGTGTTACTATACAGGGTTTCTGTGTATTCAGGGTAAGGAGCACTGTACAGTGTCTCTGTGTATTTAGGCTAAGGGTTACTGTGCAGCATTTCTGTGATATCAGGGTAAGGGTTAGTGTACAGTGTCTCTGTGTATTCAGGGTAAGGATTATTGTACAGGTACTCTGTATATTCAGGGTAAGGATTACTCTACAGGCTCTGTGTATTCAAGGTAAAGGTATAGTACAGGGTCTCTGTGTATTCAGGGTAAGTGTTATTGTACAGGCTCTCTGTGCATTCAGGTTACGGGTTACTGTGCAGGGTCTTTGTGCATTCATGGTGGGGATTACTGTACAGTATCTCTGTATTCACCGTAAGGGTTAATGTACAGGGTCTCTGTGTATTCAGGGTAAGGGTTACTGTACAGGGTCCTTGTGTATACAGGGTAAGGATTAATGTACAGTGTCTCTGTGTATTCAGGTTAAGGAATACTGTACAGGGTCTCTGAGTATTCAGTTTAAGTGTTACTGTACAGGGTTTCTGTGTATTCAGGGTAATGAGCACTGTACAGGGTCTCTGTGTATTCAGGGTAAGGGTTACTGTACAGGGTCTCTGTGTGTTCACGGTAAGGGTTACTGTACACGGTCTCTGTGTATTCAGTTTGAGATTTACTTTACAGGGTCTCTGTGTGTTCAGTGTAAGGGTTACTGTACAGTGTCTCTGTGTATGTAGGCTAAGGGTTACTGTGCAGCATTTCTGTGTTATCAGGGTAAGGGTTAGTGTACAGTGTCTCTGTGTATTCAGTGTAATGGTTATTGTACAGTGTCTCTGTGTATTCAGGCTAAAGGTTATTGTGCAATGTCTCTGTGTATTCAGGGTAAGGATTATTGTAAAGGTACTCTGTGTATACTGGGTTAGGGTGACTGTACACAGTCTCTGTGTATTCAGCGTAAGGAATACTGTACAGGGTTTCTGTGTATTTAGGCTAAGAGTTACTGTGCAGCGTCTCTGTGTATTCAGGGCAAGGGTTACTGTACAGTGTCCCTGTGTATTCCGGGTAAGGGTTATTGTACAGGGACTCTGTGTATACTGGGTAAGGGATACTGTGCAGGGTCTCTGTGTATGCAGGGTAAGATTTACTGTCCAGATTTTCTGTGTATTTAGCGTAAGGATTACTGGAGAGGGTCTCTGTGTATTCAGCGCAAGGGTTACTGTACATTGTCTCTGTGTATTCATGGTAATGGTTATCGTACAGGGTCTCTGTATATTCAGGGTAAGGATTATTGTACAGGGACTCTGTGTATACTGTGTAGTTGTTACTGTGCAAGGTCTCTGTGTATTCAGGGTAAGGGTTATTGTACAGTGTCTCTGTGTATTTAGCGTAAGGATTACTGTACAGAATCTCTGTGTATTTAGGCTAAGGGTTACTGTATAGGTTCTCTGTGTATTCAATGCAAGGGTTACTGTACAGGGTCACTGTGTATTCAGGTTAAGGGTTTTTGTACAGTGTCACTGTGTATTCAGGGTAAGGGTTGTCGTAAGCGTCGCTGTGTATTCAGAGTGAGGATTTTTGTACAGGGACTCTGTGTATTCAGGGTAAGGATAACTGTGCAGGGTCTCTGTGTATTCAGGGAAAGGGTTACTGTACAGGGTCTCTGTGTATTCAGGGTGAGAATTACTGAACAGGGTCTCATGGTATTCAGGGTAAGCATTACTTTACAGGGTCTCTGTGTATTTAGGGTAAGGATTACTGTACAGGGTCTGTGTGTATTTAGGTTAAGGGTTACTGTACATGGTCTCTGTGTTTCCGCGGTAAGGATTAGTGTACAGGGTCTCTGTGTATTCAGGTTAAGGATTACTGTACTGGGTCTCTGTGTATTCAGGGTAAGGATTACTGTACAGGGTCTCTGTGTATTTAGGGTAAGGGTTACTGTACATGGTCTCTGTGTATTCGCGGTAAGGATTAGTGTACAGGGTCTCTGTGTATTCAGGGTAAGGGTTACTGTACAGGGTCTCTGTGTATTCGGGGTAAGTATTACTGTACAGGGTCTCTGTGTATTCAGGGTGAGGATTACTGTGCAGTGTCTCTGTGTGTATTCAGGGTAAGGGGTTAATGTACAGGGTCTCTGTGTGTTCACGGTAAGGGTTACTGTACACGGTCTCTGTGTATTCAGTTTGAGATTTACTTTACAGGGTCTCTGTGTATTCATGGTAAGGATTACTGTACAGTGCCTGTTTATGCCGGGTGAGGATTACTGTACAGTGTCTCTGTGTATTCAGGGTGAGGATTACTGTACGGGGTCCCTGTGTATACAGGGTAAGGATTATTGTACAGTGTCTCTGTGTATTCAGGTTAAGGAATACTGTTCAGGGTCTCTGTGTATTCAGTTGAAGTGTTACTATACAGGGTTTCTGTGTATTCAGGGTAAGGAGCACTGTACAGTGTCTCTGTGTATTTAGGCTAAGGGTTACTGTGCAGCATTTCTGTGTTATCAGGGTAAGGGTTAGTGTACAGTGTCTCTGTGTATGCAGCGTAATGGGTACTGTACAGTGTCTCTGTGTATTCAGGGTAAGGATTATCGTACAGTGTCTCTGTCTATTCAGAGTATGGGTTATTGTACAGTGTCTCTGTGTATTCAGGGTAAAGGTTATCGCACAGTGTCTCTGTGTATTCAGGGTAAGGTCATTGTACAGGTACTCTGTGTTTACTGGGTTAGGGTGACTGTACACGGTCTCTGTGTATTCAGCGTAAGGAATACTGTACAGGGTTTCTGTGTATTTAGGCTAAGAGTTACTGTGCAGCGTCTCTGTGTATTCAGGGCAAGGGTTACTGTACAGTGTCCCTGTGTATTCCGGGTAAAGGTTATTGTACAGGGACTCTGTGTATACTGGGTAAGAATTACTGTCCAGATTTTCTGTGTATTTAGCGTAAGGATTACTGGAGAGGGTCTCTGTGTATTCAGCGCAAGGGTTACTGTACATTGTCCCTGTGTATTCATGGTAATGGTTATCGTACAGGGTCTCTGTATATTCAGGGTAAGGATTATTGTACAGGGACTCTGTGTATACTGTGTAGTTGTTACTGTGCAAGGTCTCTGTGTATTCAGGGTAAGGGTTATTGTACAGTGTCTCTGTGTATTTAGCGTAAGGATTACTGTACAGAATCTCTGTGTATTTAGGCTAAGGGTTACTGTACAGGTTCTCTGTGTATTCAAGGCAAGGATTACTGTACTGGGTCACTGTGTATTCAGGTTAAGGGTTTTTGTACAGTGTCACTGTGTATTCAGGGTAAGGGTTGTCGTAAGCGTCTCTGTGTATTCAGGGTGAGGATTTTTGTACAGGGACTCTGTGTATTCAGGGTAAGGATAACTGTGCAGGGTCTCTGTGTATTCAGGGAAAGGGTTACTGTACAGGGTCTCTGTGTATTCAGGGTGAGGATTACTGAACAGGGTCTCAGTGTATTCAGGGTAAGGATTACTTTACAGGGTCTCAGTGTATTCAGGGTAAGGATTACTTTACAGTGTCTCTGTATATTAAAGGTGAGGATTACTGTACAGGGTCTCTGTATATTCAGGGTGAGGATTACTTTACAGGGTCTCTGTGTATTTAGGGTAAGGATTACTGTACAGGGTCTCTGTGTATTCAGGGTAAGGGTTACTTTACAGGGTCTCTGTGTGTTCATGGTAAGGGTTACTGTACACGGTCTCTGTGTATTCAGTTTGAGATTTACTTTACAGGGTCTCTGTGTGTTCAGTGTAAGGGTTACTGTACAGTGTCTCTGTGTATTTAGGCTAAGGTTTACTGTGCAGCATTTCTGTGTTATCCGGGTAAGGGTTAGTGTACAGTGTCTCTGTGTATTCAGTGTAATGGTTATTGTACAGTGTCTCTGTGTATTCAGGGTAAAGGTTATCGTACAGTGTCTCTGTGTATTCAGGGTAAGGATTATTGTACAGGTACTCTGTGTATACTGGGTTAGGGTGACTGTACACAGTCTCTGTGTATTCAGCGTAAGGAATACTGTACAGGGTGTCTGTGTATTTAGGCTAAGAGTTACTGTGCAGCGTCTCTGTGTATTCAGGGCGAGGGTTAATGTACAGTGTCCCTGTGTATTCCGGGTAAGGGTTATTGTACAGGGACTCTGTGTTTTCTGGTTAAGGGATACCGTGCAGGGTCTCTGTGTATTCAGGGTAAGGGTTATTGTACAGGGACTCTGTGTATACTGGGTAAGGGATACTGTGCAGGGTCTCTGTGTATTCAGGGTAAGAATTACTGTCCAGATTCTCTGTGTATTTAGCGTAAGGATTACTGGAGAGGGTCTCTGTGTATTCAGCGTAAGGGTTACTGTACAGTGTCTCGGTGTATTCATGGTAATGGTTATCGTACAGGGTCTCTGTATATTCAGGGTAAGGATTACTGTACAGGCTCTGTGTATTCAAGGTAAAGATTATTGTACAGTGTCCCTGTGTATTCCGGGTAAGGGTTATTGTACAGGGACTCTGTGTATACTGGGTAAGGGATACTGTGCAGGGTCTCTGTGTATTCAGGGTAAGAATTACTGTCCAGATTTTCTGTGTATTTAGCATAAGGATTACTGTACAGTGTCTCTGTGTATTCAGGGTGAGGATTACTGTACGGGGTCCCTGTGTATACAGGGTAAGGATTAATGTACAGTGTCTCTGTGTATTCAGGTTAAGGAATACTATTCAGGGTCTCTGTGTATTCAGTTGAAGTGTTACTATACAGGGTTTCTGTGTATTCAGGGTAAGGAGCACTGTACAGTGTCTCTGTGTATTTAGGCTAAGGATTACTGTGTAGCATTTCTGTGATATCAGGGTAAGGGTTAGTGTACAGTGTCTCTGTCTATTCAGCGTAATGGTTACTGTACAGTGTCTCTGTGTATTCAGGGTAAAGGTTATCGCACAGTGTCTCTGTGTATTCAGGGTAAGGTCATTGTACAGGTACTCTGTGTTTACAGGGTTAGGGTGACTGTACAAGGTCTCTGTGTATTCAGCGTAAGGAATACTGTACAGGGTGTCTGTGTATTTAGGCTAAGAGTTACTGTGTAGCGTCTCCGTGTATTCAGGGCAAGGGTTACCTTGCAGGGTCTCTGTGTATTCAGGGTAAGGGTTATTGTACAGGGACTCTGTGTATACTGGGTAAGGGATACCGTGCAGGGTCTCTGTGTATTCAGGGTAATGATTACTGTACAGGGTCTCTGTGTATTTAGGTAAAGGGTTACTGTACATGGTCTCTGTGTTTTCGCGGTAAGGATTAGTGTGTAGTGTCTCTGTGGATTCAGGGTAAGGGTTACTTTACAGGGTCTCTGTGTGTTCACGGTAAGGGTTACTGTACACGGTCTTTGTGTTTTCAGTTTGAGATTTACTTTACAGGGTCTCTGTGTGTTCAGTGTAAGGGTTACTGTACAGTGTCTCTGTGTATTTAGGCTAAGGGTTACTGTGCAGCATTTCTGTGTTATCAGGGTAAGGGTTAGTGTACAGTGTCTCTGTGTATTCAGGGTAAGGGTTATCGTAAGCGTCATTGTGTATTCAGGGTAAGGATTATTGTACAGGGATTCTGTGTATTCAGGGTAAGAATTACTGTATAGAGTCTCTATGTATTCAGGATAAGGATGACTGTACAAGGTCTCTGTGTATTTAGGGTAAGGATTACTGTACATTGTCTCTGTGTATTCAGGGTAAGGATTACTGTACAGGGTCTCTGTGTATTCAGGGTAAGTGTTACTGTACACGGTCTCTGTGTATTCAGGGCAAGGGTTTCACTACAGGGTCACTGTGTATTCAGGGTAAGGGTTATTGTACAGTGTCTCTGTGTATTCAGGGTAAGGGTGACCGTAAGCGTCTCTGTATTCAGGGTAAGGGTTATTGTACAGGGACTCTGTGTATTCAGGGTAAGAATTACTGTATAGAGTCTGTGTGTATTCAGGGTAAGGATGACTGTACAGGGTCTCTGTGTATTCAGGGTAAGGATTACTGTACAGTGTCTCTGTCTATTCAGGGTGAGGATTACTGTACAGTGTCACTGTGTATTCAGGGTAAGGGTTACTGTACAGTGTCTCTGTGTATTCAGGGTAAGGATTACTGTACAGTGTCTCTGTCTATTCAGGGTGAGGACTACTGTACTGGGTCTCTGTGTATTCAGTTTGAGGTTTACTTTACAGGGTCTCTGTGTATTCAGGGTAAGATTTACTGTACAGGGTCTCAGTGTATTCAGGGTAAGGATTACTTTACAGGGTCTCTGTGTATTTAGGGTAAGGATTACTGTACAGGGTCTCTGTGTATTCAGGGTAAGGATTACTGTACAGGGACTGTGTGTATTCAGGGTGAGGGTTATTGTACAGAGTCTCCATGTATTTAGCGTAAGGATTACTGTCCAGAATCTCTGTTTATTTAGGCTAGGGGTTACTGTACAGGGTCTCTGTGTATTAAAGGCAAGGGTTACTGTACAGGGTTACTGTGTATTCAGGTTAAGGGTTTTTGTACAGTGTCACTGTGTATTCAGGGTAAGGGTTGTCGTAAGCGTCTCTGTGTATTCAGGGTGAGGATTATTGTACAGGGACTCTGTGTATTTAGTGTAAGGATAACTGTGCAGGGGCTCTGTGTATTCAGGGTAAGGGTTATTGTACAGGGTCTCTGTGTATTCAGGGTGAGGATTACTGAATAGGGTCTCTGTGTATTCAGGGTAAGGGTTACTGCTCAGGGTTTCTGTGTATTCAGGATAAGGGTTACTCTACAGGGTTTCTGTGTATTCAGTGTAAGAATTACTGTATAGAGTCTCTATGTATTCAGGATAAGGATGACTGTACAGGGTCTCTGTGTATTTAGGGTAAGGATTACTGTACATTGTCTCTGTGTATTCAGGGTAAGGATTACTGTACAGGGTCTCTGTGTATTCAGGGTAAGTGTTACTGTACACGGTCTCTGTGTATTCAGGGTAAGGGTTATTGTACAGTGTCTCTGTGTATTCAGGGTAAGGGTGACCGTAAGCGTCTCTGTATTCAGGGTAAGGGTTATTGTACAGGGACTCTGTGTATTCAGGGTAATAATTACTGTATAGAGTCTGTGTGTATTCAGGGTAAGGATGACTGTACAGGGTCTCTGTGTATTCAGGGTAAGGATTACTGTACAGTGTCTCTGTGTATTCAGGGTGAGGATTACTGTACAGTGTCACTGTGTATTCAGGGTAAGGGTTACTGTACAGTGTCTCTGTGTATTCAGGGTAAGGATTACTGTACAGTGTCTCTGTCTATTCAGGGTGAGGATTACTGTACTGGGTCTCTGTGTATTCAGTTTGAGGTTTACTTCACAGGGTCTCTGTGTATTCAGGGTAAGATTTACTGTACAGGGTCTCAGTGTATTCAGGGTAAGGATTACTTTACAGGGTCTCTGTGTATTTAGGGTAAGGATTACTGTACAGGGTCTCTGTGTATTCAGGGTAAGGATTACTGTACAGGGACTGTGTGTATTCAGGGTGAGGGTTATTGTACAGAGTCTCCATGTATTTAGCGTAAGGATTACTGTACAGAATCTCTGTTTATTTAGGCTAAGGGTTACTGTACAGGGTCTCTGTGTATTAAAGGCAAGGGTTACTGTACAGGGTTACTGTGTATTCAGGTTAAGGGTTTTTGTACAGTGTCACTGTGTATTCAGGGTAAGGGTTGTCGTAAGCGTCTCTGTGTATTCAGGGTGAGGATTATTGTACAGGGACTCTGTGTATTCAGTGTAAGGATAACTGTGCAGGGGCTCTGTGTATTCAGGGTAAGGGTTATTGTACAGGGTCTCTGTGTATTCAGGGTGAGGATTACTGAATAGGGTCTCTGTGTATTCAGGGTAAGGGTTACTGCTCAGGGTTTCTGTGTATTCAGGATAAGGGTTACTCTACAGGGTTTCTGTGTATTCAGTGTAAGAATTACTGTATAGAGTCTCTATGTATTCAGGATAAGGATGACTGTACAGGGTCTCTGTGTACTTAGGGTAAGGATTACTGTACATTGTCTCTGTGTATTCAGGGTAAGGATTACTGTACAGGGTATCTGTGTATTCAGGGTAAGTGTTACTGTACACGGTCTCTGTGTATTCAGGGTAAGGGTTATTGTACACTGTCTCTGTGTATTCAGGGTAAGGTTGACCGTAAGCGTCTCTGTATTCAGGTAAGGATTATTGTACAGGGACTCTGTGTATTCAGGGTAAGAATTACTGTATAGAGTCTGTGTGTATTCAGGGTAAGGATGATTGTACAGGGTCTCATTGTATTCAGGATAAGGATTACTGTACAGTGTCTCTGTGTATTCAGGGTGAGGATTACTGTACAGGATCACTGTCTATTTAGGGTAAGGGTTACTGTACAGTGTCTCTGTGTATTCAGGGTAAGGATTACTGTACAGTGTCTCTATCTATTCAGTGTGAGGATTACTGTACTGGGTCTCTGTGTATTCAGTTTGAGGTTTAATTTACAGGGTCTCTGTGTATTCAGGGTAAGATTTACTGTACAGGGTCTCAGTGTATTCAGGGTAAGGATTACTTTACAGGGTCTCTGTGTATTTAGGGTAAGGATTACTGTACAGGGTCTCTGTGTATTCAGGGTAAGGATTACTGTACAGGGTCTGTGTATATTCAGGGTGAGGATTACTTTACAGGGTCTCTGTGTATTTAGGGTAAGGATTACTGTACAGGGTCTCTGTGTATTCAGGGTAAGGGTTACTTTACAGGGTCTCTGTGTGTTCACGGTAAGGGTTACTGTACACGGTCTCTGTGTATTCAGTTTGAGATTTACTTTACAGGGTCTCTGTGTGTTCAGTGTAAGGGTTACTGTACAGTGTCTCTGTGTATTTAGGCTACGGGTTACTGTGCAGCATTTTTGTGTTATCAGGGTAAGGGTTAGTGTACAGTGTCTCTGTGTATTCAGTGTAATGGTTATTGTACAGTGTCTCTGTGTATTCAGGGTAAAGGTTATCGTACAGTGTCTCTGTGTATTCAGGGTAAGGATTATTGTACAGGTACTCTGTGTATACTGGGTTAGGGTGACTGTACACAGTCTCTGTGTATTCAGCGTAAGGAATACTGTACAGGGTGTCTGTGTATTTAGGCTAAGAGTTACTGTGCAGCGTCTCTGTGTATTCAGGGCAAGGGTTACTGTACAGTGTCCCTGTGTATTCCGGGTAAGGGTTATTGTACAGGGACTCTGTGTATACTGGGTAAGGGATACCGTGCAGGGTCTCTGTGTAGTCAGGGTAAGGGTTATTGTACAGGGACTCTGTGTATACTGGGTAAGGGATACTGTGCAGGGTCTCTGTGTATTCAGGGTAAGAATTACTGTCCAGATTCTCTGTGTATTTAGCGTAAGGATTACTGGAGAGGGTCTCTGTGTATTCAGCGTAAGGGTTACTGTACAGTGTCTCGGTGTATTCATGGTAATGGTTATCGTACAGGGTCTCTGTATATTCAGGGTAAGGATTACTGTACAGGCTCTGTGTATTCAAGGTAAAGATTATTGTACAGTGTCCCTGTGTATTCCGGGTAAGAGTTATTGTACAGGGACTCTGTGTATACTGGGTAAGGGATACTGTGCAGGGTCTCTGTGTATTCAGGGTAAGAATTACTGTCCAGATTTTCTGTGTATTTAGCATAAGGATTACTGTACAGTGTCTCTGTGTATTCAGGGTGAGGATTACTGTACGGGGTCCCTGTGTATACAGGGTAAGGATTAATGTACAGTGTCTCTGTGTATTCAGGTTAAGGAATACTGTTCAGGGTCTCTGTGTATTCAGTTGAAGTGTTACTATACAGGGTTTCTGTGTATTCAGGGTAAGGAGCACTGTACAGTGTCTCTGTGTATTTAGGCTAAGGGTTACTGTGCAGCATTTCTGTGTTATCAGGGTAAGGGTTAGTGTACAGTGTCTCTGTGTATGCAGCGTAATGGGTACTGTACAGAGTCTCTGTGTATTCAGGGTAAGGATTATCGTACAGTGTCTCTGTCTATTCAGAGTATGGGTTATTGTACAGTGTCTCTGTGTATTCAGGGTAAAGGTTATCGCACAGTGTCTCTGTGTATTCAGGGTAAGGTCATTGTACAGGTACTCTGTGTTTACTGGGTTAGGGTGACTGTACACGGTCTCTGTGTATTCAGCGTAAGGAATACTGTACAGGGTTTCTGTGTATTTAGGCTAAGAGTTACTGTGCAGCGTCTCTGTGTATTCAGGGCAAGGGTTACTGTACAGTGTCCCTGTGTATTCCGGGTAAAGGTTATTGTACAGGGACTCTGTGTATACTGGGTAAGGGATACTGTGCAGGGTTTCTGTGTATTCAGGATAAGGGTTACTCTACAGGGTTTCTGTGTATTCAGGATAAGGATGACTGTACAGGGTCTCTGTGTATTTAGGGTAAGGATTACTGTGCATTGTCTCTGTGTATTCAGGGTAAGGATTACTGTACAGGGTCTCTGTGTATTCAGGGTAAGTGTTACTGTACACGGTCTCTGTGTATTCAGGGTAAGGGTTATTGTACAGTGTCTCTGTGTATTCAGGGTAAGGATTACTGTACAGGGTCTGTGTGTATTCAGGGTGAGGGTTATTGTACAGAGTCTCCATGTATTTAGCGTAAGGATTACCGTACAGAATCTCTGTGTATTTAGGCTAAGGGTTACTGTACAGGGTCTCTGTGTATTCAAGGCAAGGGTTACTGTACAGTGTCACTGTGTATTCAGGGTAAGGGTTGTCGTAAGCGTCTCTTTGTATTCAGGGTGAGGATTATTGTACAGGGACTCTGTGTATTCAGGGTAAGGATAACTGTGCAGGGGCTCTGTGTATTCAGGGTAAGGGTTATTGTACAGGGACTCTGTGTATTCAGGGTGAGGATTACTGAATAGGGTCTCTGTGTATTCAGGGTAAGGGTTACTGCACAGGGTTTCTGTGTATTCAGGATAAGGGTTACTCTACAGGGTTTCTGTGTGTTCAGGGTAAGGTTTACTGTACAGTGTCTCTGTGTATTCAGGGTACGGATTAATGTACGGGGTCCCTCTGTACACAGGGTAAGGATTACGGTACAGGGTCCCTGTGTATTCAGGGTAAGGATTACTATGCAGTGTCTGTGTATACAGGGTGAGGATTACCGTACAGAGCCTCTGTGTATTCAGGGTAAGGATTACTGTACAGTGTCTGTGTATTCAGGGTAAGGATTACTGTACGGGGTCCCTGTGTATACAGGTTAAGGATTACTGTACAGTGTCTGTCTATTCAGGTTAAGGATTAGTGTACTGGGTCTCTGTTTATACAAGGTAAGGATTAATGTACAGTGTCTCTGTGTATTCAGGTTAAGGATTACTGTACAGGGTCTCTGTGTATTTAGGGTAAGGATTACTGTACAGGGTCTCTGTGTATTTAGGGTAAGGGTTACTGTACATGGTCTGTGTGTATTCAGGGTGAGGTTTATTGTACAGAGTCTCTATGTATTTTGCGTAAGGATTACCGTACAGAATTGCTGTGTATTTAGGCTAAGGGTTACTGTACAGGGTCTCTGTGTATTCAAGGCAAGGGTTACTGTACAGGGTCACTGTGTATTCAGGTTTAGGGTTTTTGTACAGTGTCACTGTGTATTCAGGGTAAGGGTTGTCGTAAGCGTCTCTGTGTATTCAGGGTGAGGATTATTGTAAAGGGACTCTGTGTATTCAGGGTAAGGATAACTGTGCAGGGGCTCTGTGTACTCAGGGTAAGGGTTATTGTACAGGGTCTCTGTGTATTCAGGGTGAGGATTACTGAATAGGGTCTCTGTGTATTCAGTGTAAGGGTTACTGCACAGGGTTTCTGTGTATTCAGGATAAGGGTTACTCTACAGGGTTTCTGTGTATTCAGGGTAAGAATTACTGTATAGAGTCTCTATGTATTCAGGATAAGGATGACTGTACAGGGTCTCTGTGTATTTAGGGTAAGGATTACTGTACATTGTCTCTGTGTATTCAGGGTAATGATTACTGTACAGGGTCTCTGTGTATTCAGGGTAAGTGTTACTGTACACGATCTCTATGTATTCAGGGAAAGGGTTATTGTACAGTGTCTCTGTGTATTCAGGGTAAGGTTGACCGTAAGCGTCTCTGTATTCAGGGTAAGGATTATTGTACAGGGCCTCTGTGTATTCAGGGTAAGAATTACTGTATAGAATCTGTGTGTATTCAGGGTAAGGATGACTGTACAGGGTCTCTGTGTATTCAGGGTAAGGATTACTGTACAGTGTCTCTGTGTATTCAGGGTGAGGATTACTGTACTGGGTCACTGTGTATTCAGGGTAAGGGTTACTGTACAGGGTCTCTGTGTATTCAGGGTAAGGATTACTGTACAGTGTCTCTGTCTATTCAGGGTGAGGATTACTGTACTGGGTCACTGTGTATTCAGGTTAAGGGTTTTTGTACAGTGTCACTGTGTATTCAGGGTAAGGGTTGTCGTAAGCGTCTCTGTGTATTCAGGGTGAGGTTTATTGTACAGGGACTCTGTGTATTCAGGGTAAAGATAACTGTGCAGGGGCTCTGTGTATTCAGGGTCAGGGTTATTGTACAGGGTATCTGTGTATTCAGGGTGAGGATTACTGAACAGAGTCTCAGTGTATTCAGGGTAAGGATTACTTTACAGGGTCTCAGTGTATTCAGGGTAAGGATTACTTTACAGTGTCTCTGTATATTAAAGGTGAGGATTACTGTACAGGGTCTGTGTATATTCAGGGTGAGGATTACTTTACAGGGTCTCTGTGTATTTAGGGTAAGGATTACTGTACAGGGTCTCTGTGTATTCAGGGTAAGGGTTACTTTACAGGGTCTCTGTGTGTTCACGGTAAGGGTTACTGTACACGGTCTCTGTGTATTCAGTTTGAGATTTACTTTACAGGGTCTCTGTGTGTTCAGTGTAAGGGTTACTGTACAGTGTCTCTGTGTATTTAGGCTACGGGTTACTGTGCAGCATTTTTGTGTTATCAGGGTAAGGGTTAGTGTACAGTGTCTCTGTGTATTCAGTGTAATGGTTATTGTACAGTGTCTCTGTGTATTCAGGGTAAAGGTTATCGTACAGTGTCTCTGTGTATTCAGGGTAAGGATTATTGTACAGGTACTCTGTGTATACTGGGTTAGGGTGACTGTACACAGTCTCTGTGTATTCAGCGTAAGGAATACTGTACAGGGTGTCTGTGTATTTAGGCTAAGAGTTACTGTGCAGCGTCTCTGTGTATTCAGGGCAAGGGTTACTGTACAGTGTCCCTGTGTATTCCGGGTAAGGGTTATTGTACAGGGACTCTGTGTATACTGGGTAAGGGATACCGTGCAGGGTCTCTGTGTAGTCAGGGTAAGGGTTATTGTACAGGGACTCTGTGTATACTGGGTAAGGGATACTGTGCAGGGTCTCTGTGTATTCAGGGTAAGAATTACTGTCCAGATTCTCTGTGTATTTAGCGTAAGGATTACTGGAGAGGGTCTCTGTGTATTCAGCGTAAGGGTTACTGTACAGTGTCTCGGTGTATTCATGGTAATGGTTATCGTACAGGGTCTCTGTATATTCAGGGTAAGGATTACTGTACAGGCTCTGTGTATTCAAGGTAAAGATTATTGTACAGTGTCCCTGTGTATTCCGGGTAAGAGTTATTGTACAGGGACTCTGTGTATACTGGGTAAGGGATACTGTGCAGGGTCTCTGTGTATTCAGGGTAAGAATTACTGTCCAGATTTTCTGTGTATTTAGCATAAGGATTACTGTACAGTGTCTCTGTGTATTCAGGGTGAGGATTACTGTACAGGGTCCCTGTGTATACAGGGTAAGGATTAATGTACAGTGTCTCTGTGTATTCAGGTTAAGGAATACTGTTCAGGGTCTCTGTGTATTCAGTTGAAGTGTTACTATACAGGGTTTCTGTGTATTCAGGGTAAGGAGCACTGTACAGTGTCTCTGTGTATTTAGGCTAAGGGTTACTGTGCAGCATTTCTGTGTTATCAGGGTAAGGGTTAGTGTACAGTGTCTCTGTGTATGCAGCGTAATGGGTACTGTACAGTGTCTGTGTATTCAGGGTAAGGATTATCGTACAGTGTCTCTGTCTATTCAGAGTATGGGTTATTGTACAGTGTCTCTGTGTATTCAGGGTAAAGGTTATCGCACAGTGTCTCTGTGTATTCAGGGTAAGGTCATTGTACAGGTACTCTGTGTTTACTGGGTTAGGGTGACTGTACACGGTCTCTGTGTATTCAGCGTAAGGAATACTGTACAGGGTTTCTGTGTATTTAGGCTAAGAGTTACTGTGCAGCGTCTCTGTGTATTCAGGGCAAGGGTTACTGTACAGTGTCCCTGTGTATTCCGGGTAAAGGTTATTGTACAGGGACTCTGTGTATACTGGGTAAGGGATACTGTGCAGGGTTTCTGTGTATTCAGGATAAGGGTTACTCTACAGGGTTTCTGTGTATTCAGGATAAGGATGACTGTACAGGGTCTCTGTGTATTTAGGGTAAGGATTACTGTGCATTGTCTCTGTGTATTCAGGGTAAGGATTACTGTACAGGGTCTCTGTGTATTCAGGGTAAGTGTTACTGTACACGGTCTCTGTGTATTCAGGGTAAGGGTTATTGTACAGTGTCTCTGTGTATTCAGGGTAAGGTTGACCGTAAGCGTCTCTGTATTCAGGGTAAGGATTATTGTACAGGGACTCTGTGTATTCAGGGTAAGAATTACTGTATAGAGTCTGTGTGTATTCAGGGTAAGGATGACTGTACAGGGTCTCTGTGTATTCAGGGTAAGGATTACTGTACAGTGTCTCTGTGTATTCAGGGTGAGGATTGCTGTACAGGGTCACTGTGTATTCAGGGTAAGGGTTACTGTACAGTGTCTCTGTCTGTTCAGGGTGATGATTACTGTACTCGGTCACTGTGTATTCAGTTTGAGGTTTACTTTACAGGGTCTCTGTGTATTCAGGGTAAGATTTACTGTACAGGGTCTCAGTGTATTCAGGGTAAGGATTACTTTACAGGGTCTCTGTGCATTTAGGGTAAGGATTACTGTCCAGGGTCTCTGTGTATTCAGGGTAAGTGTTACTGTACACGGTCTCTGTGTATTCAGGGTAAGGGTTATTGTACAGTGTCTCTGTGTATTCAGGGTAAGGTTGACCGTAAGCGTCTCTGTATTCAGGGTAAGGATTATTGTACAGGGACTCTGTGTATTCAGGGTAAGAATTACTGTATAGAGTCTGTGTGTACTCAGGGTAAGGATGACTGTACAGGGTCTCTGTGTATTCAGGGTAAGGATTACTGTACAGTGTCTCTGTGTATTCAGGGTGAGGATTGCTGTACAGGGTCACTGTGTATTCAGGGTAAGGGTTACTGTACAGTGTCTCTGTCTGTTCAGGGTGATGATTACTGTACTCGGTCACTGTGTATTCAGTTTGAGGTTTACTTTACAGGGTCTCTGTGTATTCAGTGTAAGATTTACTGTACAGGGTCTCAGTGTATTCAGGGTAAGGATTACCTTACAGGGTCTCTGTGCATTTAGGGTAAGGATTACTGTCCAGGGTCTCTGTGTATTCAGGGTAAGGATTACTGTACAGGGTCTGTGTGTATTCAGGGTGAGGGTTATTGTACAGAGTCTCCATGTATTTAGCGTAAGGATTACCGTACAGAATCTCTGTGTATTTAGGCTAAGGGTTACTGTACAGGGTCTCTGTGTATTCAAGGCAAGGGTTACTGTACAGGGTCATTGTGTATTCAGGGTAAGGGTTACTGTACAGTGTCTCTGTGTATTCAGGGTGAGGATTACTGTACTGGGTCACTGTGTATTCAGGTTAAGGGTTTTTGTACAGTGTCACTGTGTATTCAGGGTAAGGGTTGTCGTAAGCGTCTCTGTGTATTCAGGGTGAGGTTTATTGTACAGGGACTCTGTGTATTCAGGGTAAGGATAACTGGGCAGGGGCTCTGTGTCTTCAGGGTCAGGGTTATTGTACAGGGTCTCTGTGTATTCAGGGTGAGGATTACTGAATAGGGTCTCTGTGTATTCAGGGTAAGAGTTACTGCACAGGGTTTCTGTGTATTCAGGATAAGGGTTACTCTACAGGGTTTCTGTGTATTCAGGATAAGGATGACTGTACAGGGTCTCTGTGTATTTAGGGTAAGGATTACTGTACAGGGTCTCTGTGTATTCAGGGTAAGGATTACTGTACAGGGTCTGTGTGTATTCAGGGTGAGGGTTAATGTACAGAGTCTCCATGTATTCAGCGTAAGGATTACCGTACAGAATCTCTGTGTATTTAGGCTAAGGGTTACTGTACAGGGTCTCTGTGTATTCAAGGCAAGGGTTACTGTACAGGGTCACTGTGTATTCAGGTTAAGGGTTTTTGTACAGTGTCACTGTGTATTCAGGGTAAGGGTTGTCGTAAGCGTCTCTGTGTATTCATGGTGAGGATTATTGTACAGGGACTCTGTGTATTCAGGGTAAGGATAACTGTGCAGGGGCTCTGTGTATTCAGGGTGAGGATTACTGAATAGGGTCTCTGTGTATTCAGTGTAAGGGTTACTGCACAGGGTTTCTGTGTATTCAGGATAAGGGTTACTCTACAGGGTTTCTGTGTATTCAGGGTAAGAATTACTGTATAGAGTCTCTATGTATTCAGGATAAGGATGACTGTACAGGGTCTCTGTGTATTTAGGGTAAGGATTACTGTACATTGTCTCTGTGTATTCAGGGTAATGATTACTGTACAGGGTCTCTGTGTATTCAGTGTAAGTGTTACTGTACACGATCTCTATGTATTCAGGGAAAGGGTTATTGTACAGTGTCTCTGTGTATTCAGGGTAAGGTTGACCGTAAGCGTCTCTGTATTCAGGGTAAGGATTATTGTACAGGGCCTCTGTGTATTCAGGGTAAGAATTACTGTATAGAATCTGTGTGTATTCAGGGTAAGGATGACTGTACAGGGTCTCTGTGTATTCAGGGTAAGGATTACTGTACAGTGTCTCTGTGTATTCAGGGTGAGGATTACTGTACAGGGTTACTGTGTATTCAGGGTAAGGGTTACTGTACAGGGTCTCTGTGTATTCAGGGTAAGGATTACTGTACAGTGTCTCTGTCTATTCAGGGTGAGGATTACTGTACTGGGTCACTGTGTATTCAGGTTAAGGGTTTTTGTACAGTGTCACTGTGTATTCAGGGTAAGGGTTGTCGTAAGCGTCTCTGTGTATTCAGGGTGAGGTTTATTGTACAGGGACTCTGTGTATTCAGGGTAAAGATAACTGTGCAGGGGCTCTGTGTATTCAGGGTCAGGGTTATTGTACAGGGTCTCTGTGTATTCAGGGTGAGGATTACTGAACAGGGTCTCAGTGTATTCAGGGTAAGGATTTCTTTACAGGGTCTCAGTGTATTCAGGGTAAGGATTACTTTACAGTGTCTCTGTATATTAAAGGTGAGGATTACTGTACAGGGTCTCTGTATATTCAGGGTGAGGATTACTTTACAGGGTCTCTGTGTATTTAGGGTAAGGATTACTGTACAGGGTCTCTGTGTATTCAGGGTAAGGGTTACTTTACAGGGTCTCTGTGTGTTCATGGTAAGGGTTACTGTACACGGTCTCTGTGTATTCAGTTTGAGATTTACTTTACAGGGTCTCTGTGTGTTCAGTGTAAGGGTTACTGTACAGTGTCTCTGTGTATTTAGGCTACGGGTTACTGTGCAGCATTTCTGTGTTATCAGGGTAAGGGTTAGTGTACAGTGTCTCTGTGTATTCAGTGTAATGGTTATTGTACAGTGTCTCTGTGTATTCAGGGTAAAGGTTATCGTACAGTGTCTCTGTGTATTCAGGGTAAGGATTATTGTACAGGTACTCTGTGTATACTGGGTTAGGGTGACTGTACACAGTCTCTGTGTATTCAGCGTAAGGAATACTGTACAGGGTGTCTGTGTATTTAGGCTAAGAGTTACTGTGCAGCGTCTCTGTGTATTCAGGGCAAGGGTTACTGTACAGTGTCCCTGTGTATTCCGGGTAAGGGTTATTGTACAGGGACTCTGTGTATACTGGGTAAGGGATACTGTGCAGGGTCTCTGTGTAGTCAGGGTAAGGGTTATTGTACAGGGACTCTGTGTATACTGGGTAAGGGATACTGTGCAGGGTCTCTGTGTATTCAGGGTAAGAATTACTGTCCAGATTCTCTGTGTATTTAGCGTAAGGATTACTGGAGAGGGTCTCTGTGTATTCAGCGTAAGGGTTACTGTACAGTGTCTCGGTGTATTCATGGTAATGGTTATCGTACAGGGTCTCTGTATATTCAGGGTAAGGATTACTGTACAGGCTCTGTGTATTCAAGGTAAAGATTATTGTACAGTGTCCCTGTGTATTCCGGGTAAGAGTTATTGTACAGGGACTCTGTGTATACTGGGTAAGGGATACTGTGCAGGGTCTCTGTGTATTCAGGGTAAGAATTACTGTCCAGATTTTCTGTGTATTTAGCATAAGGATTACTGTACAGTGTCTCTGTGTATTCAGGGTGAGGATTACTGTACGGGG
This sequence comes from Isurus oxyrinchus, assembly GCA_026770705.1. Taxonomy (NCBI): domain Eukaryota; kingdom Metazoa; phylum Chordata; class Chondrichthyes; order Lamniformes; family Lamnidae; genus Isurus; species Isurus oxyrinchus. The sequence goes on along the minus strand of JANJGN010000309.1, from coordinate 106,474 downwards.
TCCCTGTGTATACAGGGTAAGGATTAATGTACAGTGTCTCTGTGTATTCAGGTTAAGGAATACTGTTCAGGGTCTCTGTGTATTCAGTTGAAGTGTTACTATACAGGGTTTCTGTGTATTCAGGGTAAGGAGCACTGTACAGTGTCTCTGTGTATTTAGGCTAAGGGTTACTGTGCAGCATTTCTGTGTTATCAGGGTAAGGGTTAGTGTACAGTGTCTCTGTGTATGCAGCGTAATGGGTACTGTACAGTGTCTGTGTATTCAGGGTAAGGATTATCGTACAGTGTCTCTGTCTATTCAGAGTATGGGTTATTGTACAGTGTCTCTGTGTATTCAGGGTAAAGGTTATCGCACAGTGTCTCTGTGTATTCAGGGTAAGGTCATTGTACAGGTACTCTGTGTTTACTGGGTTAGGGTGACTGTACACGGTCTCTGTGTATTCAGCGTAAGGAATACTGTACAGGGTTTCTGTGTATTTAGGCTAAGAGTTACTGTGCAGCGTCTCTGTGTATTCAGGGCAAGGGTTACTGTACAGTGTCCCTGTGTATTCCGGGTAAAGGTTATTGTACAGGGACTCTGTGTATACTGGGTAAGGGATACTGTGCAGGGTTTCTGTGTATTCAGGATAAGGGTTACTCTACAGGGTTTCTGTGTATTCAGGATAAGGATGACTGTACAGGGTCTCTGTGTATTTAGGGTAAGGATTACTGTGCATTGTCTCTGTGTATTCAGGGTAAGGATTACTGTACAGGGTCTCTGTGTATTCAGGGTAAGTGTTACTGTACACGGTCTCTGTGTATTCAGGGTAAGGGTTATTGTACAGTGTCTCTGTGTATTCAGGGTAAGGTTGACCGTAAGCGTCTCTGTATTCAGGGTAAGGATTATTGTACAGGGACTCTGTGTATTCAGGGTAAGAATTACTGTATAGAGTCTGTGTGTATTCAGGGTAAGGATGACTGTACAGGGTCTCTGTGTATTCAGGGTAAGGATTACTGTACAGTGTCTCTGTGTATTCAGGGTGAGGATTGCTGTACAGGGTCACTGTGTATTCAGGGTAAGGGTTACTGTACAGTGTCTCTGTCTGTTCAGGGTGATGATTACTGTACTCGGTCACTGTGTATTCAGTTTGAGGTTTACTTTACAGGGTCTCTGTGTATTCAGGGTAAGATTTACTGTACAGGGTCTCAGTGTATTCAGGGTAAGGATTACTTTACAGGGTCTCTGTGCATTTAGGGTAAGGATTACTGTCCAGGGTCTCTGTGTATTCAGGGTAAGGATTACTGTACAGGGTCTGTGTGTATTCAGGGTGAGGGTTATTGTACAGAGTCTCCATGTATTTAGCGTAAGGATTACCGTACAGAATCTCTGTGTATTTAGGCTAAGGGTTACTGTACAGGGTCTCTGTGTATTCAAGGCAAGGGTTACTGTACAGGGTCACTGTGTATTCAGGGTAAGGGTTACTGTACAGTGTCTCTGTGTATTCAGGGTAAGGATTACTGTACAGTGTCTCTGTCTATTCAGGGTGAGGATTACTGTACTGGGTCACTGTGTATTCAGGTTAAGGGTTTTTGTACAGTGTCACTGTGTATTCAGGGTAAGGGTTGTCGTAAGCGTCTCTGTGTATTCAGGGTGAGGTTTATTGTACAGGGACTCTGTGTATTCAGGGTAAGGATAACTGTGCAGGGGCTCTGTGTATTCAGGGTAAGGGTTATTATACAGTGTCTGTGTATACAAGGTGAGGATTACTGTACAGTGCCTATGTGTATTCAGGGTAAGGATTACTGTACAGTGTCTGTTTATTCAGGTTAAGGATTAGTGTACAGGGTCTCTGTTTATACAAGGTAAGGATTAATGTACAGTGTCTCTGTGTATTCAGGTTAAGGATTACTGTACTGGGTCTCTGTGTATTCAGGGTAAGGATTACTGTACAGGGTCTCTGTGTATTTAGGGTAAGGGTTACTGTACATGGTCTGTGTGTATTCAGGGTGAGGGTTATTGGTCAGAGTCTCCATGTATTTTGCATAAGGATTACCGTACAGAATCTCTGTGTATTTAGGCTAAGGGTTACTGTACAGGGTCTCTGTGTATTCAAGGCAAGGGTTACTGTACAGGGTCACTGTGTATTCAGGTTAAGGGGTTTTGTACAGTGTCACTGTGTATTCAGGGTAAGGGTTGTCGTAAGCGTCTCTGTGTATTCAGGGTGAGGATTATTGTACAGGGACTCTGTGTATTCAGGGTAAGGATAACTGTGCGGTAGCTCTGTGTATTCAGGGTAAGGGTTATTGTACAGGGTCTCTGTGTATTCAGGGTGAGGATTACTGAATAGGGTCTCTGTGTATTCAGGGTAAGGGTTACTGCACAGGGTTTCTGTGTATTCAGGATAAGGGTTGCTCTACAGGGTTTCTGTGTATTCAGGATAAGGATGACTGTACAGGGTCTCTGTGTATTTAGGGTAAGGAATACTGTACATTGTCTCTCTGTATTCAGGGTAAGGATTACTGTACAGGGTCTCTGTGTATTCAGGGTAAGTGTTACTGTACACGGTCTCTGTGTATTCAGGGTAAGGGTTATTGTACAGTGTCTCTGTGTATTCAGGGTAAGGTTGACCGTAAGTGTCTCTGTATTCAGGGTAAGGATCATTGTACAGGGACTCTGTGTATTCAGGGTAAGAATTATTGTATAGAGTCTGTGTGTATTCAGGGTAAGGATGACTGTACAGGGTCTCTGTGTATTCAGGGTAAGGATGACTGTACAGTGTCTCTTTGTATTCAGGGTGAGGATTACTGTACAGGGTCACTGTGTATTCAGGGTAAGGGTTACTGTACAGTGTCCCTGTCTGTTCAGAGTGAGGATTACTGTACTGGGTCACTATGTATTCAGTTTGAGGTTTACTTTACAGGGTCTCTGTGTATTCAGGGTAAGATTTACTGTACAGGGTCTCAGTGTATTCAGGGTAAGGATTACTTTACAGGGTCTCTGTGTATTTAGGGTAAGGATTACTGTACAGGGTCTCAGTGTATTCAGGGTAAGGATTACTGTACAGGGTCTGTGTGTATTCAGGGTGAGGGTTATTGTACAGAATCTCCATGTATTTAGCGTAAGGATTACCGTACAGAATCTCTGTGTATTTAGGCTAAGGGTTACTGTACAGGGTCTCTGTGTATTCAAGGCAAGGGTTACTGTACAGGTTCACTGTGTATTCAGGTTAAGGGTTTTTGTACAGTGTCACTGTGTATTCAGGGTAAGGGTTGTCGTAAGCGTCTCTGTGTATTCAGGGTGAGGATTATTGTACAGGGACTCTGTGTATTTAGGGTAAGGATAACTGTGCAGGGGCTCTGTGTATTCAGGGTAAGGGTTATTGTACAGGGTCTCTGTGTATTCTGGGTAAGGGTTACTGCACAGGGTTTCTGTGTATTCAGGATAAGGGTTACTGCACAGGGTTTCTGTGTGTTCAGGGTAAGGATTACTGTACATTGTCTATGTGTATTCAGGGTAAGGTTTACTGTACAGTGTCTCTGTGTATTCAGGGTAAGGATTACTGTACAGTGTCTGTGTATTCAGGGTAAGGATTAATGTACGGGGTCCCTGTGTACACAGGGTAAGGATTACGGTACAGGGTCTCTGTGTATTCAGGGTAAGGATTACTATACAGTGTCTGTGTATACAGGGTGAGGATTACTGTACAGTGCCTCTGTGTATTCAGGGTAAGGATTACTGTACAGTGTCTGTGTATACAGGTTAAGGATTTCTGTACAGTGTCTGTTTATTCAGGTTAAGGATTAGTGTTCGGGGTCTCTGTTTATACAAGGTAAGGATTAATGTACAGTGTCTCTGTGTATTCAGGTTAAAGATTACTGTACTGGGTCTCTGTGTATTCAGGGTAAGGTTTACTGTACAGGGTCTCTTTGTATTTAGGGTAAGGGTTACTGTAAATGTTCTCTGTGTATTCGCGGTAAGGATTAGTGTACAGGGTCTCTGTGTATTCAGGGTAAGGGTTACTGTACAGGGTCTCTGTGTATTCGGGGTAAGGATTACTGTACAGGGTCTCTGTGTATTCAGGGTGAGGATTTCTGTGCAGTGTCTCTGTGTGTATTCAGGATAAGGGTTACTGTACAGGGTCTCTGTGTGTTCAGGGTAAGGTTTACTGTACACGGTCTCTGTGTATTCAGTTTGAGATTTACTTTACAGGGTCTGTGTGTGTTCAGTGTAAGGGTTACTGTACAGTGTCTCTGTGTATTCAGGGTTGGGATTACTGTACAGTGTCTGTGTATTCACGGTAAGAATTACTGTACAGGGTCTCTGTGTATTCAGGGTAAGGATTACTGCCTAGTGTCTGTATATACAGGGTGAGGATTACTGTACAGTGTCTGTGTGTATTCAGGGTGAGGATTACTGTACAGTGTCTTTGCATTCAGGGTAAGGATTACTGTACGGGGTCCCTGTGTATACAGGGTAAGAAGCACTGTACAGTGTCTCTGTGTGTTTAGGCAAAGTGTTACTGTGCAGCGTCTCTGTATTCATGGTGAGGATTATTGTTCAGGGTCTCTGTGTATTTAGGCTAAGGGTTACTGTGCAGCGTCTCTGTGTTTTCAGGTTATTGGTTACTGTACAGTGTCTCTGTTTATTCGGCGTAATGGTTACTGTACAGTGTCTCTGTGTATTCATGATAATGGTTATCGTACAGTGTCTCTGTATATTCAGGGTAAGGGATTTTGTACAGTGTCTCTGTGTATTCAGGGTAAGGGTTATCGCACAGTGTCTCTGTGTATTCAGGTTAAGGATTATTGTACAGGGACTCTGTGTATACTGGGTAAGGGTTACTGTACAGTGTCTCTGTGTATTCAGCATAAGGAATACTTAATATGTTTTCTTTGTATTTAGGCTAAGCGTTACTCTGCAGGGTCTCTGTGTATTCAGGGCAAGGGTTACTGTACAGTGTCCCTGTGTATTCAGGGTAAGGTTTATTGTAAAGGGACTCTGTGTATTCAGGGTAAGGATAACTGTGCAGGGGCTCTGTGTACTCAGGGTAAGGGTTATTGTACAGGGTCTCTGTGTATTCAGGGTGAGGATTACTGAATAGGGTCTCTGTGTATTCAGTGTAAGGGTTACTGCACAGGGTTTCTGTGTATTCAGGATAAGGGTTACTCTACAGGGTTTCTGTGTATTCAGGGTAAGAATTACTGTATAGAGTCTCTATGTATTCAGGATAAGGATGACTGTACAGGGTCTCTGTGTATTTAGGGTAAGGATTACTGTACATTGTCTCTGTGTATTCAGGGTAATGATTACTGTACAGGGTCTCTGTGTATTCAGGGTAAGTGTTACTGTACACGATCTCTATGTATTCAGGGAAAGGGTTATTGTACAGTGTCTCTGTGTATTCAGGGTAAGGTTGACCGTAAGCGTCTCTGTATTCAGGGTAAGGATTATTGTACAGGGCCTCTGTGTATTCAGGGTAAGAATTACTGTATAGAATCTGTGTGTATTCAGGGTAAGGATGACTGTACAGGGTCTCTGTGTATTCAGGGTAAGGATTACTGTACAGTGTCTCTGTGTATTCAGGGTGAGGATTACTGTACTGGGTCACTGTGTATTCAGGGTAAGGGTTACTGTACAGGGTCTCTGTGTATTCAGGGTAAGGATTACTGTACAGTGTCTCTGTCTATTCAGGGTGAGGATTACTGTACTGGGTCACTGTGTATTCAGGTTAAGGGTTTTTGTACAGTGTCACTGTGTATTCAGGGTAAGGGTTGTCGTAAGCGTCTCTGTGTATTCAGGGTGAGGTTTATTGTACAGGGACTCTGTGTATTCAGGGTAAAGATAACTGTGCAGGGGCTCTGTGTATTCAGGGTCAGGGTTATTGTACAGGGTATCTGTGTATTCAGGGTGAGGATTACTGAACAGAGTCTCAGTGTATTCAGGGTAAGGATTACTTTACAGGGTCTCAGTGTATTCAGGGTAAGGATTACTTTACAGTGTCTCTGTATATTAAAGGTGAGGATTACTGTACAGGGTCTGTGTATATTCAGGGTGAGGATTACTTTACAGGGTCTCTGTGTATTTAGGGTAAGGATTACTGTACAGGGTCTCTGTGTATTCAGGGTAAGGGTTACTTTACAGGGTCTCTGTGTGTTCACGGTAAGGGTTACTGTACACGGTCTCTGTGTATTCAGTTTGAGATTTACTTTACAGGGTCTCTGTGTGTTCAGTGTAAGGGTTACTGTACAGTGTCTCTGTGTATTTAGGCTACGGGTTACTGTGCAGCATTTTTGTGTTATCAGGGTAAGGGTTAGTGTACAGTGTCTCTGTGTATTCAGTGTAATGGTTATTGTACAGTGTCTCTGTGTATTCAGGGTAAAGGTTATCGTACAGTGTCTCTGTGTATTCAGGGTAAGGATTATTGTACAGGTACTCTGTGTATACTGGGTTAGGGTGACTGTACACAGTCTCTGTGTATTCAGCGTAAGGAATACTGTACAGGGTGTCTGTGTATTTAGGCTAAGAGTTACTGTGCAGCGTCTCTGTGTATTCAGGGCAAGGGTTACTGTACAGTGTCCCTGTGTATTCCGGGTAAGGGTTATTGTACAGGGACTCTGTGTATACTGGGTAAGGGATACCGTGCAGGGTCTCTGTGTAGTCAGGGTAAGGGTTATTGTACAGGGACTCTGTGTATACTGGGTAAGGGATACTGTGCAGGGTCTCTGTGTATTCAGGGTAAGAATTACTGTCCAGATTCTCTGTGTATTTAGCGTAAGGATTACTGGAGAGGGTCTCTGTGTATTCAGCGTAAGGGTTACTGTACAGTGTCTCGGTGTATTCATGGTAATGGTTATCGTACAGGGTCTCTGTATATTCAGGGTAAGGATTACTGTACAGGCTCTGTGTATTCAAGGTAAAGATTATTGTACAGTGTCCCTGTGTATTCCGGGTAAGAGTTATTGTACAGGGACTCTGTGTATACTGGGTAAGGGATACTGTGCAGGGTCTCTGTGTATTCAGGGTAAGAATTACTGTCCAGATTTTCTGTGTATTTAGCATAAGGATTACTGTACAGTGTCTCTGTGTATTCAGGGTGAGGATTACTGTACGGGGTCCCTGTGTATACAGGGTAAGGATTAATGTACAGTGTCTCTGTGTATTCAGGTTAAGGAATACTGTTCAGGGTCTCTGTGTATTCAGTTGAAGTGTTACTATACAGGGTTTCTGTGTATTCAGGGTAAGGAGCACTGTACAGTGTCTCTGTGTATTTAGGCTAAGGGTTACTGTGCAGCATTTCTGTGTTATCAGGGTAAGGGTTAGTGTACAGTGTCTCTGTGTATGCAGCGTAATGGGTACTGTACAGTGTCTGTGTATTCAGGGTAAGGATTATCGTACAGTGTCTCTGTCTATTCAGAGTATGGGTTATTGTACAGTGTCTCTGTGTATTCAGGGTAAAGGTTATCGCACAGTGTCTCTGTGTATTCAGGGTAAGGTCATTGTACAGGTACTCTGTGTTTACTGGGTTAGGGTGACTGTACACGGTCTCTGTGTATTCAGCGTAAGGAATACTGTACAGGGTTTCTGTGTATTTAGGCTAAGAGTTACTGTGCAGCGTCTCTGTGTATTCAGGGCAAGGGTTACTGTACAGTGTCCCTGTGTATTCCGGGTAAAGGTTATTGTACAGGGACTCTGTGTATACTGGGTAAGGGATACTGTGCAGGGTTTCTGTGTATTCAGGATAAGGGTTACTCTACAGGGTTTCTGTGTATTCAGGATAAGGATGACTGTACAGGGTCTCTGTGTATTTAGGGTAAGGATTACTGTGCATTGTCTCTGTGTATTCAGGGTAAGGATTACTGTACAGGGTCTCTGTGTATTCAGGGTAAGTGTTACTGTACACGGTCTCTGTGTATTCAGGGTAAGGGTTATTGTACAGTGTCTCTGTGTATTCAGGGTAAGGTTGACCGTAAGCGTCTCTGTATTCAGGGTAAGGATTATTGTACAGGGACTCTGTGTATTCAGGGTAAGAATTACTGTATAGAGTCTGTGTGTATTCAGGGTAAGGATGACTGTACAGGGTCTCTGTGTATTCAGGGTAAGGATTACTGTACAGTGTCTCTGTGTATTCAGGGTGAGGATTGCTGTACAGGGTCACTGTGTATTCAGGGTAAGGGTTACTGTACAGTGTCTCTGTCTGTTCAGGGTGATGATTACTGTACTCGGTCACTGTGTATTCAGTTTGAGGTTTACTTTACAGGGTCTCTGTGTATTCAGGGTAAGATTTACTGTACAGGGTCTCAGTGTATTCAGGGTAAGGATTACTTTACAGGGTCTCTGTGCATTTAGGGTAAGGATTACTGTCCAGGGTCTCTGTGTATTCAGGGTAAGTGTTACTGTACACGGTCTCTGTGTATTCAGGGTAAGGGTTATTGTACAGTGTCTCTGTGTATTCAGGGTAAGGTTGACCGTAAGCGTCTCTGTATTCAGGGTAAGGATTATTGTACAGGGACTCTGTGTATTCAGGGTAAGAATTACTGTATAGAGTCTGTGTGTACTCAGGGTAAGGATGACTGTACAGTGTCTCTGTGTATTCAGGGTAAGGATTACTGTACAGTGTCTCTGTGTATTCAGGGTGAGGATTGCTGTACAGGGTCACTGTGTATTCAGGGTAAGGGTTACTGTACAGTGTCTCTGTCTGTTCAGGGTGATGATTACTGTACTCGGTCACTGTGTATTCAGTTTGAGGTTTACTTTACAGGGTCTCTGTGTATTCAGTGTAAGATTTACTGTACAGGGTCTCAGTGTATTCAGGGTAAGGATTACTTTACAGGGTCTCTGTGCATTTAGGGTAAGGATTACTGTCCAGGGTCTCTGTGTATTCAGGGTAAGGATTACTGTACAGGGTCTGTGTGTATTCAGGGTGAGGGTTATTGTACAGAGTCTCCATGTATTTAGCGTAAGGATTACCGTACAGAATCTCTGTGTATTTAGGCTAAGGGTTACTGTACAGGGTCTCTGTGTATTCAAGGCAAGGGTTACTGTACAGGGTCACTGTGTATTCAGGGTAAGGGTTACTGTACAGTGTCTCTGTGTATTCAGGGTGAGGATTACTGTACTGGGTCACTGTGTATTCAGGTTAAGGGTTTTTGTACAGTGTCACTGTGTATTCAGGGTAAGGGTTGTCGTAAGCGTCTCTGTGTATTCAGGGTGAGGTTTATTGTACAGGGACTCTGTGTATTCAGGGTAAGGATAACTGGGCAGGGGCTCTGTGTCTTCAGGGTCAGGGTTATTGTACAGGGTCTCTGTGTATTCAGGGTGAGGATTACTGAATAGGGTCTCTGTGTATTCAGGGTAAGAGTTACTGCACAGGGTTTCTGTGTATTCAGGATAAGGGTTACTCTACAGGGTTTCTGTGTATTCAGGATAAGGATGACTGTACAGGGTCTCTGTGTATTTAGGGTAAGGATTACTGTACAGGGTCTCTGTGTATTCAGGGTAAGGATTACTGTACAGGGTCTGTGTGTATTCAGGGTGAGGGTTAATGTACAGAGTCTCCATGTATTCAGCGTAAGGATTACCGTACAGAATCTCTGTGTATTTAGGCTAAGGGTTACTGTACAGGGTCTCTGTGTATTCAAGCAAAGGGTTACTGTACAGGGTCACTGTGTATTCAGGTTAAGGGTTTTTGTACAGTGTCACTGTGTATTCAGGGTAAGGGTTGTCGTAAGCGTCTCTGTGTATTCATGGTGAGGATTATTGTACAGGGACTCTGTGTATTCAGGGTAAGGATAACTGTGCAGGGGCTCTGTGTATTCAGGGTGAGGATTACTGAATAGGGTCTCTGTGTATTCAGTGTAAGGGTTACTGCACTGGGTTTCTGTGTATTCAGGATAAGGGTTACTCTACAGGGTTTCTGTATATTCAGGGTAAGAATTACTGTATAGAGTCTCTATGTATTCAGGATAAGGATGACTGTACAGGGTCTCTGTGTATTTAGGGTAAGGATTACTGTACATTGTCTCTGTGTATTCAGGGTAATGATTACTGTACAGGGTCTCTGTGTATTCAGTGTAAGTGTTACTGTACACGATCTCTATGTATTCAGGGAAAGGGTTATTGTACAGTGTCTCTGTGTATTCAGGGTAAGGTTGACCGTAAGCGTCTCTGTATTCAGGGTAAGGATTATTGTACAGGGCCTCTGTGTATTCAGGGTAAGAATTACTGTATAGAATCTGTGTGTATTCAGGGTAAGGATGACTGTACAGGGTCTCTGTGTATTCAGGGTAAGGATTACTGTACAGTGTCTCTGTGTATTCAGGGTGAGGATTACTGTACAGGGTTACTGTGTATTCAGGGTAAGGGTTACTGTACAGGGTCTCTGTGTATTCAGGGTAAGGATTACTGTACAGTGTCTCTGTCTATTCAGGGTGAGGATTACTGTACTGGGTCACTGTGTATTCAGGTTAAGGGTTTTTGTACAGTGTCACTGTGTATTCAGGGTAAGGGTTGTCGTAAGCGTCTCTGTGCATTCAGGGTGAGGTTTATTGTACAGGGACTCTGTGTATTCAGGGTAAAGATAACTGTGCAGGGGCTCTGTGTATTCAGGGTCAGGGTTATTGTACAGGGTCTCTGTGTATTCAGGGTGAGGATTACTGAACAGGGTCTCAGTGTATTCAGGGTAAGGATTTCTTTACAGGGTCTCAGTGTATTCAGGGTAAGGATTACTTTACAGTGTCTCTGTATATTAAAGGTGAGGATTACTGTACAGGGTCTCTGTATATTCAGGGTGAGGATTACTTTACAGGGTCTCTGTGTATTTAGGGTAAGGATTACTGTACAGGGTCTCTGTGTATTCAGGGTAAGGGTTACTTTACAGGGTCTCTGTGTGTTCATGGTAAGGGTTACTGTACACGGTCTCTGTGTATTCAGTTTGAGATTTACTTTACAGGGTCTCTGTGTGTTCAGTGTAAGGGTTACTGTACAGTGTCTCTGTGTATTTAGGCTACGGGTTACTGTGCAGCATTTCTGTGTTATCAGGGTAAGGGTTAGTGTACAGTGTCTCTGTGTATTCAGTGTAATGGTTATTGTACAGTGTCTCTGTGTATTCAGGGTAAAGGTTATCGTACAGTGTCTCTGTGTATTCAGGGTAAGGATTATTGTACAGGTACTCTGTGTATACTGGGTTAGGGTGACTGTACACAGTCTCTGTGTATTCAGCGTAAGGAATACTGTACAGGGTGTCTGTGTATTTAGGCTAAGAGTTACTGTGCAGCGTCTCTGTGTATTCAGGGCAAGGGTTACTGTACAGTGTCCCTGTGTATTCCGGGTAAGGGTTATTGTACAGGGACTCTGTGTATACTGGGTAAGGGATACCGTGCAGGGTCTCTGTGTAGTCAGGGTAAGGGTTATTGTACAGGGACTCTGTGTATACTGGGTAAGGGATACTGTGCAGGGTCTCTGTGTATTCAGGGTAAGAATTACTGTCCAGATTCTCTGTGTATTTAGCGTAAGGATTACTGGAGAGGGTCTCTGTGTATTCAGCGTAAGGGTTACTGTACAGTGTCTCGGTGTATTCATGGTAATGGTTATCGTACAGGGTCTCTGTATATTCAGGGTAAGGATTACTGTACAGGCTCTGTGTATTCAAGGTAAAGATTATTGTACAGTGTCCCTGTGTATTCCGGGTAAGAGTTATTGTACAGGGACTCTGTGTATACTGGGTAAGGGATACTGTGCAGGGTCTCTGTGTATTCAGGGTAAGAATTACTGTCCAGATTTTCTGTGTATTTAGCATAAGGATTACTGTACAGTGTCTCTGTGTATTCAGGGTGAGGATTACTGTACGGGGTCCCTGTGTATACAGGGTAAGGATTAATGTACAGTGTCTCTGTGTATTCAGGTTAAGGAATACTGTTCAGGGTCTCTGTGTATTCAGTTGAAGTGTTACTATACAGGGTTTCTGTGTATTCAGGGTAAGGAGCACTGTACAGTGTCTCTGTGTATTTAGGCTAAGGGTTACTGTGCAGCATTTCTGTGTTATCAGGGTAAGGGTTAGTGTACAGTGTCTCTGTGTATGCAGCGTAATGGGTACTGTACAGTGTCTGTGTATTCAGGGTAAGGATTATCGTACAGTGTCTCTGTCTATTCAGAGTATGGGTTATTGTACAGTGTCTCTGTGTATTCAGGGTAAAGGTTATCGCACAGTGTCTCTGTGTATTCAGGGTAAGGTCATTGTACAGGTACTCTGTGTTTACTGGGTTAGGGTGACTGTACACGGTCTCTGTGTATTCAGCGTAAGGAATACTGTACAGGGTTTCTGTGTATTTAGGCTAAGAGTTACTGTGCAGCGTCTCTGTGTATTCAGGGCAAGGGTTACTGTACAGTGTCCCTGTGTATTCCGGGTAAAGGTTATTGTACAGGGACTCTGTGTATACTGGGTAAGGGATACTGTGCAGGGTTTCTGTGTATTCAGGATAAGGGTTACTCTACAGGGTTTCTGTGTATTCAGGATAAGGATGACTGTACAGGGTCTCTGTGTATTTAGGGTAAGGATTACTGTGCATTGTCTCTGTGTATTCAGGGTAAGGATTACTGTACAGGGTCTCTGTGTATTCAGGGTAAGTGTTACTGTACACGGTCTCTGTGTATTCAGGGTAAGGGTTATTGTACAGTGTCTCTGTGTATTCAGGGTAAGGTTGACCGTAAGCGTCTCTGTATTCAGGGTAAGGATTATTGTACAGGGACTCTGTGTATTCAGGGTAAGAATTACTGTATAGAGTCTGTGTGTATTCAGGGTAAGGATGACTGTACAGGGTCTCTGTGTATTCAGGGTAAGGATTACTGTACAGTGTCTCTGTGTATTCAGGGTGAGGATTGCTGTACAGGGTCACTGTGTATTCAGGGTAAGGGTTACTGTACAGTGTCTCTGTCTGTTCAGGGTGATGATTACTGTACTCGGTCACTGTGTATTCAGTTTGAGGTTTACTTTACAGGGTCTCTGTGTATTCAGGGTAAGATTTACTGTACAGGGTCTCAGTGTATTCAGGGTAAGGATTACTTTACAGGGTCTCTGTGCATTTAGGGTAAGGATTACTGTCCAGGGTCTCTGTGTATTCAGGGTAAGGATTACTGTACAGGGTCTGTGTGTATTCAGGGTGAGGGTTATTGTACAGAGTCTCCATGTATTTAGCGTAAGGATTACCGTACAGAATCTCTGTGTATTTAGGCTAAGGGTTACTGTACAGGGTCTCTGTGTATTCAAGGCAAGGGTTACTGTACAGGGTCACTGTGTATTCAGGGTAAGGGTTACTGTACAGTGTCTCTGTGTATTCAGGGTAAGGATTACTGTACAGTGTCTCTGTCTATTCAGGGTGAGGATTACTGTACTGGGTCACTGTGTATTCAGGTTAAGGGTTTTTGTACAGTGTCACTGTGTATTCAGGGTAAGGGTTGTCGTAAGCGTCTCTGTGTATTCAGGGTGAGGTTTATTGTACAGGGACTCTGTGTATTCAGGGTAAGGATAACTGTGCAGGGGCTCTGTGTATTCAGGGTAAGGGTTATTATACAGTGTCTGTGTATACAAGGTGAGGATTACTGTACAGTGCCTATGTGTATTCAGGGTAAGGATTACTGTACAGTGTCTGTTTATTCAGGTTAAGGATTAGTGTACGGGGTCTCTGTTTATACAAGGTAAGGATTAATGTACAGTGTCTCTGTGTATTCAGGTTAAGGATTACTGTACTGGGTCTCTGTGTATTCAGGGTAAGGATTACTGTACAGGGTCTCTGTGTATTTAGGGTAAGGGTTACTGTACATGGTCTGTGTGTATTCAGGGTGAGGGTTATTGGTCAGAGTCTCCATGTATTTTGCATAAGGATTACCGTACAGAATCTCTGTGTATTTAGGCTAAGGGTTACTGTACAGGGTCTCTGTGTATTCAAGGCAAGGGTTACTGTACAGGGTCACTGTGTATTCAGGTTAAGGGGTTTTGTACAGTGTCACTGTGTATTCAGGGTAAGGGTTGTCGTAAGCGTCTCTGTGTATTCAGGGTGAGGATTATTGTACAGGGACTCTGTGTATTCAGGGTAAGGATAACTGTGCGGTAGCTCTGTGTATTCAGGGTAAGGGTTATTGTACAGGGTCTCTGTGTATTCAGGGTGAGGATTACTGAATAGGGTCTCTGTGTATTCAGGGTAAGGGTTACTGCACAGGGTTTCTGTGTATTCAGGATAAGGGTTGCTCTACAGGGTTTCTGTGTATTCAGGATAAGGATGACTGTACAGGGTCTCTGTGTATTTAGGGTAAGGAATACTGTACATTGTCTCTCTGTATTCAGGGTAAGGATTACTGTACAGGGTCTCTGTGTATTCAGGGTAAGTGTTACTGTACACGGTCTCTGTGTATTCAGGGTAAGGGTTATTGTACAGTGTCTCTGTGTATTCAGGGTAAGGTTGACCGTAAGCGTCTCTGTATTCAGGGTAAGGATCATTGTACAGGGACTCTGTGTATTCAGGGTAAGAATTATTGTATAGAGTCTGTGTGTTTTCAGGGTAAGGATGACTGTACAGGGTCTCTGTGTATTCAGGGTAAGGATGACTGTACAGTGTCTCTTTGTATTCAGGGTGAGGATTACTGTACAGGGTCACTGTGTATTCAGGGTAAGGGTTACTGTACAGTGTCCCTGTCTGTTCAGAGTGAGGATTACTGTACTGGGTCACTATGTATTCAGTTTGAGGTTTACTTTACAGGGTCTCTGTGTATTCAGGGTAAGATTTACTGTACAGGGTCTCAGTGTATTCAGGGTAAGGATTACTTTACAGGGTCTCTGTGTATTTAGGGTAAGGATTACTGTACAGGGTCTCAGTGTATTCAGGGTAAGGATTACTGTACAGGGTCTGTGTGTATTCAGGGTGAGGGTTATTGTACAGAATCTCCATGTATTTAGCGTAAGGATTACCGTACAGAATCTCTGTGTATTTAGGCTAAGGGTTACTGTACAGGGTCTCTGTGTATTCAAGGCAAGGGTTACTGTACAGGTTCACTGTGTATTCAGGTTAAGGGTTTTTGTACAGTGTCACTGTGTATTCAGGGTAAGGGTTGTCGTAAGCGTCTCTGTGTATTCAGGGTGAGGATTATTGTACAGGGACTCTGTGTATTTAGGGTAAGGATAACTGTGCAGGGGCTCTGTGTATTCAGGGTAAGGGTTATTGTACAGGGTCTCTGTGTATTCTGGGTAAGGGTTACTGCACAGGGTTTCTGTGTATTCAGGATAAGGGTTACTGCACAGGGTTTCTGTGTGTTCAGGGTAAGGATTACTGTACATTGTCTATGTGTATTCAGGGTAAGGTTTACTGTACAGTGTCTCTGTGTATTCAGGGTAAGGATTACTGTACAGTGTCTGTGTATTCAGGGTAAGGATTAATGTACGGGGTCCCTGTGTACACAGGGTAAGGATTACGGTACAGGGTCTCTGTGTATTCAGGGTAAGGATTACTATACAGTGTCTGTGTATACAGGGTGAGGATTACTGTACAGTGCCTCTGTGTATTCAGGGTAAGGATTACTGTACAGTGTCTGTGTATACAGGTTAAGGATTTCTGTACAGTGTCTGTTTATTCAGGTTAAGGATTAGTGTTCGGGGTCTCTGTTTATACAAGGTAAGGATTAATGTACAGTGTCTCTGTGTATTCAGGTTAAAGATTACTGTACTGGGTCTCTGTGTATTCAGGGTAAGGTTTACTGTACAGGGTCTCTTTGTATTTAGGGTAAGGGTTACTGTAAATGTTCTCTGTGTATTCGCGGTAAGGATTAGTGTACAGGGTCTCTGTGTATTCAGGGTAAGGGTTACTGTACAGGGTCTCTGTGTATTCGGGGTAAGGATTACTGTACAGGGTCTCTGTGTATTCAGGGTGAGGATTTCTGTGCAGTGTCTCTGTGTGTATTCAGGATAAGGGTTACTGTACAGGGTCTCTGTGTGTTCAGGGTAAGGTTTACTGTACACGGTCTCTGTGTATTCAGTTTGAGATTTACTTTACAGGGTCTGTGTGTGTTCAGTGTAAGGGTTACTGTACAGTGTCTCTGTGTATTCAGGGTTGGGATTGCTGTATAGTGTCTGTGTATTCACGCTAAGAATTACTGTACAGGGTCTCTGTGTATTCAGGGTAAGGATTACTGCCTAGTGTCTGTATATACAGGGTGAGGATTACTGTACAGTGTCTGTGTGTATTCAGGGTGAGGATTACTGTACAGTGTCTTTGCATTCAGGGTAAGGATTACTGTACGGGGTCCCTGTGTATACAGGGTAAGAAGCACTGTACAGTGTCTCTGTGTGTTTAGGCAAAGTGTTACTGTGCAGCGTCTCTGTATTCATGGTGAGGATTATTGTTCAGGGTCTCTGTGTATTTAGGCTAAGGGTTACTGTGCAGCGTCTCTGTGTTTTCAGGTTATTGGTTACTGTACAGTGTCTCTGTTTATTCGGCGTAATGGTTACTGTACAGTGTCTCTGTGTATTCATGATAATGGTTATCGTACAGTGTCTCTGTATATTCAGGGTAAGGGATTTTGTACAGTGTCTCTGTGTATTCAGGGTAAGGGTTATCGCACAGTGTCTCTGTGTATTCAGGTTAAGGATTATTGTACAGGGACTCTGTGTATACTGGGTAAGGGTTACTGTACAGTGTCTCTGTGTATTCAGCATAAGGAATACTTAATATGTTTTCTTTGTATTTAGGCTAAGCGTTACTCTGCAGGGTCTCTGTGTATTCAGGGCAAGGGTTACTGTACAGTGTCCCTGTGTATTCAGGGTAAGGTTTATTGTACAGGGACTCTGTGTATACTGGGTAAGTGATACTGTGCAGGGTCTCTGTGTATTCAGGGTAAGGGTTATTGTACAGGGACTCTGTGTCTACTGGGTAAGGTTTATTTAACAGGCTCTCTGTGTATACTAGGTAAGGGATACTGTGCAGGGTCTCTGCGTATTCAAGGTAAGAATTACTGTCCAGATTCTCTGTGTATTTAGCGTAAGGATTACTGGAGAGGGTCTCTGTGTATTCAGCGTAAGGGTTACTGTAAAGTGTCTCGGTGTATTAATGGTAATGCTTATCGTACAGGGTCTCTGTATATGCAGGGTAAGTATTACTGTACAGGCTCTGTGTATTCAAGGTAAATATTGTCTCTGTGTATTCAGGGTCAGTGTTAATGTACAGTGTCTCTGTGTATTCAGGGTAAGGATTACTGTACAGTGTCTCTGTGTATTCAGGGTAAGGGTTACTGTGCAGGGTCTCTGTGTATTCAGCGTAAGGATTACTGTACAGGGTCTTTGAGTATTTAGGCTAAGGGTTACTGTGTAGGGTCTCTGTGTATCCAGGGCAAGGGTTAATGTATAGTGTCCCTGTGTACTTAGGGTAAGAGTTATTGTACAGAGTCTCTGTGTATTTAGCGTAAGAATTACTGTCAGGATCTCTGTGTATTTACGCTAAGGGTTACTGTACAGGGTCTCTGTGTATTCAAGGCAAGGGTTACTGTACAGGGTCACTGTGTATTCAGGTTAAGGGTTTTTGTGCAGTGTCACTGTGTATTCAGGGTAAGGGTTGTCGTAAGCGTCTCTGTGTATTCAGGGTGAGGATTATTGTACAGGGACTCTGTGTATTCAGCGTAAGGATAGCTGTACAGTGTCTGTGTATTCATCGTAAGGGTTACTGTACAGGGTCTCTGTGTATTCAGGGTAACGATTACTGTACAGGGTCTCTGTGTATTCAGGGTGAGGATTACTGGGCAGTGTCTCTGTGTGTATTCTGGGTAAGGGTTACTTTACAGGGTCTCTGTGCGTTCAGCGTAAGTATTACTGTACAGTGTCTCTGTGTATTCAGCATAAGGGTTACTGTACAGGGTCTCTGTGTATTCGGAGTAAGGATTACTGTACAGGGTGTCGGTGTATTCAGGCTGAGGATTACTGTCCAGGGTCTCTGTGTGTATTCAGGGTAAGGGTTACTGTACATGGTCTCTGTGTGTTCACGGTAAGGATTACTCTACAGTGTCTGTATGTACTCAGGCTGAGGGTTACTGCATAGGGTCTCTGTGCATTCTGGGTAAGGGTTACTGTCCAGGGTCTTTGTGCATTCAGAGTCCGGATTACTGTACAGGTTCCCTGTGTATACAGTGTAAGGATTAATGTACAGTGTCTCTGTGTATTCAGGTTAAGGGTTACTGTACAGGGTTTGTGTATATTCAGTTTAAGGGTTACTGTACAAGGTTTCTGTGTATTCAGGGTAAGGAACACTGTACAGTGTCTCTGTGTGTTTAGGCTAAGGTTTACTGTGCAGGGTCTCTGAATTCAGGGTGAGGATTACTGTTCAGGGTCTCTGTGTATTTAGGCTAAGGGTTACTGTGCAGCGTCTCTGTGTTTTCTGGGTATGGGTTACTGTACAGTGTCTCTGTGTATTCAACATAATGGTTACTGTACAGTGTCTCTGTGTATTCAGGGTAAGAATTACTGTCCAGATTCTCTGTGTATTTAGCGTAAGGATTACTGGAGAGGGTGTCTGTGTATTCAGCGTAAGGGTTACTGTACAGTGTCTCGGTGCATTCATGGTAATGGTTATCATACAGTGTCTCTGTGTATTCAGGGTAAGGATTCTTGTACAAGGTCTCTCTGTATACTTGGTAAGGTTTACTGTACACGGTCTCTGTGTATTCAGCATAAGGAATACTGTACAGGGTTTCTGTGTATTTAGTCTAAGGATTACTGTACAGGGTGTCGGTGTATTCAGGGTGAGGATTACTGTGCAGTGTCTCTGTGTGTATTCAGGGTAAGGCTTACTGTACACGGTCTCTGTGTGTTCAGGGTAAGGATTAATGTACAGTGTCTGTATGTACTCAGGGTGAGGGTTACTGCACAGGGTCTCTGTGTATTCAGGGCAAGGGTTACTCTACAGTGTCCCTGTGTATTCTGGGTAAGGGTTATTGTACAGGGACACTGTTTATACTGGGTAAGAGATACTGTGCAGTGTCTCTGTGTATTCAAGGTGTCCAGATTATCTGTGTATTCAGCGTAAGGGTTACTGTACAGTGTCTCGGTGTATTCATGGTAATGCTTATCATACAGGGTCTCTGTATATTCAGGGTAAGTATTACTGTGCAGGCTCTGTGTATTCAAGGTAAATATTATTGTACAGGGTCTCTGTGTACTCAGGGTCAGTGTTAATGTACAGTGTCTCTGTGTATTCAGGGTAAGGATTACTGTACAGGGTCTGTGTATTCAGGGTAAGGATTACTGTACAGCGTCTCTGTCTATACTGGGTAGGGGTTACTGTTCAGGGTCTTTGTGTACTCAGGGTAAGGGTTATTGTACAGTGTCTCTATGTATTCAGGGTAAGGGTTATCGTACATTGTTGCTGTGTATTCAGGGTAAGGGTTATCGTACAGTGTCTCTGTGTATTCAGGGTAAGGATTATTGTCAGGGACTCTGTGTATAATGGGTAAGGTTTACTGTGCAGGGTCTCTGTGTATTCAGCGTAAGGGTTACTGTACAGGGTCTCTGTGTATTTAGACTAAGGGTTACTATGCAGGGTCACTGTGTATTCAGTTTAAGGGTTACTGTACAGAATCTCGGTGTATTTAGGCTAAGGGTTACTGTGTAAAGTCTCTGTGTATTCAGGGCAAGGGTTACTGTACAGGTCACTGTGTATTCAGCGTAAGGGTTTTTGTACAGTGTCTCTGTGTATTCAGTGTAATGGTTATCGTAATTGTCACTGTGTATTCAGGTTCAGGATTATTGTACAGGGACTCTGTGTATTCAGGCTAAGAATTACTGTATAGAGTCTCTATGTATTCAGGATAAGGATGACTGTACAGGGTCTCTGTGTATTCAGGGTAAGGATTATTGTACAGGGTCTCTGTGTATTCAGGGTAAGTTTCCTTTACAGGGTCTCTGTGTGTTCAGGGTATGGGTTATTGTACAGGGACTCTTTGTATTCAGGGCAAGGGTTACTGTACAGGTTCACTGTGTATTCAGGGTAAGGGTTATTGTACAGTATCTCTGTGTTTTCAGAGTAAGGGTTACTGTGCAGTGTCTCTGTGCATTCAACGTAAGGGTTACTGTACAGGATCTTTGAGTATTTAGGCTAAGTGTTACTGTGCAGGGTCTCTGTGTATTCAGGGCAAGGTTTGCTGTGTAGTGTCCCTGTGTATTTAGGGTAAGAGTTATTGTACAGAGTCTCTGTGTATTTAGCGTAAGAATTACTGTCAGAATCTCTGTGTATTTAGGCTAAGGGTTACTGTACAGGGTCTCTGTGTATACAGGGTAAGGATTACTGTACAGTGTCTGTGTATTCAGGGTAAGGATTACTGTTTTGGGTCTCTGTGTATTCAGGGTAAGGAATGCTGTACAGGGTCTCTGTGTATTCAGGGTAAGGGTTATCGCACAGTGTCTCTGTGTATTCAGGTTAAGAATTATTGTACAGGGACTCTGTGTATACTGGGTAAGGGTTACTGTACACGGTCTCTGTGTATTCACCGTAAGGAATACTTTATATGTTTTCTGTGTATTTAAGTTAAGAGTTACTCTGCAGGATCTCTGTGTATTCAGGGCAAGGGTTACTGTACAGTGTCCCTGTGTATTCAGGGTAAGGTTTATTGTACAGGGACTCTGTGTATACTGGGTAAGTGATACTGTGCAGGGTCTCTGTGTATTCATGGTAAGGGTTATTGTACAGGGACTCTGTGTATACTGGGTAAGGGTTATTTAACAGGGTCTCTGTGTATACTGGGTAAGGGATACTGTGCAGGGTCTTTGTGCATTCAGAGTCGGGATTACTGTACAGGTTCCCTGTGTATTCAGGGTAAGGATTACTGTACAGTGTCTCTGTGTATTCAGAGTATGGATTACTGTACAATGTCTGTGTATTCAGGGTAATAATTAATGTACGGGGTCCCTGTGTAGACAGGGTACGGATTACTATACCGGGTCTCTGCGTATTCAGGGTAAGGATTACTGTACAGTGTCTGTGTATGCAGGGTGAGGATTACTGCACCGTGTCTGTGTATTCAGGGTAAGGATTACTGTATGGGGTCCCTGTGTATACAGGGTAAGGATTACTGTACAGTGTCTGTGTATTCAGGGTAAGGATTACTGTACGGGGTCCCTGTGTATAAAAGGTAAGGATTAATTTACAGTGTCTCTGTATATTCAGGTTAAGGATTACTGTTTTGGGACTCTGTGTATTCAGGGTAAGGAATGCTGCACAGGGTCTCTGTGTATTCAGGGTAAGGGTTATCGCACAGTGTCTCTGTGTATTCAGGTTAAGGATTATTGTACAGGGACTCTGTTTATACTGGGTAAGGGTTACTGTACACGGTCTCTGTGTATTCAGCGTAAGGAATACTTTATATGTTTGCTGTGTATTTAGGCTAAGAGTTACTCTGCAGGGTCTCTGCATATTCAGGGCAAGGGTTACTGTACAGTGTCCCTGTGTATTCAGGGTAAGGTTTATTGTACAGGGACTCTGTGTATACTGGGTAAGTGATACTGTGCAGGGTCTCTGTGTATTCAGGGTAAGGGTTATTGTACAGGGACTCTGTGTATACTGGGTAAGGGTTATTTAACAGGCTCTTTGTGTATACTGGGTAAGGGATACTGTGCAGGGTCTCTGCGTATTCAAGGTAAGAATTACTGTCCAGATTCTCTGCGTAAGGATTACTGGAGAGGGTCTCTGTGTATTCAGCGTAAGGGTTACTGTAAAGTGTCTCGGTGTATTAATGGTAATGCTTATCGTACAGGGTCTCTGTATATGCAGGGTAAGTATTACTGTACAGGCTCAGTGTATTCGAGGTAAATATTATTGTCTCTGTGTATTCAGGGTCAGTGTTAATGTACAGTGTCTCTGTGTATTCAGGGTAAGGATTACTGTACAGTGTCTCTGTGTATTCAGGGTAAGGGTTACTGTGCAGGGTCTCTGTGTATTCAGCGTAAGGATTACTGTACAGGGTCTTTGAGTATTTAGGCTAAGGGTGACTGTGTAGGGTCTCTGTGTATTCAGGGCAAGGGTTAATGTATAGTGTCCCTGTGTACTTAGGGTAAGAGTTATTGTACAGAGTCTCTGTGTATTTAGCGTAAGAATTACTGTCAGAATCTCTGTGTATTTAGGCTAAGGGTTACTGTACAGGGTCTCTGTGTATTCAAGGCAAGGGTTACTGTACAGGGTCACTGTGTATTCAGGTTAAGGGTTTTTGTACAGTGTCACTGTATATTCAGGGTAAGGGTTGTCGTAAGCGTCTCTGTGTATTCAGGGTGAGGATTACTGTGCAGTGTCTCTGTGTGTATTCAGGGTAAGGCTTACTGTACACGGTCTCTATGTGTTCAGGGTAAGGATTACTGTACAGTGTCTGTATGTACTCAGGGTGAGGGTTACTGCACAGGGTCTCTGTGTATTCAGGGCAAGGGTTACTGTACAGTGTCCCTGTGTATTCTGGTTAAGGGTTATTGTACAGGGACACTGTTTATACTGGGTAAGGGATACTGTGCAGTGTCTCTGTGTATTCAAGGTAAGAATTACTGTCCAGATTCTCTGTGTATTCAGCGTAAGGATTACTGGAGAGGGTCTCTGTGTATTCAGGGTAAGGGTTATTGTACAGGGACTCTGTGTATACTGGGTAAGGGATACTGTGCAGGGTCTCTGTGTATTCAGGGTAAGAATTACTGTCCAGATTATCTGTGTATTTAGCATAAGGATTACTGGAGAGGGTCTCTGTGTATTCAGAGTAAGGGTTACTGTACAGTGTCTCGGTGTATTCATGGTAATGATTATCGTACAGGGTCTTTGTATATTCAGGGTAAGTATTACTGTACAGGCTCTGTGTATTCAAGGTAAATATTATTGTACAGGGTCTCTGTGTACTCAGGGTCAGTGTTAATGTACAGTGTCTCTGTGTATTCAGGGTAAGGATTACTGTACAGGGTCTGTGTATTCAGGGTAAGGATTACTGTACAGGGTCTCTGTCTATACTGGGTAGGGTTTACTGTTCAGGGTCTTTGTGTATTCAGGTTCAGGATTATTGTACAGGGACTCTGTGTATTCAGGCTAAGAATTACTGTACAGAGTCTCTATGTCTTCAGGATAAGGATGACTGTACAGGGTCTCTGTGTATTCAGGGTAAGGATTATTGTACAGGGTCTCTGTGTATTCAGGGTAAGTTTCATTTACAGGGTCTCTGTGTGTTCAGGGTATGGGTTATTGTACAGGGACTCTTTGTATTCAGGGCAAGGGTTACTGTACAGGTTCACTGTGTATTCAGGGTAAGGGTTATTGTACAGTGTCTCTGTGTATTCAGAGTAAGGGTTACTGTGCAGTGTCTCTGTGCATTCAGCGTAAGGGTTACTGTACAGGGTTTTTGAGTATTTAGGCTAAGGGTTACTGTGCAGGGTCTCTGTGTATTCAGGGCAAGGTTTACTGTGTAGTGTCCCTGTGTATTTAGGGTACGGGTTATTGTACAGAGTCTCTGTGTATTTAGCGTAAGAATTACTGACAGAATCTCTGTGTATTTAGGCTAAGGGTTACTGTACAGGGTCTCTGTGTATTCAAGGCAAGGGTTACTGTACAGGGTCACTGTGTATTCAGGTTATGGTTTTTTGTACAGTGTCACTGTGTATTCAGGGTGAGGGTTGTCGTAAGTGTTTCTGTGTATTCAGGGTGAGGATTATTGTACAGGGACTCTGTGTATTCAGCGTAAGAATAACTGTGCAGGGTCTCTGTGTATTCAGGGTAAGGTTTACTGTACTGGATCTCTGTGTATTCAGGGTGAGGATTACTGAACAGGGTCTGTGTGTATTCAGGGTAAGGGTTACTCTGTAGGGTTTCTGTGTATTCAGGATAAGGGTTACTCTACGGGTTTCTGTGTATTCAGGGTAAGGATTACTGTACAGTGTCTCTGTGTATTCAGGGTAAGGATTACTGTACAGTGTCTCTGTGTATTCAGAGTATGGATTACTGTACAATGTCTGTGTATTGAGGGTAATAATTAATGTACGGGGTCCCTGTGTAGACAGGGTACGGATTACTATACCGGGTCTCTGTGTATTCAGGGTAAGGATTACTGTACAGTGTCTGTGTATGCAGGGTGAGGATTACTGCACCGTGTCTGTGTATTCAGGGTAAGGATTACTGTATGGTGTCCCTGTGTATACAGGGTAAGGATTACTGTACAGTGTCTGTGTATTCAGGGTAACGATTACTGTACGGGGTCCCTGTGTATAAAAGGTAAGGATTAATTTACAGTGTCTCTGTGTATTCAGGTTAAGGATTACTGTTTTGGGTCTCTGTGTATTCTGGGTAAGGATTACTGTACAGTGTCTCTGTGTATTCGGGTTAAGGATTATTGTACAGGGACTCTGTTTATACTGGGTAAGGGTTACTGTACACAGTCTCTGTGTATTCAGCGTAAGGAATACTTTATATGTTTGCTGTGTATTTAGGCTAAGAGTTACTCTGCAGGGTCTCTGCATATTCAGGGCAAGGGTTACTGTACAGTGTCCCTGTGTATTCAGGGTAAGGTTTATTGTCCAGGGACTCTGTGTATACTGGGTAAGTGATACTGTGCAGGGTCTCTGTGTATTCAGGGTAAGGGTTATTGTACAGGGACTCTGTGTATACTGGGTAAGGGTTATTTAACAGGCTCTCTGTGTATACTGGGTAAGGGATACTGTGCAGGATCTCTGCGTATTCAAGGTAAGAATTACTGTCCAGATTCTCTGCGTAAGGATTACTGGAGAGGGTCTCTGTGTATTCAGCGTAAGGGTTACTGTAAAGTGTCTCAGTGTATTAATGGTAATGCTTATCGTACAGGGTCTCTGTATATGCAGGGTAAGTATTACTGTACAGGCTCAGTGTATTCGAGGTAAATATTATTGTCTCTGTGTATTCAGGGTCAGTGTTAATGTACAGTGTCTCTGTGTATTCAGGGTAAGGATTACTGTACAGGGTCTCTGTGTATTCAGAGTAAGGGTTACTGTGCAGGGTCTCTGTGTATTCAGCGTAAGGATTACTGTACAGGGTCTTTGAGTATTTAGGCTAAGGGTGACTGTGTAGGGTCTCTGTGTATTCAGGGCAAGGGTTAATGTATAGTGTCCCTGTGTACTTAGGGTAAGAGTTATTGTACAGAGTCTCTGTGTATTTAGCGTAAGAATTACTGTCAGAATCTCTGTGTATTTAGGCTAAGGGTTACTGTACAGGGTCTCTGTGTATTCAAGGCAAGGGTTACTGTACAGGGTCACTGTGTATTCAGGTTAAGGGTTTTTGTACAGTGTCACTGTATATTCAGGGTAAGGGTTGTCGTAAGCGTCTCTGTGTATTCAGGGTGAGGATTATTGTACAGGGACTCTGTGTATTCAGCGTAAGGATAACTGTGCAGGGTCTCTGTGTATTCAGGTTAAGGATTACTGTACTGGATCTCTGTGTATTCAGCGTAAGGATCACTGTACAGGGTCTCTGTGTATTCAGGGTAAGGGATGCTGTACAGGGTCTCTGTGTATTCAGGGTAAGAGTTACTGTACAGGGTCTCTGTGTATTCGGGGTAACGATTACTGTACAGGGTCTCTGTGTATTCAGCGTAAGGGTTACTGTACAGGGTCTCTGTGTATTCGGGTTAAGGATTACTGAACAGGGTGTCGGTGTATTCAGGGTGAGGATTACTGTGCAGGGTCTGTGTGTGTATTCAGGGTAAGGGTTACTGTACAGGGTCTCTGTGTGCTCAGGGTAAGGATTACTGTGCAGTGTCTATATGTACTCAGGGTGAGGGGTACTGCACAGGGTCTCTGTGTATTCAACGTAAGGTTTACTGTACAGGGTATCTGTGTATTCGGGGTAAGGATTACTGTACAGGGTGTCGGTGTATTCAGGGTGAGGATTCCTGTGCAGGGTCTCTGTGTATTCAGGTTAAGGATTACTGTACAGGGGCTGTGTGTGTTCAGGGTAAGGGTTACTGTACAGGGTCTCTGTGTATTCGGGGTAAGGATTACTGTACAGTGTCTCTGTGTATTCAGCGTAAGGGTTACTGTACAGGGTCTCTGTGTATTCGGGGTAAGGATTACTGTACAGGGTGTCGGTGTATTCAGGGTGAGGATTACTGTGCAGGGTCTCTGTGTGTATTCAGGGTAAGGGTTACTGTACAGGGTCTCTGTGTGTTCACGGTAAGGATTACTCTACAGTGTCTGTATGTACTCAGGCTGAGGGTTACTGCATAGGGTCTCTGTGCATTCCGGATAAGGGTTACTGTGCAGGGTCTTTGTGCATTCAGAGTCGGGATTACTGTACAGGTTCCCTGTGTATACAGGGTAAGGATTAATGTACAGTGTCTCTGTGTATTCAGGTTAAGGGTTACTGTACAGGGTTTGTGTTTATTCAGTGTAAGGGTTACTGTACAGGGTTTCTGTGTATTCAGTGTAAGGAGCACTGTACAGTGTCTCTGTGTATTTAGGCTAAAGGTTACTGTGCAGGGTCTCTGTATTCAGGGTGAGGATTACTGTTCAGGGTCTCTGTGTATTTAGGCAAAGGGTTACTGTGCAGCATCTCTGTGATTTCAGGGTATGGGTTACTGTACATTGTCTCTGTTTATTCGGCGTAAGGGTTACTGTACAGTGTCTCTGTGTATTCAGGGTAAGGATTATCGTACAGTGTCTCTGTGTATTCAGGGTAAGGGTTATTGTACAGTATCACTGTGTATTCAGGGTAAGGGTTATCGCACAGTGTCTCTGTGTATTCAGGGTAAGGGATTTTGTACAGTGTCTCTGTGCATTCAGGGTAAGGGTTATCGCACAGTGTCTCTGTGTATTCAGGGTAAGGGTTATCGCACAGTGTCTCTGTGTATTCAGGGTAAGGGATTTTGTACAGTGTCTCTGTGTATTCAGGGTAAGGATTATTGTACAAGGTCCCTGTGTATACTTGGTAAGGTTTACTGTACACGGTCTCTGTGTATTCAGCATAAGGAATACTGTACTGGGTTTCTGTGTATTTTGGCTAAGGATTACTGTACAGGGTGTCGTTGTATTTAGGGTGTGGATTACTGTGGTGTCTCTGTGTGTATTGAGGGTAAAGGTTACTGTACAGGGTCTCTGTGTTCAGGGTAAGGATTACTGTACAGTGTCTCTGTGTATTCAGGTTAAGGATTACTTTACAGGGTCTGTGTGTATTCAGTTTAAGGGTTAGTGTACAGGGTTTCTGTGTATTCAGGGTAAGGAGCACTGTACAGTGTCTCTGTGTATTTAGGCTAAGGGTTAGTGTGCAGGGTGTCTGTATTCAGGGTGAGGATTACTGTTCAGGGTCTCTGTGTATTTAGGCTAAGGGTTACTGTGCAGCGTCTCTGTGATTTCAGGGTATGGGTTACTGTACATTGTCTCTGTTTATTCGGCGTAATGGTTATCATACAGTGTCTCTGTGTATTCAGGGTAAGGGTTATCGTATAGTGTCTCTGTGTATTCAGTGTAAGGGTTATCGTACAGTGTCTCTGTGTATTCAGTGTAAGGGTTATCGTACAGTGTCTCTGTGTATTCAGGGTAAGGGTTATTATACAATGTCTCTGTGTATTCAGGGTAAGGTTACTGTACAGGGACTCTGTGTATTCAGGGTAAGGAATACTGTACATAGTTTCTGTGTATTTAGGCTAAGGGTTACTGTGCAGGGTCTCGGTGTATTCAGGGCAAGGGTTACTGTACAGTGTCCCTGTGTATTCCGAGTAAGGGCTATTGTTCAGGGACTCTGTGTATTCAGGGTAAGAATGACTGTACAGTGTCTCGGTGTATTCATGGTAATGGTTATCGTACAGGGTCTCTGTATATTCAGGGTAAGTATTACTGTACAGGGTCTCTGTGTATTCAAGGTAAATATTATTCTACAGTGTCTCTGTGTATTCAGGGTAAGTGTTAATGTACAGGGTCTCTGTGTATTCAGGGTAAGGATTACTGTACAAGGTCTCTGTGTATACTGGGTAGGGGTTACTGTTCAGGGTCTCTGTGTATTCAGGGTCAGGGTTATCGTACAGTGTCTCTGTGTATTCAGGGTCAGGGTTATCGTACAGTGTCTCTGTGTATTCAGGGTCAGGGTTATCGTACAGTGTCTCTGTGTATTCAGGGTAAGGGTTATCGTACAGTGTCTCGGTGTATTCAGGGTAAGAATTATTGTACAGGGACTCTGTGTATACTGGGTAAGGGTTACTGTACAGGGTCTCTGTGTATTTAGGCTATTGGTTACTGCGCAGGGTCTCTGTGTATTCAGGGCAAGGGTTACTGTACAGGTCACTGTGTATTCAGGGTAAGGGTTTTTGTACAGTGTCTCGTTGTATTCAGGGTAAGGGTGACCGTACAGTGTCTCTGTGTATTTAGGGTAAGGATTATTGTACAATGTCTCTGTGTATTCAGCGTAAGGATTACTTTACAGGGTCTCTGTGTATTCATGGTAAGGGTTGCTGTACACGGTCTCTGTGTACTCAGGGTAAGGTTTCCTTTACAGGGTCTCTGTGTATTCAGGGTAAGGATTATTGTACAGAGACTCTGTGTATTCAGGGTAAGGGTTACTGTGCAGGGTCTCTGTGTATTCAGCGTAAGGATTACTGTACAGGGTCTTTGAGTATTTAGGCTAAGGGTGACTGTGTAGGGTCTCTGTGTATTCAGGGCAAGGGTTAATGTATAGTGTCCCTGTGTACTTAGGGTAAGAGTTATTGTACAGAGTCTCTGTGTATTTAGCGTAAGAATTACTGTCAGAATCTCTGTGTATTTAGGCTAAGGGTTACTGTACAGGGTCTCTGTGTATTCAAGGCAAGGGTTACTGTACAGGGTCACTGTGTATTCAGGTTAAGGGTTTTTGTACAGTGTCACTGTATATTCAGGGTAAGGGTTGTCGTAAGCGTCTCTGTGTATTCAGGGTGAGGATTATTGTACAGGGACTCTGTGTATTCAGCGTAAGGATAACTGTGCAGGATCTCTGTGTATTCAGGTTAAGGATTACTGTACTGGATCTCTGTGTATTCAGCGTAAGGATCACTGTACAGGGTCTCTGTGTATTCAGGGTAAGGGATGCTGTACAGGGTCTCTGTGTATTCAGGGTAAGAGTTACTGTACAGGGTCTCTGTGTATTCGGGGTAACGATTACTGTACAGGGTCTCTGTGTATTCAGCGTAAGGGTTACTGTACAGGGTCTCTGGGTATTCGGGTTAAGGATTACTGAACAGGGTGTCGGTGTATTCAGGGTGAGGATTACTGTGCAGGGTCTGTGTGTGTATTCAGGGTAAGGGTTACTGTACAGGGTCTCTGTGTGCTCAGGGTAAGGATTACTGTGCAGTGTCTATATGTACTCAGGGTGAGGGGTACTGCACAGGGTCTCTGTGTATTCAGTGTAAGGTTTACTGTACAGGGTATCTGTGTATTCGGGGTAAGGATTACTGTACAGGGTGTCGGTGTATTCAGGGTGAGGATTCCTGTGCAGGGTCTCTGTGTATTCAGGTTAAGGATTACTGTACAGGGGCTGTGTGTGTTCAGGGTAAGGGTTACTGTACAGGGTCTCTGTGTATTCGGGGTAAGGATTACTGTACAGTGTCTCTGTGTATTCAGCGTAAGGGTTACTGTACAGGGTCTCTGTGTATTCGTGGTAAGGATTACTGTACAGGGTGTCGGTGTATTCAGGGTGAGGATTACTGTGCAGGGTCTCTGTGTGTATTCAGGGTAAGGGTTACTGTACAGGGTCTCTGTGTGTTCACGGTAAGGATTACTGTGCAGTGTCTATATGTACTCAGGGTGAGGGGTACTGCACAGGGTCTCTGTGTATTCAGCGTAAGGTTTACTGTACAGGGTATCTGTGTATTCACGGTAAGGATTACTCTACAGTGTCTGTATGTACTCAGGCTGAGGGTTACTGCACAGGGTCTCTGTGCATTCCGGGTAAGGGTTACTGTGCAGGGTCTTTGTGCATTCAGAGTCGGGATTACTGTACAGGTTCCCTGTGTATACAGGGTAAGGATTAATGTACAGTGTCTCTGTGTATTCAGGTTAAGGGTTACTGTACAGGGTTTGTGTTTATTCAGTGTAAGGGTTACTGTACAGTGTCTCTGTGTATTCAGTGTAAGGAGCACTGTACAGTGTCTCTGTGTATTTAGGCTAAAGGTTACTGTGCAGGGTCTCTGTATTCAGGGTGAGGATTACTGTTCAGGGTCTCTGTGTATTTAGGCAAAGGGTTACTGTGCAGCATCTCTGTGATTTCAGGGTATGGGTTACTGTACATTGTCTCTGTTTATTCGGCGTAAGGGTTACTGTACAGTGTCTCTGTGTATTCAGGGTAAGGATTATCGTACAGTGTCTCTGTGTATTCAGGGTAAGGGTTATTGTACAGTGTCACTGTGTATTCAGGGTAAGGGTTATCGCACAGTGTCTCTGTGTATTCAGGGTAAGGATTATTGTACAGAGACTCTGTGTATTCAGGGCAAGGGTTACTGTACAGGTTCACTGGGTATTCAGGGTATGGGTTATTGTGCAGTGTCTCTGTGTATTCAGGGTAAGGGTTACTGTAAGCGTCTCTGTATTCTGGGTAAGGATTACTGTACAGGGTCTCTGTGTATTCGGGGTAACGATTACTGTACAGGGTCTCTGTGTATTCAGCGTAAGGGTTACTGTACAGGGTCTCTGGGTATTCGGGTTAAGGATTACTGAACAGGGTGTCGGTGTATTCAGGGTGAGGATTACTGTGCAGGGTCTGTGTGTGTATTCAGGGTAAGGGTTACTGTACAGGGTCTCTGTGTGCTCAGGGTAAGGATTACTGTGCAGTGTCTATATGTACTCAGGGTGAGGGGTACTGCACAGGGTCTCTGTGTATTCAGTGTAAGGTTTACTGTACAGGGTATCTGTGTATTCGGGGTAAGGATTACTGTACAGGGTGTCGGTGTATTCAGGGTGAGGATTCCTGTGCAGGGTCTCTGTGTATTCAGGTTAAGGATTACTGTACAGGGGCTGTGTGTGTTCAGGGTAAGGGTTACTGTACAGGGTCTCTGTGTATTCGGGGTAAGGATTACTGTACAGTGTCTCTGTGTATTCAGCGTAAGGGTTACTGTACAGGGTCTCTGTGTATTCGTGGTAAGGATTACTGTACAGGGTGTCGGTGTATTCAGGGTGAGGATTACTGTGCAGGGTCTCTGTGTGTATTCAGGGTAAGGGTTACTGTACAGGGTCTCTGTGTGTTCACGGTAAGGATTACTGTGCAGTGTCTATATGTACTCAGGGTGAGGGGTACTGCACAGGGTCTCTGTGTATTCAGCGTAAGGTTTACTGTACAGGGTATCTGTGTATTCACGGTAAGGATTACTCTACAGTGTCTGTATGTACTCAGGCTGAGGGTTACTGCACAGGGTCTCTGTGCATTCCGGGTAAGGGTTACTGTGCAGGGTCTTTGTGCATTCAGAGTCGGGATTACTGTACAGGTTCCCTGTGTATACAGGGTAAGGATTAATGTACAGTGTCTCTGTGTATTCAGGTTAAGGGTTACTGTACAGGGTTTGTGTTTATTCAGTGTAAGGGTTACTGTACAGTGTCTCTGTGTATTCAGTGTAAGGAGCACTGTACAGTGTCTCTGTGTATTTAGGCTAAAGGTTACTGTGCAGGGTCTCTGTATTCAGGGTGAGGATTACTGTTCAGGGTCTCTGTGTATTTAGGCAAAGGGTTACTGTGCAGCATCTCTGTGATTTCAGGGTATGGGTTACTGTACATTGTCTCTGTTTATTCGGCGTAAGGGTTACTGTACAGTGTCTCTGTGTATTCAGGGTAAGGATTATCGTACAGTGTCTCTGTGTATTCAGGGTAAGGGTTATTGTACAGTGTCACTGTGTATTCAGGGTAAGGGTTATCGCACAGTGTCTCTGTGTATTCAGGGTAAGGATTATTGTACAGAGACTCTGTGTATTCAGGGCAAGGGTTACTGTACAGGTTCACTGGGTATTCAGGGTATGGGTTATTGTGCAGTGTCTCTGTGTATTCAGGGTAAGGGTTACTGTAAGCGTCTCTGTATTCTGGGTAAGGATTACTGTACAGGGTCTCTGTGTACTCAGGGTAAGGGTTACTGTGCAGGGTCTCTGTGTATTCAGTGTAAGGGTTACTGTACAGGGTCTTTGTGTATTTAACTAAGGGTTA
Organism: Isurus oxyrinchus; assembly: GCA_026770705.1. NCBI lineage: Eukaryota > Metazoa > Chordata > Chondrichthyes > Lamniformes > Lamnidae > Isurus > Isurus oxyrinchus. The sequence goes on along the minus strand of JANJGN010000309.1, from coordinate 74,343 downwards.
CTGTGCAGGGTCTCTGTGTATTCAGGGCAAGGGTTACTGTATAGTGTCCCTGTGTATTTAGGGTAAGAGTTATTGTATAGACTCTCTGTGTATTTAGCAAAAAATTACTGTCAGAATCTCTGTCTATTTAGGCTAACGGTTACTGTACAGGGTCTCTGTGTATTCAAGGTAAGGGATACTGTACAGGGTCACTGTGTATTCAGGTTAAGGGTTTTTGTACAGTGTCACTGTGTACTCAGGGTAAGGGTTGTCGTAAGCGTCTCTGTGTATTCAGGGTGAGGATTATTGTACAAGAACTCTGTGTATTCAGCATAAGGATAACTGTGCAGGGTTTCTGTGTATTCAGATTAAGTAGCACTGTACAGTGTCTCTGTTTATTTAGGCTAAGGGTTACTGTGCAGGGTCTCTGTATTCAGGGTGAGGATTACTGTTCCGGGTCTCTGTGTATTTAGGCAAAGGGTTACTGTGCAGCATCTCTGTGTTTTTTCAGGGTAAGAGTTACTGTACAGGGTCTCTGTGTATTTAGGCTAAGGGTTACTGTGCAGCGTCTCTGTGTTTTCAGGGTATGGGTTACTGTACAGTGTCTCTGTTTATTCGGAGTAATGGTTATTGTACAGTGTCTCTGTGTATTCAGGGTAAGGGTTATCGCACAGTGTCTCTGTTTATTCAGGGTAAGGGTTACTGTACAGTGTCTCTGTGTATTCAGGGTAAGGGTTACTGTACAGTGTCTCTGTGTATTCAGGGTAAGGATTATTGTACAGGGACTCTGTGTATACTGGGTAAGGGTTACTGTACACGGTCTCTGTGTATTCAGCGTAAGGATTACTGTACAGGGTGTCGGTGTATTCAGGATGAGGATTACTGTGCAGGGTCTCTGTTTGTATTCAGGGGAAGGGTTACTGTACAGGGCCTCTGTGTGTTCAGGGTAAGGATTACTGTACAGTGTCTATATATACTCAGGGTGAGGGTTACTGCACAGGGTCTCTGTGCATTCCGGGTAAGGGTTACTGTGCAGGGTCTTTGTGCATTCAGGGTGGGGATTACTGTACAGGGTCCTTGTGTACAGGGTAAGGGTTAATGTACAGTGTCTCGGTGTATTCAGGTTATGGATTAATGTACAGGGTCTGAGTGTATTCTGTTTAAGGGTTAGTGTATAGGGTTTCTATGTATTCAGGGTAAGGAACACTGTACAGTGTCTCTGTGTATTTAGGCTAAGGGTTACTGTGCAGGGTGTCTGTATTCAGGGTGAGGATTACTGTTCAGGGTCTCTGTGTATTTAGGCTAAGGGTTACTGTGCAGCATCTCTGTGATTTCAGTTTTTGGGTTACTGTACAGTTTCTCTCTTTATTCGGAGTAATGGTTATGGTTATCGTACAGTGTCTCTGTGTATTCAGGGTATGGGATTTTGTACAGTGTCTCTGTGTATTCAGGGTAAGGGTTATCGTACAGGGTCTCTGTATATTCAGGGTAAGTATTACTGTACAGGCTCTGTGTATTCAAGGTAAATATTATTGTACAGTGTCTCTGTGTATTCAGGGTAAGTGTTAATGTACAGTGTCTCTGTGTATTCAGGGTAAGGATTACTGTACAGGGTCTCTGTATATTCAGGGTAAGTATTACTGTACAGGCTCTGTGTATTCAAGGTAAATATAATTGTACAGTGTCTCTGTATTCAGGGTAAGAGTTATTGTACAGTGTCTCTGTGTATTCAGGGTAAGGGTTATCGTACAGTGTCTCTTTGTATTCAGGGTAAGGGTTATCGTACAGTGTCTCTGAGTATTCAGGGTAAGGTTTATTGTCAGGGACTCTGTGTATAATGGGTAAGGGTTACTGTGCAGGGTCCCTGTGTATTTAGGCTAAGGGTTACTGTGCAGCGTCTCTGTGTATTCAGTTTAAGGGTTACTGTACAGAATCTCTGTGTATTTAGGCTAAGGGTTACTGTGTAAGGTCTCTGTGTATTCAGGGCAAGGGTTACTGTACAGGTCACTGTGTATTCAGGCTAAGGGTTTTTGTACAGTGTCTCTGTGTATTCAGGGTAAGGGTTATCGTAATCGTCACTGTGTATTCAGGGTAAGGATTATTGTACAGGGACTCTGTGTATTCAGGGTAAGAATTACTGTATAGAGTCTCTATGTATTCAGGATAAGGATGACTGTACAGGGTCTCTGTGTATTCAGGGTAAGGGTTACTGTAAGCGTCTCTGTATTCTGGGTAAGGATTACTGTACAGGGTCTCTGTGTACTCAGGGTAAGGGTTACTGTGCAGGGTCTCTGTGTATTCAGTGTAAGGGTTACTGCACAGGGTCTTTGTGCATTCCGGGTAAGGGTTACTGTGCAGGGTCTTTGTGCATTCTGGTTGGGGATTACTGTACAGGGTCCCTGTGTATACAGGGTAAGGATAAATGTACAGTGTCTCTGTGTATTCAGGTTAAGGATTACTGTACAGGGTCTGTGTGTAATCAGTTTACGGGTTACTGTACAGGGTCTCTGTGTATTCAGTTTAAGTGTTACTGTGCAGGGTTTCTGTGTATTCAGGGTAAGGAGCACTGTACGGTGTCTCTGTGTATTTAGGCTAAGGGTTACTGTGCAGGGTCTCTGTATTCAGGGTGAGGATTACTGTGCAGCGTCTCTGTGTTTTCAGGGTAATGGTTACTGTGCAGCGTCTCTGTGTTTTCAGGGTATGGGTTACTGTACAGTGTCTCTGTTTATTCGGCGTAATGGTTACTGTACAGTGTCTCGGTGTATTCATGGTAATGGTTATCATACAGGGTCTCTGTGTATTCAGGGTAAGGGATTTTGTACAGGGTTTCTGTGTATTTAGTCTACGGGTTACTGTACAGTGTCCCTATGTATTCAGGGTAAGGGTTACTGTACAGTGTCTCTGTTTATTTAGGCTAAGGGTTAATGTGCATGGTCTCTGTGTATTCAGGGTAAGGGTTATAGTACAGTGTCTCTGTGTATTCAGGGTAAGGGTTATCGTACAGTGTCTCTGTGTATTCAGGGTAAGGGTTATTGTACAGGGTTTCTGTGTATTCAGTTTAAGGAGCACTGTTCAGGGTCTCTGTGTATTTAGGCTAAGGGTTACTGTGCAGGGTCTCTGTATTCAGGGTGAGGATTACTGTTCAGTGTCTCTGTGTATTTAGGCGAAAGGTTACTGTGCAGCGTCTCTGTGTTTTCAGGGTATGGGTTACTGTACAGTGTCTCTGTGTATTCAGGGTAAGGTTACTGTACAGGGACTCTGTGTATTCAGGGTAAGGATTATTGTACAGGGACTCTGTGTATACTGGGTAAGGGTTACTGTACATGGTCTCTGTGTATTCAGCGTAAGAAATACTGTACATATTTTCTGTGTATTTAGGCTAAGGGTTACTGTGCAGGGTCTCTGTGTATTCGGGGCAAGGGTTACTGTACACTGTCCCTGTGTATTCAGGGTAAGGGTTATTGTACAGGGACTCTGTGTATTCAGGGCAAGGGTTACTGTACAGTTTCACTGTGTAAACTGGGTAAGGGATACTGTGCAGGGTCTCTGTGTATTCAGGGTGAGAATTACTGTCCAGATTCGCTGTATATTTAGCGTAAGGATTACGGTCTCTGTGTATTCAGGGTAAGGTTTCCTTTACAGGGTCTCTGTGTTTTCAGGGTAAGGACTATTGTACAGGGACTCTGTGTATTCAGGGCAAGGGTTACTGTACAGTTTCACTGTGTATTCAGGGTAAGGGTTATTGTACAGTGTCTCTGTGTATTCAGGGTAAGGGTTACCATAAGCATCTCTGTATTCAGGGTAAGGATTACTGTACAGTGTCTCTGTGTATTCAGGGTAAGGGTTAGTGTGCAGGGTTTCTGTGTATTCAGGGTGAGGATTACTGTACAGGGTCTCTGTGTATTTAGGCTAAGGGTTACTGTGCAGCGTCTCTGTGTTTTCAGGGTATGGGTTACTCTACAGTGTCTCTGTTCATTCGGCGTAATGGTTACTGTACAGTGTCTCGGTGTATTCGTGGCAATGGTTATCGTAGTGTCTCTGTGTATTCAGGGTAAGGGATTTTGTACAGTGTCTCTGTGTATTCAGGGTAAGGGTTATCGCACAGTGTCTCTGTGTGTTCAGGGTAAGGAATCTTGTACAAGTTCTCTGTGTATACTGGGTTAGGGTTACTGTACACGGTCTCTGTGTATTCAGCGTAAGGAATACGGTACAGGGTTTCTGTGTATTTAGGCTAAGGATTACTGTACAGGGTGTCAGTGTATTCAGGGTGAGGATTACTGTGCAGGGTCTCTGTGTGTTCAGGGTAAGGATTAATGTACAGTGTCTATATGTACTCAGGGTGAGGGTTACTGCACAGGGTCTCTGTGCATTCAGGGTATGGGTTACTGTGCAGGGTCATTGTGTATTCAGGGTGGGGATTACTGTACAGGGTCCCTGTGTATACAGGGTAAGGATTAATGTACAGTGTCTCTGTGTATTCAGGTTAAGGATTACTGTTAAGGGTCCATGTGTATTCAGTTTAAGGGTTACTGTACAGGGTTTCTGTGTATTTAGGCTAAGGAGCACTGTACTGTGTCTCTGTGTATTTAGGCTAAGGGTTACTGTGCAGGGTCTCTGTATTCAGGGTGAGGATTACTGTTCCGGGTCTCTGTGTATTTAGGCTAAGGGTTACTGTGCAGCGTCTCTGTGTTTTCAGGGTATGGGTTACTGTACAGTGTCTCTGTTTATTCGGCGTAATGGTTACTGTACAGTGTCTTGGTGTATTCATGGTAATGGTTATCGTATAGTGTCTCTGTGTATTCAGGGTAAGGATTCTTGTACAGTGTCTCGGTGTATTCAGTGTAAGGGATTTTGTACAGTGTCACTGTGTATATAGGCTAAGGGTTACTGTGCAGGGTCTCTGTGTATTCAGGGTAAGGATTATTGTATAGGGACTCTATGTATACTGGGTACGGGTTACTGTACACAGTCTCTGTGTTTTCAGGGTAAAGATTACTGTACAGGGACTCTGTGTATACTGGGTACGGGTTACTGTACACGGTCTCTGTGTATACTGGGTAAGGGTTACTGTACACTGTCTCTGTGTTTTCAGCGTAAGGAATACTGTACAAGGTTTCTGTGTATTTAGGCTACGGGTTACTGTGCAGGGTCTCTGTGTATTCACAGTAATGGTTACTGTTTTAGGTCTCTGTGTATTCAGGGTGATGGTTATTGTACAGTGTCTCTGTGTATTCAGGGTAAGGATTATCGTACAGTGTCTCTGTGTATTCATGGTAAGGGTTATCGTACAGTGTCTCTGTGTATTCAGGGTAAGGATTATTGTCAGGGACTCTGTGTATAATGGGTAAGGGTTACTGTGCAGGGTCTCTGTGTATTCAGTTTAAGGGTTACTGTACAGAAACTCTGTGTATTTAGGCTAAGGGTTACTGTTTTAGGTCTCTGTGTATTCAGGGTGAGGGTTATTGTACAGTGTCACTGTGTATTCAGGTTATGGCTTTTTGTACAGTGTCTCTGTGTATTCAGGGTAAGGGTTATCGTAAGCGTCTCTGTGTATTCAGGGTAAGGTTTATTGTACAGGGACTCTGCGTATTCAGCGTAAGGATAACTGTGCAGGGTTTCTGTGTATTCAGGTTAAGTAGCACTGTACAGTGTCTCTGTGTATTCAGGGTAAGGAGCACTGTACAGTGTCTCTGTGTATTCAGTTTAAGGGTTACTGTACAGGGTTTCTGTGTATTCAGGGTAAGGAGCACTGTACAGTGTCTCTGTTTATTTAGTCTAAGGGTTACTGTGCAGGGTCTCTGTATTCAGGGTGATGATTACTGTTCAGGGTCTCTGGGTATTTAGGCTAAGGGTTACTGTGCAGCGTCTCTGTGTTTTCAGGGTATGGGTTACAGTACAGTGTCTCTGTGTATTCAGCGTAATGGTTACTGTACAGTGTCTCTGTGTGTTCAGGGTAATGGTTTTCGTACAGTGTCTCTGTATATTCAGGGTAAGTATTACTGTCCAGATTCTCTGTGTATTTAGCGTAAGGATTACTGAGAGGGTCTCTGTGTATTCAGCGTAAGGGTTACTGTACAGGGTCTCTGTGTATTCAGGGTAAGGGTTATTGTACAGGGACTCTGTATATACTGGGTAAGGGATACTGTACAGGGACTCTGTGTATTCAGGGTAAGGGTTATTGTACAGGGACTCTGTGTATACTGGGTAAGGGATACTGTGCAGGGTCTCTGTGTATTCAGGGTAAGAATTACTGTCCAGATTCTCTGTGTATTTAGCGTAAGGATTACTGGAGAGGGTCTCTGTGTATTCAGCGTAAGGGTTACTGTACAGTGTCTCAGTGTATTCATGGTAATGGTTATCGTACAGGGTCTCTGTATATTCAGGGTAATGGTTATCGTATAGTGTCTCGGTGTATTCAGGGTGAGGATTACTGTTCAGCGTCTCTGTGTTTTCAGGGTATGGGTTACTGTACAGTGTCTCTGTGTATTTAGGCTAAGGGTTACTGTGCAGCATCTCTGTGTTTTCAGGGTATGGGTTACTGTACAGTGTCTCTGTGTATTCAGGGTAAGGATTCTTGTACAAGGTCTCTCTGTATACTTGGTAAGGTTTACTGTACAGTGTCTCTGTGTATTCAGCATAAGGAATACTGTACAGGGTTTCTGTGTATTTAGGCTAAGGATTACTGTACAGGGTGTCGGTGTATTCAGGGTGAGGATTACTGTGCAGTGTCTCTGTGTGTATTCAGGGTAAGGCTTACTGTACACGGTCTCTGTGTGTTCAGGGTAAGGATTAATGTACAGTGTCTGTATGTACTCAGTGTGAGGATTACTGCACAGGGTCTCTGTGTATTCAGTGTAAGGGTTACTGTACAGTGTCTCGGTGCATTCATGGTAATGGTTATCACACAGTGTCTCTGTGTATTCAGGGTAAGTATTACCTTACAGGCTCTGTGTATTCAAGGTAAATATTATTGTACAGGGTCTCTGTGTATTTAGTCTAAGGGTTACTGTGCAGGGTCTCTGTGTATTCAGTTTAAGGGTTACTGTACAGAATCTCTGTGTATTTAGGCTAAGGGTTACTGTGTAAGGTCTCTGTGTATTCAGGGCAAGGGTTCTTGTACAGGTCACTGTGTATTCAGGCTAAGGGTTTTTCTACAGTGTCTCTCTGTATTCAGGGCAAGGTTTATCGTAATCGTCACTGTGTATTCAGGGTAAGGATTATTGTACAGGGACTCTGTGTATTCAGGGTAAGAATTACTGTATAGAGTCTCTATGTATTCAGGATAAGGATGAATGTACAGGGTCTCTGTGTATTTAGGGTAAGGGTTACTGTACAGGGTCTCTGTGTTCAGGGTAAGGGTTACTGTACAGTGTCTATATGTACTCAGGTGGGGGTTACTGCACAGGGTCTCTGTGTATTCCGGGTAATGGTTACTGTGCAGGGTCTTTGGGCATTCTGGTTTGGGATTACTGTACAGGGTCCCTGTGTATACAGGGTAAGGATTACTGTACAGGGTCTGTGTGTATTCAGTTTAAGGATTACTGTACAGGGTCTGTGTGTATTCAGGTTAAGGGTTACTGTGCAGGGTTTCTGTGCATTGAGGGTAAGGAGAACTGTTTATTCGGTGTAATGGTTACTGTACAGTGTCTCGGGTGTATTCATGGTAAGCGATTTTGTACAGTGTTTGTGTGTATTCATGGTAATGGTTATCATACAGTGTCTCTGTGTATTCAGTGTAAGGGTTATCGTAAAGTGTCTTTGTGTATTCAGGGTAAGGCTTATCGCACAGTGTATCTGTGTATTCAGGGTAAGGATTATTGTACAGGGACTCTGTGTATACCGGGTAAGGATTACTGTACACCGTCTCTGTGTATTCAGCATAAGGAATACTGTACAGGGTTTCTGTGTATTTAGTCTACGGGTTACTGTACAGTGTCCCTGTGTATTCAGGGTAAGGTTTACTGTACAGCGTCTCTGTCTATTTAGGCTAAGGGTTAATGTGCAGGGTCTCTGTGTATTCAGGGTAAGGGTTATCGTACAGTGTCTCTGTGTATTCAGGGTAAGGGTTATTGTACAGGGTTTCTGTGTATTCAGTTTAAGGAGCACTGTTCAGGGTCTCTGTGTATTTAGGCTAAGGGTTACTGTGCAGGGTGTCTGTATTCACGGTGAGGATTACTGTTCAGTGTCTCTGTGTATTTAGGCGAAAGGTTACTGTGCAGCGTCTCTGTGTTTTCAGGGTAATGGTTACTGTACAGTTTCTCTGTGTATTCATGGTAATGGTTATCGTACAGTGTCACTGTGTATTCAGGGTAAGGGTTATCGTATTGTGTCTCTGTGTATTCAGGGTAAGGGTTATTGTACAGTGTTTCTGTGTATTCAGGGTAAGGTTACTGTACAGGGACTCTGTGTATACTGGATAAGGGTTACTGTACACGGTCTCTGTGTATTCAGCGTAAGGAATACTGTACATAGTTTCTGTGTATTCAGGGCAAGGGTTGCTGTACAGTGTCCCTGTGTATTCAGAGTAAGGGTTATTGTACAGGGACTTTGTGTATACTGGGTAAGGGATACTGTGCAGGGTCTCTGTGTATTCAAGGTAAGAATTACTGTCCAGATTCGCTGTATATTTAGCGTAAGGATTACGTTCTCTCTGTATTCAGGGTAAGGTTTCCTTTACAGGGTCTCTGTGTGTTCAGGGTAAGGACTATTGTACAGGGACTCTGTGTATTCAGGGCAAGGGTTACTGCACAGTTTCACTGTGTATTCAGGGTAAGGGTTATTGTACAGTGTCTCTGTGTATTCAGGGTAAGGGTTACCATAAGCGTCTCTGTATTCAGGGTGAGGATTACTGTACAGGGTCTCTGTGTATTCAGGGTAAGTGTTACTGTGTAGGGTCTCTGTGTATTCAGCGTAAGGGTTACTGTACAGGGTCTTTGTGTATTTAGGCTAAGGGTTACTGTACAGGGTCTCTGTGCATTCAGGGCAAGGGTTACTGTATAGTGTCCCTGTGTATTTAGGGTACGAGTTATTGTACAGAGTCTCTGTGTATTTAGCGTAAGAATTACTGTCAGAATCTCTGTGTATTTAGGCTAAGGGTTACTATACAGGGTCTCTGTATATTCAAGGCAAGGGTTACTGTACAGGGTCACTGTGTATTCAGGTTAAGGGGTTTTGTACAGTGTCACTGTGTATTCAGGGTAATTGCTCTCTATTGCTCTCTATCTCTCCGCCCGCCCCCCGCCCCCCCCACACACACCTTAAACCAGGTTATATTTCAACTCTTTCTTGGACTCGAAATCAAGTTCTGTCGAAGGGTCATGAGGACTCGAAACGTCAACTCTTTTCTTCTCCGCCGATGCTGCCAGACCTGCTGAGTTTTTCCAGGTAATTCTGTTTTTGTTTTGGATTTCCAGCATCCGCAGTTTTGTTTTGTCTTTATTACTGTACAGGGTCTCTGTGTATTCAGGGTAAGGATTACTGTACAGTGTCTCTGTGTATTCAGGGTAAGGATTACTGTACAGTGTCTGTGTATTCAGGGTAAGGATTACTGTACGGGGTCCCTGTGTATACAGGGTGAGGATTACTGTACAGTGTCTGTGTATACAGGTTAAGGATTAATGTACAGTGTCCTGTGTATTCAGGTTAAGGATTACTGTACAGTGTCTGTGTATACAGCGTAAGGATTAATGTACAGTGTCTCTGTGTATTCAGGGTAAGGGTTACTGTACAGGGTCTCTGCGTGTTCAGCGTAAGGTATACTGTACAGGGTTTCTGTGTATTTAGGCTAATGGTTACTGTGCAGCGTCTCTGTGTTTTCAGGGTATGGGTTACTCTACCATGTCTTTGTTTATTCGGCATAATGGTTACTGTACAGTGTCTCGGTGTATTCGTGGTAATGGTTATCATACAGTGTCTCTGTGTATTCAGGGTAAGGGATTTTGTACAGTGTCTCTGTGTATTCAGGGTAAGGGTTATCGTACAGTGTCTCTGTGTATTCAGGGTATGGTTATCGCACAGTGTCTCTGTGCATTCAGGGTAAGGATTCTTGTACAAGTTCTCTGTGTATACTGGGTAAGGGTTACTGTACACGGTCTCTGTGTATTTAGTGTAAGGAATACTGTACAGGGTTTCTGTGTATTTAGGCTAAGGATTACTGTACAGGGTGCAGGTGTATTCAGGGTGAGGAATATTGTGCAGGGTCTCTGTGTGTATTCAGGGTAAGGGTTACTGTACAGGGTCTCTGTGTATTCAGAGTACGGATTGCTGTACAGTGTCTGTGTATTCAGGGTAATAATTAATGTACGGGGTCCCTGTGTTTATAGGGTAAGGATTACTGTACAGGGTCTCTGTGTATTCAGGGTAAGGATTACTGTACAGTGTCTGTGTATACAGGGTGAGGATTACTGTACAGGGTCTCTGTGTGTTCAGGGTAAGGATTAATGTACAGTGTCTATATGTACTCAGGGTGAGGGTTACTGCACAAGATCTCTGTGCATTCCGGGTAAGGGTTACTGTGCAGGGTCTTTGTGCATTCAGGGTGGGGATTACTGTACAGGGTCTCTGTGTATACAGAGTAAGGATTAATGTACAGTGTCTCTGTGTATTCAGGTTAAGGATTACTGTACAGGGTCTGTGTGTATTCAGTTTAAGGGTTACTGTACAGGGTTTCTGTGTATTCAGGGTAAGGAGCACTGTACAGTGTCTCTGTGTATTTAGGCTAAGGGTTACTGTGCAGCGTCTCTGTGTTTTCAGGTTATTGGTTACTGTACAGTGTCTCTGTTTATTCGGCGTAATGGTTAGTATTCAGGGTAAGGATTATTGTACAGGGAATCTGTGTATACTGGGTAGGGGTTACTGTTCAGGGCCTCTGTGTATAATGGGTAAAGTTTACTGTGCAGGGTCTCTGTGTATTCAGCGTAAGGGTTACTGTACACGGTCTCTATGTATTTAGGCTAAGGGTTACTGTGCAGGGTCTCTGTGTATTCAGGGCAAGGGTTACTGTACAGTGTCACTGTGTATTTAGGGTAAGCGTTATTGTACAGAGTCTCTGTGTATTTAGCGTAAGGATTACTGTGCAGGGTCTCTGTGTTTTCTGCGTAAGGATTACTGTACAGAATCTCTGTGTATTTAGGCTAAGGGTTACTGTGCAGGGTCTCTGTGTATTCAGGGCAGGTGTTACTGTAAAGGGTCACTGTCTATTCAGTGTAAGGTTTTTTGTACAGTGTTTCTGTGTATTCAGGGCAAGGTTTATCGTAATCGTCACTGTGTATTCAGGGTAAGGATTATTGTACAGGGACTCTGTGTATTCAGGGTAAGAATTATTGTATAGAGTCTCTATGTATTCAGGATATGGATGTCTGTACAGGGTCTCTGTGTATTTAGGGTAAGGATTACTGTACACGGTCACTGCGTATTCAGGGTAAGGATTACTGTACAAGTTCGCTGTGTTTTCAGGCTAAGGGTTACTGTACACGGTCTCTGTGTATTCACTTTGAGTTTTACTTTACAGGGTCTCTGGGTGTTCAGGGTAAGGTTTACTGTACAGGGTCTCTTTCTATTTAGGGTAAGGATTACTGTACAGGGTCTCTGTGTATTCAGGGTAAGGATTACAGTACAGGGTCTCTGTGTATTCAGGGCAAGGGTTAATGTACAGGTTCACTGTGTATTCAGGGTAAGGGCTATTTTACAGCTTCACTGTGTATTCAGGGTAAGGGTTATTGTACAGTGTCTCTGTGTATTCAGGGTAAGGGTTACCGTAAGCGTCTCTGTATTCAGGGTAAGGATTATTGTACAGGGACTCTGTGTATCCAGAGTAAGAATTACTTTATAGAGTCTCTATGTATTCAGGGTAAGGATTACTGTACAAGGTCTCTGTGTATTCAGTGTAAGGATTACTGTACATGGTCTCTGTGTATTCAGTGTGAGGTATACTTTACAGTGTCTCTGTGTATTCAGGGTAAGGGTTACTGTACAGGGTCTCTGTGTATTCAGGGTGAGAATTACTGTACAGGGTCTCTATGTATTCAGGGTAAGGGTTACTGTACAGGGACTCTGTGTATTCAGGGTAAGGATAACTTTGCAGAGTCTCTGTGTATTCACAGTAAGGGTTACTGTACAGGGTCTCTGTGTATTCAGGGTAAGGATTACTGTACGGGGTGCCTGTGTATACAGGGTAAGGATTAATGTACAGTGTCTCTGTGTATTCAGGTTAAGGATTACTGTGCAGGGTCCCTGTGTATACAGGATAAGGATTAATGTACAGTGTCTCTGTGTATTCAGGTTAAGGATTACTGTACAGGGTCTCTGTGTATTCAGGGTAAGGATTACTGTACAGGGTCTGTGTGTATTCAGTTTAAGGGTTAATGTACAGGGTTTCTGTGTATTCAGGGTAAGGAGCACTGTACAGTGTCTCTGTGTATTTAGGCTAATGGTTACTGTGCAGGGTGTCTGTATTCAGGGTGAGGATTACTGTTCAGGGTCACTGTGTATTTAGGCTAAGGGTTACTGTGCAGCATCTCTGTCTTTTCAGGGTATGGGTTACTGTACAGTGTCTCTGTTTATTCGGCGTAATGGTTACTGTACAGTGTCTCGGTGTATTCATGGTAATGGTTATCATACAGTGTCTCTGTGTATTCAGGGTAAGGGTTATTGTACAGGGTCTCTGTGTATTCAGGGTAAGGGTTATTGTACAGTGTCTCTGTGTATTCAGGGTAAGGGTTATTGTACAGTGTCTCTGTGTATTCAGGGTAAGGGTTATTGTACAGTGTCTCTGTGTATTCAGGGTAAGGGTTATTGTACAGTGTCTCTGTGTATTCAGGGTAAGGATTATTGTACAGTGTCTCTATGTGTTCAGGGTAAGGGTTATTGCACAGTGTCTTTTTATTCAGGGTAAGGGTATTTTTTAAATTGTCTCTGTGGATTCCGGTTAAGGATTATTGTACAGGGAGTCTGTGTATTCAGGGTAAGGTTGACCGTAAGAGTCTCTGTATTCAGGGTGAGAATTACTTTCAGGCACTCTGTGTATTCAGGGTAAGGATTACTGTACAGGGTCTATGTGTATTCAGGGTAAGGATGACTGTACATGGTCTCTGTGTATTTAAGGCAAGGGTTACTGTACAGGGTCCTTGTGTATACAGGGTAAGGATTAATGTACAGTGTCTCTGTGTATACTGGGTAAGGGATACTGTGCAGGGTCTCTGTGTATTCAGGGTATGAATTACTGTCCAGATTCTCTGTATATTTAGCATAAGGATTACTGGAGAGGGTCTCTGTGTATTCAGCGTAAGGGTTACTGTACAGTGTCTCGGTGTATTCATGGTAATGGTTATCGTACAGGGTCTCTGTATATTCAGGGTAAGGATTACTCTACAGGCTCTGTGTATTGAAGGTAAAGATTATTGTACAGGGTCTCTGTGTATTCAGGGTAAGTGTTATTCTACAGTGTCTCTGTGTATTCAGGGTAAGGATTACTGTACAGGGTCTCTGTGTATTCAGGGTAAGGATTATTGTACAGGAATTCTGAGTATACTGGGTAGGTGTTACTGTTCAGGGCCTCTGTGTATAATGGGTACTGTGCAGGGTCTCTGTGTATTCAGTGTAAGGGTTACTGTACAGGGTCTCTGTGTATTTAGGCTAAGGGTTACTGTGCAGGGTCTCTGTGCATTCAGGGCAAGGGTTACTGTACAGTGTCACTGTGTATTTAGGGTAAGCATTATTGTACAGAGTCTCTGTGTATTTAGCGTAAGGATTACTGTGCAGGGTCTCTGTGTTTTCTGCGTAAGGATTACTGTACAGAATCTCTGTGTATTTAGGCTAAGGGTTACTGTGCAGGGTCTCTGTGTATTCAGGGCAGGGGTTACTGTAAAGGGTCACTGTCTATTCATGGTAAGGGTTTTTGTACAGTGTTTCTGTGTATTCAGGGTAAGGGTTATCGTAAGCGTCCCTGTGTATTCAGGGTAAGGATTATTATACAGGGACTCTGTGTATTCAGGGTAAGAATTATTGTATAGAGTCTCTATGTATTCAGGATAAGGATGTCTGTAAAGGGTCTCTGTGTATTTAGGGTAAGGATTACTGTACACGGTCACTGCGTATTCAGGGTAAGGATTACTGTACAGGTTTGCTGTGTCTTCAGGCTAAGGGTTACTGTACACGGTCTCTGTGTATTCAGTTTGAGGTTTACTTTACAGGGTCTCTGTGTGTTCAGGGTAAGGGTTACTGTACAGGGTCTCTGTGTATTTAGGGTAAGGATTACTGTACAGGGTCTCTGTGTATTCAGGGTAAGAATTACTGTACAGTGTCTCTGTGTATTCAGGGCAAGGGTTACTGTACAGGTTCACTGTGTATTCAGGGTAACAGTTATTTTACAGGTTCACTGTCTATTCAGGGTAAGGGTTATTGTCCAGTGTCTCTGTGTATTCAGGGTACGGGTTACCGTAAGCGTCTCTGTATTCAGGGTAAGGATTATTGTACAGGGACTCTGTGTATCCAGGGTAAGAATTACTGTATAGAGTCTCTATGTATTCAGGGTAAGGATGACTGTACAGGTTCTCTGTGTATTCAGTGTAAGGATTACTGTACAAGGTCTCTGTGTATTCAGTGTAAGGATTACTGTACAAGGTCACTTTGTATTCAGGGTAAGGGTTATTGTACAGTGTCTTTGTATATTCAGGGTAAGGGTGACCGTAAGAGTCTCTGTATTCAGGGTAAGAATTATTGTACAGGCACTCTGTGTATTCAGGGTAAGGATTACTGTACAGGGTTTCTGTGTGTTCAGGGTAAGGGTTACTGTACAGGGTCTCTGTGTATTTAGGGTAAGGATTACTGTACAGGGTCTCTGTGTATTCATGGTAAGGGTTACTGTACATGGTCTCTGTGTATTCAGGGTGAGAATTACTGTACAGGGTCTCTGTGTATTCAGGGTAAGGGTTAATGTACACAGTCTCTGTGTATTCAGTTTGAGGTTTACTTTACAGGGTCTCAGTGTATTCAGGGTAACGATTACTGTTCAGGGTTTCTGTGCATTCAGGGTAAGGATTACTGTACAGTGTCTCTGTGTATTCATGGTAAGGATTACTATACGGGTTCCCTGTGTATACAGGTTAAGGATTAATGTACAGTGTCTCTGTGTATTCAGGTTCAGGATTACTGTACTGGGTCTCTGTGTATTCAGGGTAAGGATTACGGTACAAGGTCTCTGTGTATTCAGTGTAAGGATTACTGTACATGGTCTCTGTGTATTCAGTGTGAGGTTTACTTTACAGTGTCTCTGTGTGTTCAGGATAAGGGTTACTGTACAGGGTCTCTGTGTATTCAGGGTGAGAATTACTGTACAGGGTCTCTGTGTATTCAGCGTAAGGATTACTGTAACTGGGTCTCTGTGTATTCGGGGAAAGGATTACTCTACGGGGTCCCTGTGTATGCAGGATAAGGATTAATGTACAGTGTCTCTGTGTATTCAGGTTAAGGATTACTGTACAGTGTCTCTGTGTATTCAGTTTAAGGGTTAAGGTACAGAGTTTCTGTGTATTCAGGGAAAGGAGCACTGTACAGTGTCTCTGTGTATTTAGGCTAATGGTTACTGTGCAGGGTGTCTGTATTCAGGGTGTGGATTACTGTTCAGGGTCTCTGTGTATTTAGGCTTAGGGTTACTGTACAGCATCTCTGTGTTTTCAGGGTAAGAGTTACTGTACAGTGTCTCTGTTTATTCAGCGTAATGGTTACGGTACAGTGTCTCTGTGTATTCAGGGTAATGGTTATCGTACAGTGTCTCTGTGTATTCAGGGTAAGGGTTATTGTACAGTGTCTCTGTGTATTCAGTGTAAGGGTTATTGCACAGTGTCTGTGTATTCTGGGTAAGGCTTTTTGTGCAGTGTCTCTGCGGATTCCGGTTAAGGAGTATTGTACAGGGACTCTGTGTATTCAGGGAAAGAATTACTGTATAGAGTCTCTATGTATTCAGGGTAAGGATGACTATACCGGGTCTCTGTGTATTTAGGGTAAGGATTACTGTACAGGGTCTCTGTGTATTCAGGGTAAGGATTACGGTACAAGGTCTCTGTGTATTCAGTGTAAGGATTACTGTACATGGTCTCTGTGTATTCAGTGTGAGGTTTACTTTACAGTGTCTCTGTGTGTTCAGGATAAGGGTTACTGTACAGGGTCTCTGTGTATTCAGGGTGAGAATTACTGTACAGGGTCTCTGTGTATTCAGCGTAAGGATTACTGTAACTGGGTCTCTGTGTATTCGGGGAAAGGATTACTCTACGGGGTCCCTGTGTATGCAGGATAAGGATTAATGTACAGTGTCTCTGTGTATTCAGGTTAAGGATTACTGTACAGTGTCTCTGTGTATTCAGTTTAAGGGTTAAGGTACAGAGTTTCTGTGTATTCAGGGAAAGGAGCACTGTACAGTGTCTCTGTGTATTTAGGCTAATGGTTACTGTGCAGGGTGTCTGTATTCAGGGTGTGGATTACTGTTCAGGGTCTCTGTGTATTTAGGCTTAGGGTTACTGTACAGCATCTCTGTGTTTTCAGGGTAAGAGTTACTGTACAGTGTCTCTGTTTATTCAGCGTAATGGTTACGGTACAGTGTCTCTGTGTATTCAGGGTAATGGTTATCGTACAGTGTCTCTGTGTATTCAGGGTAAGGGTTATTGTACAGTGTCTCTGTGTATTCAGTGTAAGGGTTATTGCACAGTGTCTGTGTATTCTGGGTAAGGCTTTTTGTACAGTGTCTCTGCGGATTCCGGTTAAGGAGTATTGTACAGGGACTCTGTGTATTCAGGGAAAGAATTACTGTATAGAGTCTCTATGTTATTCAGGATAAGGATGACTGTACAGGGTCTCTGTGTATTTAGGCTAAGGGTTACTGTGCAGGGTCTCTGTGTATTCAGGGCAAGGGTTACTGTACAGTGTCACTGTGTATTTAGGGTAAGCATTATTGTACAGAGTCTCTGTGTATTTAGCGTAAGGATTACTGTGCAGGGGCTCTGTGTTTTCTGCGTAAGGATTACTGTACAGAATCTCTGTGTATTTAGGCTAAGGGTTACTGTGCAGGGTCTCTGTGTATTCAGGGCAGGGGTTACTGTAAAGGGTCACTGTCTATTCATGGTAAGGGTTTTTGTACAGTGTTTCTGTGTATTCAGGGTAAGGATTATTGTACAGGGACTCTGTGTATTCAGGGTAAGAATTATTGTATAGAGTCTCTATGTATTCAGGATAAGGATGTCTGTAAAGGGTCTCTGTGTATTTAGGGTAAGGATTACTGTACACGGTCACTGCGTATTCAGGGTAAGGATTACTGTACAGGTTTGCTGTGTCTTCAGGCTAAGGGTTACTGTACACGGTCTCTGTGTATTCAGTTTGAGGTTTACTTTACAGGGTCTCTGTGTGTTCAGGGTAAGGGTTACTGTACAGGGTCTCTGTGTATTTAGGGTAAGGATTACTGTACAGGGTCTCTGTGTATTCAGGGTAAGAATTACTGTACAGTGTCTCTGTGTATTCAGGGCAAGGGTTACTGTACAGGTTCACTGTGTATTCAGGGTAACAGTTATTTTACAGGTTCACTGTCTATTCAGGGTAAGGGTTATTGTCCAGTGTCTCTGTGTATTCAGGGTACGGGTTACCGTAAGCGTCTCTGTATTCAGGGTAAGGATTATTGTACAGGGACTCTGTGTATCCAGGGTAAGAATTACTGTATAGAGTCTCTATGTATTCAGGGTAAGGATGACTGTACAGGGTCTCTGTGTATTCAGTGTAAGGATTACTGTACAAGGTCTCTGTGTATTCAGTGTAAGGATTACTGTACAAGGTCACTTTGTATTCATGGTAAGGGTTATTGTACAGTGTCTTTGTATATTCAGGGCAAGGGTGACCGTAAGAGTCTCTGTATTCAGGGTAAGAATTATTGTACAGGCACTCTGTGTATTCAGGGTAAGGATTACTGTACAGGGTTTCTGTGTATTCAGGGTAAAGATGACTGTACAGGGTCTCTGTGTATTTACGGTAAGGATTACTGTACAGGGTTTCTGTGTATTCAGGGTAAGGATTACTGTACAGGGTCTCCGTGTATTCAGGGTAAGGGTTACTGTACACGGTCTCTGTGTATTCAGTTTGAGGTTTACTTTACAGGGTCTCTGTGTGTTCAGGGTAAGGGTTACTGTACAGGGTCTCTGTGTATTTAGGGTAAGGATTACTGTACAGGGTCTCTGTGTATTCATGGTAAGGGTTACTGTACATGGTCTCTGTGTATTCAGGGTGAGAATTACTTTACAGGGTCTCTGTGTATTCAGGGTAAGGTTTATTGTACAGTGTCTCTGTGTATTCAGGTTAAGGGTTATCGTACAGTGTCTCTGTATATACTGGGTAAGGGTTACTGTGCAGGGTCTCTGTGTATTCAGCATAAGGGTTACTGTACAGGGTCTCTTTGTATTTAGGCAAAGGTTTACTGTTCAGGGTCTCTGTGTATTCAAGGCAAGGGTTACTGTACAGTGTCCCTGTGTATTTAGGGTAAGGGTAATTGTACAGAGTCTCTGTGTATTTAGTGTAAGGATTACTGGAGAGGGTCTCTGTGTATTCAGCGTAAGGATTACTGTACAGAATCTCTGTGTATTTAGGCTAGGGGTTACTGTACAGGTTCTCTGTGTATTCAGGGTAAGGGTTTTTGTACAGTGTCTCAGTGTATTCAGGCTAATGGTTATTGTAAGCGTCTCTGTGTATTCAGGGTGAGGATTACTGTAAAGGGTCCCTGTGTATACAAGGTAAGGATTAATGTACAGTGTCTCTTTGTATTCAGGTTCAGGATTACTGTACAGGGTCTCTGTGTTTTCAGTTTAAGGGTTACTGTACAGGGTTTCTGTGTATTGAGGGTAAGGAGCACTGTACAGTGTCTCTGTGTATTTAGGCTAAGGGTTACTGTGCAGGGTGTCTGTATTCAGGGTGAGGATTACTGTTCAGGGTCTCTGTGAATTTAGGCTAAGGGTTACTGTGCAGCATCTCTGTGATTTCAGGGTAAGGGTTACTGTACAGTGTCTCTGTGTATTCAGTCTAATGGTTACTGTACAGTGTCTCGGTGTATTCATGGTAATGGTTATCGTACAGTGTCTCTGTGTATTCAGGGTAAGGGTTATTGTACAGTGCCTCTGTGTATTCAGGGTAAGTGTTATCGCACAGTATTTGTGTATTCAGGGTAAGGGTTTTTGTACAGTGTCTCTGTGTATTCAGGGTAAGGATTATTGTACAGGGACTCTGTGTATCCAGGGTAAGAATTACTGTATAGAGTCTCTATGTATTCAGGGTAAGGATGACTGTACAGGGTCTCTGTGTATTCAGGGTAAGGATTACTGTACAAGGTCTCTGTGTATTCAGTGTAAGGATTACTGTACAAGGTCACTGTGTATTCAGGGTAAGGTTTATTGTACAGTGTCTTTGTATGTTCAGGGTAAGGGTGACCGTAAGAGTCTCTGTATTCAGGGTAAGAATTATTGTACAGGCACTCTGTGTATTCAGGGTAAGGATTACTGTACAGGGTTTCTGTGTGTTCAGGGTAAGGGTTACTGTACAGGGTCTCTGTGTATTTAGGGTAAGGATTACTGTACAGGGTCTCTGTGTATTCATGGTAAGGGTTACTGTACAGGGTCTCTGTGTATTTACGGTAAGGATTACTGTACAGGGTTTCTTTGTATTCAGGGTAAGGATTACTGTACAGGGTCTCCGTGTATTCAGGGTAAGGGTTACTGTACACGGTCTCTGTGTATTCAGTTTGAGGTTTACTTTACAGGGTCTCTGTGTGTTCAGGGTAAGGGTTACTGTACAGGGTCTCTGTGTATTTAGGGTAAGGATTACTGTACAGGGTCTCTGTGTATTCATGGTAAGGGTTACTGTACATGGTCTCTGTGTATTCAGGGTGAGAATTACTGTACAGGGTCTCTGTGTATTCAGGGTAAGGGTTACTGTACACAGTCTCTGTGTATTCAGTTTGAGGTTTGCTTTACAGGGTCTCTGTGTGTTAAGGGTAAGGGTTACTGTACAGGGTCTCTGTGTATTTAGGGTAAGGATTACTGTACAGGGTCTCTGTGTATTCATGGTAAGGGTTACTGTACATGGTCTCTGTGTATTCAGGGTGAGAATTACTTTACAGGGTCTCTGTGTATTCAGGGTAAGGGTTATTGTACAGTGTCTCTGTGTATTCAGGTTAAGAGTTATCGTACAGTGTCTCTGTATATACTGGGTAAGGGTTACTGTGCAGGGTCTCTGTGTATTCAACATAAGGGTTACTGTACAGGGTCTCTTTGTATTTAGGCAAAGGTTTACTGTTCAGGGTCTCTGTGTATTCAAGGCAAGGGTTACTGTACAGTGTCCCTGTGTATTTAGGGTAAGGGTAATTGTACAGAGTCTCTGTGTATTTAGTGTAAGGATTACTGGAGAGGGTCTCTGTGTATTCAGCGTAAGGATTACTGTACAGAATCTCTGTGTATTTAGGCTAGGGGTTACTGTACAGGTTCTCTGTGTATTCAGGGTAAGGGTTTTTGTACAGTGTCTCAGTGTATTCAGGCTAATGGTTATTGTAAGCGTCTCTGTGTATTCAGGGTGAGGATTACTGTAAAGGGTCCCTGTGTATACAAGGTAAGGATTAATGTACAGTGTCTCTTTGTATTCAGGTTCAGGATTACTGTACAGGGTCTCTGTGTTTTCAGTTTAAGGGTTACTGTACAGGGTTTCTGTGTATTGAGGGTAAGGAGCACTGTACAGTGTCTCTGTGTATTTAGGCTAAGGGTTACTGTGCAGGGTGTCTGTATTCAGGGTGAGGATTACTGTTCAGGGTCTCTGTGAATTTAGGCTAAGGGTTACTGTGCAGCATCTCTGTGATTTCAGGGTAAGGGTTACTGTACAGTGTCTCTGTGTATTCAGTCTAATGGTTACTGTACAGTGTCTCGGTGTATTCATGGTAATGGTTATCGTACAGTGTCTCTGTGTATTCAGGGTAAGGGTTATTGTACAGTGCCTCTGTGTATTCAGGGTAAGTGTTATCGCACAGTATTTGTGTATTCAGGGTAAGGGTTTTTGTACAGTGTCTCTGTGTATTCAGGGTAAGGATTATTGTACAGGGACTCTGTGTATCCAGGGTAAGAATTACTGTATAGAGTCTCTATGTATTCAGGGTAAGGATGACTGTACAGGGTCTCTGTGTATTCAGGGTAAGGATTACTGTACAAGGTCTCTGTGTATTCAGTGTAAGGATTACTGTACAAGGTCACTGTGTATTCAGGGTAAGGTTTATTGTACAGTGTCTTTGTATGTTCAGGGTAAGGGTGACCGTAAGAGTCTCTGTATTCAGGGTAAGAATTATTGTACAGGCACTCTGTGTATTCAGGGTAAGGATTACTGTACAGGGTTTCTGTGTGTTCAGGGTAAGGGTTACTGTACAGGGTCTCTGTGTATTTAGGGTAAGGATTACTGTACAGGGTCTCTGTGTATTCATGGTAAGGGTTACTGTACAGGGTCTCTGTGTATTTACGGTAAGGATTACTGTACAGGGTTTCTTTGTATTCAGGGTAAGGATTACTGTACAGGGTCTCCGTGTATTCAGGGTAAGGGTTACTGTACACGGTCTCTGTGTATTCAGTTTGAGGTTTACTTTACAGGGTCTCTGTGTGTTCAGGGTAAGGGTTACTGTACAGGGTCTCTGTGTATTTAGGGTAAGGATTACTGTACAGGGTCTCTGTGTATTCATGGTAAGGGTTACTGTACATGGTCTCTGTGTATTCAGGGTGAGAATTACTGTACAGGGTCTCTGTGTATTCAGGGTAAGGGTTACTGTACACAGTCTCTGTGTATTCAGTTTGAGGTTTGCTTTACAGGGTCTCTGTGTGTTAAGGGTAAGGGTTACTGTACAGGGTCTCTGTGTATTTAGGGTAAGGATTACTGTACAGGGTCTCTGTGTATTCATGGTAAGGGTTACTGTACATGGTCTCTGTGTATTCAGGGTGAGAATTACTTTACAGGGTCTCTGTGTATTCAGGGTAAGGGTTATTGTACAGTGTCTCTGTGTATTCAGGTTAAGAGTTATCGTACAGTGTCTCTGTATATACTGGGTAAGGGTTACTGTGCAGGGTCTCTGTGTATTCAACATAAGGGTTACTGTACAGGGTCTCTTTCTATTTAGGCAAAGGTTTACTGTTCAGGGTCTCTGTGTATTCAAGGCAAGGGTTACTGTACAGTGTCCCTGTGTATTTAGGGTAAGGGTAATTGTACAGAGTCTTTGTGTATTTAGTGTAAGGATTACTGGAGAGGGTCTCTGTGTATTCAGCGTAAGGATTACTGTACAGAATCTCTGTGTATTTAGGCTAGGGGTTACTGTACAGGTTCTCTGTGTATTCAGGGTAAGGGTTTTTGTACAGTGTCTCAGTGTATTCAGGCTAATGGTTATTGTAAGCGTCTCTGTGTATTCAGGGTGAGGATTACTGTAAAGGGTCCCTGTGTATACAAGGTAAGGATTAATGTACAGTGTCTCTGTGTATTCAGGTTCAGGATTACTGTACAGGGTCTCTGTGTTTTCAGTTTAAGGGTTACTGTACAGGGTTTCTGTGTATTGAGGGTAAGGAGCACTGTACAGTGTCTCTGTGTATTTAGGCTAAGGGTTACTGTGCAGGGTGTCTGTATTCAGGGTGAGGATTACTGTTCAGGGTCTCTGTGAATTTAGGCTAAGGGTTACTGTGCAGCATCTCTGTGATTTCAGGGTAAGGGTTACTGTACAGTGTCTCTGTGTATTCAGTCTAATGGTTAATGTACAGTGTCTCGGTGTATTCATGGTAATGGTTATCGTACAGTGTCTCTGTGTATTCAGGGTAAGGGTTATTGTACAGTGCCTCTGTGTATTCAGGGTAAGTGTTATCGCACAGTGTTTGTGTATTCAGGGTAAGGGTTTTTGTACAGTGTCTCTGTGTATTCAGGATAAGGATTATTGTACTGGGACTCTGTATTCAGGGAAAGAATTACTGAATAGATTCTCTATGTATTCAGGATAAGGATGACTGTACAGGGTCTCTGTGTATTCAGGGTACGGGTTACCGTAAGCGTCTCTGTATTCAGGTTTAAGGATTATTGTACAGGGACTCTGTGTATCCAGGGTAAGAATTACTGTATAGAGTCTCTATGTATTCAGGGTAAGGATGACTGTACAGGGTCTCTGTGTATTCAGGGTAAGGATTACTGTACAAGGTCTCTGTGTATTCAGTGTAAGGATTACTGTACAAGGTCACTGTGTATTCAGGGTAAGGTTTATTGTACAGTGTCTTTGTATGTTCAGGGTAAGGGTGACCGTAAGAGTCTCTGTATTCAGGGTAAGAATTATTGTACAGGCACTCTGTGTATTCAGGGTAAGGATTACTGTACAGGGTTTCTGTGTGTTCAGGGTAAGGGTTACTGTACAGGGTCTCTGTGTATTTAGGGTAAGGATTACTGTACAGGGTCTCTGTGTATTCATGGTAAGGGTTACTGTACATGGTCTCTGTGTATTCAGGGTGAGAATTACTGTACAGGGTCTCTGTGTATTCAGGGTAAGGGTTAATGTACACAGTCTCTGTGTATTCAGTTTGAGGTTTACTTTACAGGGTCTCAGTGTATTCAGGGTAAGGATTACTGTTCAGGGTTTCTGTGCATTCAGGGTAAGGATTACTGTACAGTGTCTCTGTGTATTCATGGTAAGGATTACTATACGGGTTCCCTGTGTATACAGGTTAAGGATTAATGTACAGTGTCTCTGTGTATTCAGGTTCAGGATTACTGTACTGGGTCTCTGTTTATTCAGGGTAAGGATTACGGTACAAGGTCTCTGTGTATTCAGTGTAAGGATTACTGTACATGGTCTCTGTGTATTCAGTGTGAGGTTTACTTTACAGTGTCTCTGTGTGTTCAGGATAAGGGTTACTGTACAGGGTCTCTGTGTATTCAGGGTGAGAATTACTGTACAGGGTCTCTGTGTATTCAGGGTAAGGATTACTGTACAGGGAATCTGTGTATTCAGGGTAAGGGTTATTGTACAGTGTCTCTGTGTATTCAGGTTAAGGGTGATCGTACAGTGTCTCTGTATATACTGGGTAAGGGTTACTGTGCAGGGTCTCTGTGTATTCAGCATAAGGGTTACTGTACAGGGTCTCTTTGTATTTAGGCAAAGGTGTACTGTTCAGGGTCTCTGTGTATTCAGTCAAGGGTTACTGTACAGTTTCCCTGTGTATTTAGGGTAAGGG
The DNA here is from genome assembly GCA_026770705.1 of Isurus oxyrinchus. Classification (NCBI taxonomy): domain Eukaryota; kingdom Metazoa; phylum Chordata; class Chondrichthyes; order Lamniformes; family Lamnidae; genus Isurus; species Isurus oxyrinchus. The sequence goes on along the minus strand of JANJGN010000309.1, from coordinate 50,116 downwards.
TTATTGTAAAGTGTCTCTGTGTATTTAGTGTAAGGATTACTGGAGAGGGTCTCTGTGTATTCAGTGTAAGGATGACTGTACAGAATCTCTGTGTATTTAGGCTAGGGGTTACTGTACAGGGACTCTGTGTATTCAGGGTAAGGATAACTTTGCAGAGTCTCTGTGTATTCAGAGTAAGTGTTACTGTACAGGGTCTCTGTGTATTCAGGGTATGGATTATTGTGCGGGGTCCCTGTGTATACAGGGTTAGGATTAATGTACATTGTCTCTGTGTATTCAGGTTAAGGATTACTGTACAGGGTCCCTGTGTGTATACAGGGTAAGGATTAATGTACAGTGTCTCTGTGTATTCAGTTTAAGGGTTAATGTACAGGTTTTCTGTGTATTCAGGGTAAGGAGCACTGTACAGTGTCTCTGTGTATTTAGGCTAATGGTTACTGTGCAGGGTGTCTGTATTCAGGGTGAGGATTACTGTTCAGGGTCTCTGTGTATTTAGGCTAAGGGTTACTGTGCAGCATCTCTGTCTTTTCAGGGTAAGGGTTAGTGTACAGTGTCTCTGTGTATTCAGCGTAATGGTTATTGTACAGTGTCTCTGTGTATTCAACGTAAATTTTACAGTACAGTGTCTCGGTGCATTCAGGGTAAGGGTTATCGTACAGTGTCTCTCTGTATTCAGGGTAAGGGTTTTTTTACAATGTCTCTTTGGATTCCGGTAAAGGATTATTGTACAGGGACTTGGTGTATTCAGGGTAAGGTTGACCGTAAGAGTCTCTGTATTCAGGGAGAGAATTACTGTACAGGCACTCTGTGTATTCAGCTTAAGAATTACTGTATAGAGTCTCTATGTATTCAGGATAAGGATGACTCTGCAGGGTCTCTGTGTATTTAGAGTAAGGATTACTGTGCAGGGTGTCTGTGTATTCAGGGTAAGGATTACTGTACAGGGTATCTGTGTATTCAGGGTAAGGTTTACTTTACAGGCTCTCTTTGTGTTCAGGGTAAGGATTATTATACAGGGACTCTGTATATTCAGGGCAAGGGTTACTGTACAGGGTCACTGTGTATTCAGGGTAAGGGCTATTGTACAGTTTCTCTGTGTATTCAAGGTAAGGGTTACCGTAAACGTCTCTGTATTCAGGGTAAGGATTATTTTACAGTGTCTCTGTGTATTCAGTTTAAGGATTACTGTACACAGTCTCTGTGCATTCAGTTTGAGGTTTACTTTACAGAGTCGCTGTGTGTTCAGGGTAAGGGTTACTGTACAGGGTCTCTGTGTATTCAGGGTAAGGATTACTGTACAGTGTCTCTGTGTATTCACGGTAAGGATTACTGTACGGGTTCCCTGTGTATACAGGTTAAGGATTAATGTACAGTGTCTCTGTGTATTCAGGTTAAGGATTACTGTACTGGGTCTCTGTGTATTCAGGGTAAGGATTACTGTAACAGGGTCTCTGTGTATTCGGGGTAAGGATTACTGTACAGGATCCCTGTGTATACAAGGTAAGGCTTAATGTATAGTGTCTCTGCGTATTCAGTTTAAGGATTACTGTTCAGGGTCTCTGTATATTTAGGCTAAGGGTTACTGTGCAGGGTCTCTGTATTCAGGGTGAGGATAGCTGTTCAGGGTCTCTGTGTATTTAGGCTACGGGTTACTGTGCAGCATCTCTGTGTTTTCAGGTTATGGGTTACTGTACAGTGTCTCTGTGTATTCAGCGTAATGGTTAGTGTACAGTGTCTCGGTTTATTCATGGTAATGGTTCTCGTACAGTGTCTCTGTGTATTCAGGGTAATGGTTATTCTACAGTGTCTCTGTGTATTCAGGGTGAGGATTATCGCACAGTGTCTCTGTGTATTCAGGGTAAGGGTTACTGTGCAGTGTCTCTGTGTATTCATGGTAATAGTTATCGTACAGTGTCTCTGTGTATTCAGAGTAAGGGTTATTGTACAGTGTCTCTGTGTATTCAAAGTAAGGGTTATCGCACAGTGTCTCTGTGTATTCAGCGTAAGGGTTTTTGTACAGTGTCTCTGTGTATTCAGGGTAAGAATTACTGTATAGAGTATGCATTCAGGATAAGGATGACGGTACAGGGTCGCTGTGTATTTAGGGTAAGGATTACTGTACAGGGTCTCTGTGTATTCAGGGTAAGGATTACTGTACAGCGTCTCTGTGTATTCAGGGTAAGGTTTATTTTACAGGGTCTCTATATATTCAGGGTAAGGATTATTGTACAGGGTCTCTGTGTATTCATTGCAAGGGTTACTGTACAGGATCTCTGTTTATTTAGGGTAAGGATTATTGTACAGTATCTCTGTGTATTCAAGGTAAGCATTACTGTACAGGGTCTCTGTGTATTCAGGGTAAGGATAAATGTGCAGAGTCTCTGTGTATTCAGAGTAAGGGTTACTGTACAGGGTCTCTGTGTATTCAGGGTGAGGATTACTGAACAGGGGCTCTGTGTATTCAGTGTAAGGGTTACTCTACAGGATTTATTTGTATTCAGGGTAAGGATTACTGTGCAGTGTTTCTGTGTATTCAGGGTAAGGATTACTGTATGGGGTCCCTGTGTATACAGGGTAAGGATTAATGTGCAGTGTCTCTGTGTATTCAGATTAAGGATTACTGTACTGGGTCTCTGTGTATTCAGCGTAAGGATTACTGTAACAGGGTCTCTGTGTATTCGGGGAAAGGATTACTCTACGGGGTCCCTGTGTATGCAAGATAAGGATTAATGTACAGTGTCTCTGTGTATTCAGGTTAAGGATTACTGTACAGTGTCTCTGTGTATTCAGTTTAAAGGTTAAGGTACAGAGTTTCTGTGTATTCAGGGAAAGGAGCACTGTACAGTGTCTCTGTGTATTTAGGCTAATGGTTACTGTGCAGGGTGTCTGTATTCAGGGTGTGGATTACTGTTCAGGGTCTCTGTGTATTTAGGCTTAGGGTTACTGTACAGCATCTCTGTGTTTTCAGGGTAAGGGTTACTGTACAGTGTCTCTGTGTATTCAGCGTAATGGTTACGGTACAGTGTCTCTGTGTATTCAGGGTAATGGTTATCATACAGTGTCTCTGTGTATTCAGGATAAGGGTTATTGTACAGTGTCTCTGTGTATTCAGGGTAAGGGTTATCGTACAGTGTCTCTGTGTATTCAGTGTAAGGGTTATTGCACAGTGTCTGTGTATTCTGGGTAAGGGTTTTTGTACAGTGTCTCTGCGGATTCCGGTTAAGGAGTATTGTACAGGGACTCTGTGTATTCAGGGACAGAATTACTGTATAGAGTCTCTATGTTATTCAGGATAACGATAACTGTACAGGGTCTCTGTGTATTTAGGGTAAGGATTACTGCACAGGGTCTCTGTGTATTCAGAGTAAGGATTACTGTACAGTGTCTCTGCGTATTCAGGATAAGGGTTACTTTACATGGTCTCTGTGTATTCAGGGTAAGGTTTACTTTACAGGCTCTCTGTTTGTTCAGGGTAAGGATTATTGTACAGGGACTCTGTGTATTCAGGGTAAGGATTACTGTACAAGGTCACTGTGTATTCAGGGTAAGGATTACTGTACAGTGTCTCTGTGTATTCAGGGTAAGGGTGATCGTAATTGTCACTGTGTATTCAGGGTAAGGTTTATTGTACAGGGACTCTGTGTATTCAGGGACAGAATTACTGTATAGAGTCTCTATGTTATTCAGGATAACGATAACTGTACAGGGTCTCTGTGTATTTAGGGTAAGAATTATTGTACAGGCACTCTGTGTATTCAGGGTGAGGATTACTGTAGACGGTTTCTGTGTATTCATGGTAAGGATGACTGTACAGGGTCTCTGTGTATTTACGGTAAGGATTACTGTACAGGGTCTCTGTGTATTCAGGGTAAGGATTACTGTACAGGGTCTCCGTGTATTCAGGGTAAGGTTTACTGTACACAGTCTCTGTGTATTCAGGGTAAGGATTACTTTACAGGGTCTCTGTGTATTCAGGGTAAGGGTTACTGTACAGGGTCTCAGTGTATTCAGGGTAAGGATTACTGTACAGGGTTTCTGTGTATTCAGGGTAAGGATTACTGTACAGTGTCTCTGTGTATTCAGGGTAAGGGTGATCGTAATTGTCACTGTGTATTCAGGGTAAGGTTTATTGTACAGGGACTCTGTGTATTCAGGGTAAGAATTACTGTATAGAGTCTCTATGTATTCAGCGTAAGGATGACTGTACAGGGTCTCTGTGTATTTAGGGTAAGGATTACTGTACAGGGTCTCTGTGTATTCATGTTAAGGATTACTGTACAGCGTCTCTGTGTATTCAGGGTAAAGGTTACTGTACATGGTCTCTGTATATTCAGGGTAAGCTTTACTTTACGTGGTCTCTGTATGTTCAGGGTAAGGATTATTGTACCGGGAATCTGTGTATTCAGGAGCAAGGGTTACCGTACAGGGTTACTGTGTATTCAGGGTAAGGACTATTGTACAATGTCTCTGTGTATTCAGGTAAGGATTACTGTACAGGGTCTCTGTGTATTCAGTTTAAGGGTTAAGGTACAGAGTTTCTGTGTATTCAGGGAAAGGAGCACTGTACAGTGTCTCTGTGTATTCAGGTTAAGGATTACTGTACAGGGTCTCTGTGTATTCAGTTTAAGGGTTAAATCACAGAGTTTCTGTGTATTCAGGGAAAGGAGCACTGTACGGTGTCTCTGTGTATTTAGGCTAATGGTTACTGTGCAGGGTGTCTGTATTCAGGGTGAGGATTACTGTTCAGGGTCTCTGTGTATTTAGACTAAGGGTTACTATGCAGCATCTCTGTGTTTTCAGGGTAAGGGTTACTGTACAGTGTCTCTGTGTATTCAGCGTAATGGTTATGGTACAGTGTCTCTGTGTATTCAGGGTAATGGTTATCGTGCAGTGTCTCTGTGTATTCAGGGTAAGGGTTATTGTACAGTGTCTCTGTGGATTCCGGTTAAGGAGTATCGTACAGGGACTCTGTGTATTCAGGGAAAGAATTACTGTATAGAGTCTCTATGTTATTCAGGATAAGGATGACTGTACAGGGTCTCTGCGTATTTAGGGTAAGGATTAATGTACAGGGTCTCTTTGTATTCAGAGTAAGGATTACTGTACAGTGTCTCTGCGTATTCAGGATAAGGGTTATTTACATGGTCTCTGTGTATTCAGGGTAAGGTTTACTTTACAGGCTCTCTGTTTGTTCAGGGTAAGGATTATTGTACAGGGACGCTGTGTATTCAGGGTAAGGGTTACTGTACAAGATCACTGTGTATTCAGGGTAAGGGTTATTGTACAGTGTCTCTCTGTATTCAGGGTAAGGGTGACCATAAGAGTCTCTGTATTCAGGGTAAGAATTATTGTAAAGGCACTCTGTGTATTCAGGGTAAGGATTACTGTAGAGGGTTTCTGTGTATTCAGGGTAAGGATGACTGTACAGGGTCTCTGTGTATTTACGGTAAGGATTACTGTACAGGGTCTCTGTGTATTCAGGGTAAGGATTACTGTACAGGGTCTCTGTGTATTCAGGGTAAGGTTTACTGTACACAGTCTCTGTGTATTCAGTTTGAGGTTTATTTTACAGGGTCTCTGTGTGTTCAGGGTAAGGGTTACTGTACAGGGTCTCTGTGTATTCAGGGTAAGGATTACTGTACAGTGTCTCTGTGTATTCACGGTAAGGATTACTGTACGGGTTCCCTGTGTATACAGGTTAAGGATTAATGTACAGTGTCTCTGTGTATTCAGGTTAAGGATTACTGTACTGGGTCTCTGTGTATTCAGGGTAAGGATTACTGTAACAGGGTCTCTGTGTATTCGGGGTAAGGATTACTGTACAGGATCCCTGTGTATACAAGGTAAGGCTTAATGTATAGTGTCTCTGCGTATTCAGTTTAAGGATTACTGTTCAGGGTCTCTGTATATTTAGGCTAAGGGTTACTGTGCAGGGTCTCTGTATTCAGGGTGAGGATAGCTGTTCAGGGTCTCTGTGTATTTAGGCTACGGGTTACTGTGCAGCATCTCTGTGTTTTCAGGTTATGGGTTACTGTACAGTGTCTCTGTGTATTCAGCGTAATGGTTAGTGTACAGTGTCTCGGTTTATTCATGGTAATGGTTCTCGTACAGTGTCTCTGTGTATTCAGGGTAATGGTTATTCTACAGTGTCTCTGTGTATTCAGGGTGAGGATTATCGCACAGTGTCTCTGTGTATTCAGGGTAAGGGTTACTGTGCAGTGTCTCTGTGTATTCATGGTAATAGTTATCGTACAGTGTCTCTGTGTATTCAGAGTAAGGGTTATTGTACAGTGTCTCTGTGTATTCAAAGTAAGGGTTATCGCACAGTGTCTCTGTGTATTCAGCGTAAGGGTTTTTGTACAGTGTCTCTGTGTATTCAGGGTAAGAATTACTGTATAGAGTATGCATTCAGGATAAGGATGACGGTACAGGGTCGCTGTGTATTTAGGGTAAGGATTACTGTACAGGGTCTCTGTGTATTCAGGGTAAGGATTACTGTACAGCGTCTCTGTGTATTCAGGGTAAGGTTTATTTTACAGGGTCTCTATATATTCAGGGTAAGGATTATTGTACAGGGTCTCTGTGTATTCATTGCAAGGGTTACTGTACAGGATCTCTGTTTATTTAGGGTAAGGATTATTGTACAGTATCTCTGTGTATTCAAGGTAAGCATTACTGTACAGGGTCTCTGTGTATTCAGGGTAAGGATAAATGTGCAGAGTCTCTGTGTATTCAGAGTAAGGGTTACTGTACAGGGTCTCTGTGTATTCAGGGTGAGGATTACTGAACAGGGGCTCTGTGTATTCAGTGTAAGGGTTACTCTACAGGATTTATTTGTATTCAGGGTAAGGATTACTGTGCAGTGTTTCTGTGTATTCAGGGTAAGGATTACTGTATGGGGTCCCTGTGTATACAGGGTAAGGATTAATGTGCAGTGTCTCTGTGTATTCAGATTAAGGATTACTGTACTGGGTCTCTGTGTATTCAGCGTAAGGATTACTGTAACAGGGTCTCTGTGTATTCGGGGAAAGGATTACTCTACGGGGTCCCTGTGTATGCAAGATAAGGATTAATGTACAGTGTCTCTGTGTATTCAGGTTAAGGATTACTGTACAGTGTCTCTGTGTATTCAGTTTAAAGGTTAAGGTACAGAGTTTCTGTGTATTCAGGGAAAGGAGCACTGTACAGTGTCTCTGTGTATTTAGGCTAATGGTTACTGTGCAGGGTGTCTGTATTCAGGGTGTGGATTACTGTTCAGGGTCTCTGTGTATTTAGGCTTAGGGTTACTGTACAGCATCTCTGTGTTTTCAGGGTAAGGGTTACTGTACAGTGTCTCTGTGTATTCAGCGTAATGGTTACGGTACAGTGTCTCTGTGTATTCAGGGTAATGGTTATCATACAGTGTCTCTGTGTATTCAGGATAAGGGTTATTGTACAGTGTCTCTGTGTATTCAGGGTAAGGGTTATCGTACAGTGTCTCTGTGTATTCAGTGTAAGGGTTATTGCACAGTGTCTGTGTATTCTGGGTAAGGGTTTTTGTACAGTGTCTCTGCGGATTCCGGTTAAGGAGTATTGTACAGGGACTCTGTGTATTCAGGGACAGAATTACTGTATAGAGTCTCTATGTTATTCAGGATAACGATAACTGTACAGGGTCTCTGTGTATTTAGGGTAAGGATTACTGCACAGGGTCTCTGTGTATTCAGAGTAAGGATTACTGTACAGTGTCTCTGCGTATTCAGGATAAGGGTTACTTTACATGGTCTCTGTGTATTCAGGGTAAGGTTTACTTTACAGGCTCTCTGTTTGTTCAGGGTAAGGATTATTGTACAGGGACTCTGTGTATTCAGGGTAAGGATTACTGTACAAGGTCACTGTGTATTCAGGGTAAGGATTACTGTACAGTGTCTCTGTGTATTCAGGGTAAGGGTGATCGTAATTGTCACTGTGTATTCAGGGTAAGGTTTATTGTACAGGGACTCTGTGTATTCAGGGACAGAATTACTGTATAGAGTCTCTATGTTATTCAGGATAACGATAACTGTACAGGGTCTCTGTGTATTTAGGGTAAGAATTATTGTACAGGCACTCTGTGTATTCAGGGTGAGGATTACTGTAGACGGTTTCTGTGTATTCATGGTAAGGATGACTGTACAGGGTCTCTGTGTATTTACGGTAAGGATTACTGTACAGGGTCTCTGTGTATTCAGGGTAAGGATTACTGTACAGGGTCTCCGTGTATTCAGGGTAAGGTTTACTGTACACAGTCTCTGTGTATTCAGGGTAAGGATTACTTTACAGGGTCTCTGTGTATTCAGGGTAAGGGTTACTGTACAGGGTCTCAGTGTATTCAGGGTAAGGATTACTGTACAGGGTTTCTGTGTATTCAGGGTAAGGATTACTGTACAGTGTCTCTGTGTATTCAGGGTAAGGGTGATCGTAATTGTCACTGTGTATTCAGGGTAAGGTTTATTGTACAGGGACTCTGTGTATTCAGGGTAAGAATTACTGTATAGAGTCTCTATGTATTCAGCGTAAGGATGACTGTACAGGGTCTCTGTGTATTTAGGGTAAGGATTACTGTACAGGGTCTCTGTGTATTCATGTTAAGGATTACTGTACAGCGTCTCTGTGTATTCAGGGTAAAGGTTACTGTACATGGTCTCTGTATATTCAGGGTAAGCTTTACTTTACGTGGTCTCTGTATGTTCAGGGTAAGGATTATTGTACCGGGAATCTGTGTATTCAGGAGCAAGGGTTACCGTACAGGGTTACTGTGTATTCAGGGTAAGGACTATTGTACAATGTCTCTGTGTATTCAGGTAAGGATTACTGTACAGGGTCTCTGTGTATTCAGTTTAAGGGTTAAGGTACAGAGTTTCTGTGTATTCAGGGAAAGGAGCACTGTACAGTGTCTCTGTGTATTCAGGTTAAGGATTACTGTACAGGGTCTCTGTGTATTCAGTTTAAGGGTTAAATCACAGAGTTTCTGTGTATTCAGGGAAAGGAGCACTGTACGGTGTCTCTGTGTATTTAGGCTAATGGTTACTGTGCAGGGTGTCTGTATTCAGGGTGAGGATTACTGTTCAGGGTCTCTGTGTATTTAGACTAAGGGTTACTATGCAGCATCTCTGTGTTTTCAGGGTAAGGGTTACTGTACAGTGTCTCTGTGTATTCAGCGTAATGGTTATGGTACAGTGTCTCTGTGTATTCAGGGTAATGGTTATCGTGCAGTGTCTCTGTGTATTCAGGGTAAGGGTTATTGTACAGTGTCTCTGTGGATTCCGGTTAAGGAGTATCGTACAGGGACTCTGTGTATTCAGGGAAAGAATTACTGTATAGAGTCTCTATGTTATTCAGGATAAGGATGACTGTACAGGGTCTCTGCGTATTTAGGGTAAGGATTAATGTACAGGGTCTCTTTGTATTCAGAGTAAGGATTACTGTACAGTGTCTCTGCGTATTCAGGATAAGGGTTATTTACATGGTCTCTGTGTATTCAGGGTAAGGTTTACTTTACAGGCTCTCTGTTTGTTCAGGGTAAGGATTATTGTACAGGGACGCTGTGTATTCAGGGCAAGGGTTACTGTACAAGATCACTGTGTATTCAGGGTAAGGGTTATTGTACAGTGTCTCTCTGTATTCAGGGTAAGGGTGACCATAAGAGTCTCTGTATTCAGGGTAAGAATTATTGTAAAGGCACTCTGTGTATTCAGGGTAAGGATTACTGTAGAGGGTTTCTGTGTATTCAGGGTAAGGATGACTGTACAGGGTCTCTGTGTATTTACGGTAAGGATTACTGTACAGGGTCTCTGTGTATTCAGGGTAAGGATTACTGTACAGGGTCTCTGTGTATTCAGGATAAGGTTTACTGTACACAGTCTCTGTGTATTCAGTTTGAGGTTTATTTTACAGGGTCTCTGTGTGTTCAGGGTAAGGGTTACTGTAAAGGTTTTCAGTTTATTCTGGGTAAGGATTACTGTACAGAGTTTCTGTGTATTCAGGGTAAGGATTACTGTACAGTGTCTCTGTGTATTCAGGGTAAGGATTACTGTACAGGGTCCCTGTGTATACAGGTTAAGGATTAATGTACAGCGTTTCTCTGTATTCAGGTTAAGGATTACTGTACTGGGTCTCTGTGTATTCAGGGTGAGGATTACTGTGCAGGCTCTCTGTGTGTATTCAGGGTAAGGGTTACTGTACAGGGTTTCTGTGTGTTCAGGGTAAGGATTACTGTACAGTGTCTATATGTACTCACGGTGAGGGTTACTACACAGGGTCTCTTTGCATTCAGGGTAAGGGTTACTGTGCAAGGTGTTTGTTCATTCAGGGTGGGAATTACTGTACAGGGTCCCTGTGTATACAGGGTAAGGATTAATGTACAGTGTCTCTGTGTATTCAGGTGCAGGATTACTGTACAGCGTCTCTGTGTATTCAGTTGAAGGGTTACTGTTGCAGGGTTTCTGTATTCAGGGTGAGGATTACTGTTCAGGGTCTCTGTGTATTTAGGCTAATGGTTACTTTGCAGCATCTCTGTGTTTTTGGAGTAAGGATTACTGTACAGTGTCTCTGTGTATTCAGCGTAATGGATACTGTACATTGTCTCGTTGTATTCATGGTAAGGGTGAACGTAAGAGGCTCTGTATTCAGGGTAATAATTATTGTACAGGCACTCTGTGTAATCAGGGTAAGGATTACTGTACAGGGTTTCTGTGTATTCAGGGTAAGGATGACTGTAGAGTGTCTCTGTTTATTTACGGTAAGGATTACTGTACAGGGTATCTGTGTATTCAGGGTAAGCATTACTGTACAGGGTCTCCATGTATTCAGGGTAAGGGTTATTGTACACGGTCTCTGTGTATTCAGTTTGAGATTTACTTTACAGGGTCTCTGTGTGTTCAGGGTAAGGGTTACTGTGCAGGGTCTCTGTGCATTCAGGGTAAGGGTTACTATGCAGGGTGTTTGTGCATTCAGGGTGGGGATTACTGTACAGGGTCCCTGTGTATACAGAGTAAGGATTAATGTACAGTGTCTCTGTGTGTTCAGGTTCAGGATTACTGTACAGGGTCTGTTTGTATTCAGTTGAAGGGTTACTCTGCAGGGTTTCTGTGTATTCAGTGTAAGGAGCACTGTACAGTGTCTCTGTGTATTTAGGCTAAGAGTTACTGTGCAGGGTCTCTGTATTCAGGGTGAGGATTACTGTTCAGGGTCTCTCTGTATTTAGGCTAATGGTTACTTTGCAGCATCTCTGTGTTTTCAGGGTAAGGGTTACTGTACAGTGTCTCTGTGTATTCAGCGTAATGGTTACGGTACAGTGTCTCTGTGTATTCAGGGTAAGGATTATTGTACTGGGACTCTGTGTATTCAGGGAAAGAATGACTGTATAGAGTCTCTATGTATTCAGGATAAGGATAACTGTACAGGGTCTCTGTGTATTCAGGGTAAGGGTTACTGTACACGGTCTCTGTGTACTCAGGGTAAGGTTTAATTTACAGGGTCTCTGTGTGTTCAGGGTAAGGATTATTGTACAGGGACTCTGTGTATTCAGGGCAATGGTTACTGTACAGGGTCACTGTGTATTCAGGGTAAGGGCTATTGTACAGTGTCTCTGTGTATTCAGGGTAAGGGTTACTGTCAGCGTCACTGTAGTCAGGCTAAGAATTGTTCTACTGTGTCTCTGTGTATTCAGGTTAAGGATTACTGTACAGGGTCTCTGTGTATTCAGGGTAAGGATTAGTGTACAGTGTCTCTGTGTATTCAGGGTAAGGATTACTGTACGGGGTCCCTGTGTATACAGGGTAAGGATTAATGTACAGTGTCTCTGTGTATTCAGGTTAAGGATTACTGTGCAGGTTCTCTGTGTATTCAGGTTAAGGTTTACTGTACACGGTCTCTGTGCATTCAGTTTGAGGTTTTCTTTACAGAGTCTCTGTGTGTTCAGGGTGAGGGTTACTGTTCAGGGTCTCTGTGTATTCAGTGTGAGGGTTACTGTACAGGGTCTCAGTGTATTCAGGGTAAGGATTGTTGTACAGGGTTTCTGCGTATTCAGGGTAAGGATTACTGTACAGTGTCTCTGTGTATTCAGTGTGAGGATTACTGTTACCGGTCTGTGTGTATTCAGGGTAAGGATTACTGTACAGGGTCCCTGTGTAAACAGGATAAGGCTTAATGTACAGTGTCTCTCTGTATTCAGGTTAAGGATTACTGTACTGGGTCTCTGTGTATTCAGGGTAAGGATTACTGTAACAGGGTCTCTGTGCATTCAGGGTGGGGATTACTGTACAGGGTCCCTGGGTATACAGGGTAAGGATTAATGTACAGTGTCTCGGTGTATTCAGTTTGGGGATTACTGTACAGGGTCTGTGTGTATTCAGTTTAAGGGTTACTGTACAGTGTCTCTGTGTATTTAGGTTAAGGGTTACTGTGCAGCATCTCTGTGTTTTCAGGGTAAGGGTTACTGTACAGTGTCTCTGTGTATTCAACGTAATGGTTACGGTACAGTGTCTCTGTGTATTCAGTGTAATAGTTATCGTACAGTGTCTATGTGTATTCAGGTTAAGGTTTATCGTACAGAGTCTCTGTTTATTCGTGGTAAGGGTTTTTGTACAGTGTCTCTGTGTATTCATGGTAAGGATTATTGTACTGTTACTCTGTGTATTCGGGGTATGAAGGGTAAGGATTACTGTACAGGGTCCCAGTGTATTCAGGGTAAGCATTACTGTACAGGGTCTCTATGTATTCAGGGTAAGAGTTACTGAACAGGGTCTCTGTGTATTCAATTTGAGGTTTACTTTACAGGTTCTCTGTGTATTCAGGGTGAGGTTTACTGTGCATTGTCCCTGTGTATTTAGGGTAAGGGTTATTGTACAGAGTCTCTGTGTATTTAGCGTAAGGATTACTGGAGAGGGTCTCTGTGTATTCAGTGTAAGGATTATGTACAGAATCTCTGTGTATTTAGGCTGAGGGTTACTGTACAGGGTCACTGTGTATTCAGGTTAAGGGTTTTTGTACAGTGTTTCTGTGTATTCAGGGTAAGGGTGATCGTAATCGTCACTGTGTATTCAGGGTAAGGATTATTGTACAGGGACTCTATGTATTCAGGGTAAGGATGACTGTACAGGGTCTCTGTGTATTCATGTTAATGATTACTGTACAGGGTCTCTGTGTATTCATGTTAAGGATTACTGTACAGCGTCTCTGTGTATTCAGGGTAAAGGTTACTGTACATGGTCTCTGTATATTCAGGGTAAGCTTTACTTTACGTGGTCTCTGTTTGTTCAGGGTAAGGATTATTGTACCGGGAATCTGTGTATTCAGGGCAAGGGTTACTGTACAGGGTCACTGTGTATTCAGGGTAAGGGCTATTGTACAATGTCTCTGTGTATTCAGGTAAGGATTACCATAAGCTTCTCTGTATTCAGGGTAAGGATTATTGTACAGGGACTCTTTTGTATTCAGGGTAAGAATTACTGTATAGAGTCTCTATGTATTCAGGGTAAGGATGAATGTACAGGGTTTCTGTTTATTTAGGGTAAGGATTACTGTAAAGGGTCTCTGTGTATTTAGGGTAAGCATTACTGTTGACGGTCTCTGTGTATTCAGGGTAAGAGTTACTGTACCGGGAATCTGTCTATTCAGTTTGAGGTTTACTTTACAGCGCCTCCATGTATTCAGGGTGATGGTTACTGTGCAGTGTCCCTGTATATTTAGGGTAAGGGTTGTTGTACAGAGTCTCTGTGTATTCAGGGTAAGGATTACTGGAGAGGGTCTCTGTGTATTTAGGCTAAGGGTTACTATACTGGGTCACTGTGTATTCAGTTTAAGGGTTTTTGTACAGTGTCTCTGTGTATTCAGGGTAAGGGTGACTGTACAGGGTCTCTGTGTATTTAATGTAAGGATTACTGTACAGGGTCTCTGTGTATTCAGGGTAAGGATTACTGTACAGAGTCTCTGTGTATTCAGGGTAAGGGTTACTGTACACGGTCTCTGTGTATTCAGTTTGAGGTTTACTTTACAGGTAAGAATTACTGTATAGAGTCTCTATGTATTCAGGGTAAGGATGACTATACCGGGTCTCTGTGTATTTAGGGTAAGGATTACTGTACAGGGTCTCGGTGTATTCAGGGTAAGCATTACTGTACAGGGACTCTGTATATTCAGGGTAAGGGTTACTGTACACGGTCTCTGTGTATTCAGTGTGAGGTTTACTTTACAGGGTGTCTGTGTGTTCTGGGTAAGGGTTACTGTACAGGATCTCAGTGTATTCAGGGTAAGGATTACTGTACAGGACCTCTGTGTATTCAGGGTAAGGGTTATTATACAGTGTCTCTGTGTATTCAGGGTAAGGGTTATCGTACAGTGTCTCTGTATATACTGGGTAAAAGTTACTGTGCAGGGTCTCCGTGTATTCAGGGTGACGATTACTATACAGGGTCTGTGTGTATTCAGGGTAAGGGTTACTGTACAGTGTCTCTGTGTGTTCAGGGTAAGGATTACTGTACAGTGTCTATATGCACTCTGGGTGAGGGTTACTGCACAGGGTCTCTGTGCATTCCAGGTAAGGGTTACTGTGCAGGGTCTCTCTGTATTCAGGGTGAGGATTACTGAACAGGGACTCTGTGTATTCAGGGTAAGAGTTACTGTACAGGGTCTCTGTGTATTCAGGGTGAGGGTTACTGTGCAGTGTCCCTGTGTATTTAGGGTAAGGGTTATTGTACACAGTCTCTGTGTATTTAACGTAAGGATTACTGTACAGTGTTTCTGTGTATTCAGTGTAAGGATTATGTACAGAATCTCTGTGTATTTAGGCTAAGGGTTACTGTACAGGGTCACTGTGTATTCAGTGTTAGGGTTTTTGTACAGTGTCTCTGTGTATTCAGGGTAAGGGTGATCGTAATCATCACTGTGTATTCAGGGTAAGGGTTATTGTACAGGGACTCTGTGTATTCGGGGTAAGAATTACTGTATAGAGTCTCTATGTATTCAGGGTAAGGATGACTGTACAGTGTCTCTGTATTTAGGGTAAGGATTATTGTACAGGGTCTCTGTGTATTCATGTTAAGGATTACTGTTCAGCGTCTCTGTGTATTCAGGGTAAAGTTTACTGTACACGGTTTCTGTATATTCAGGGTAAGCTTTACTTTACGTGGTCTCTGTATGTTCAGGGTAAGGATTATTGTACCGGGAATCTGTGTATTCAGTTTGAGTTTTACTTTACAGGGTCTCCATGTATTCAGGGTGATGGTTACTTTGCAGTGTCCCTGTTTATTTAGGGTAAGGGTTGTTGTACAGAGTCTCTGTGTATTCAGGGTAAGGATTACTGGAGAGGGTCTCTGTGTATTCAGTGTAAGGATTACTGTACAGAATCTCTGTGTATTTAGGCTAAGGGTTACTGTGCAGGCTCTCTGTGTTTTCAGTTTAAGGGTTTTTGTACAGTCTCACTGTGTATTCAGGGTAAGGGTGATCGTAATCGTCACTGTGTATTCAGGGTAAGGATTATTGTACAGGGACTCTGTGTGTATTCAGGGTAAGGGTTTTTGTACAGTGTCTCTGTGTATTCAGGGTAAGGGTTTTTGTACAGTGTCTCTGTGTATTCCAGGTAAGGGTTACTGTACAGGGTCTCTGTGTATTCAGGGTGAGGATTACTGAACAGGGACTCTGTGTATTCAGGTTAAGAATTACTGTTTAGAGTCTCTATGTATTCAGGTTAAGGATGACTGTACAGGGTCTCTGTGTATTTAGGGTAAGGATTACTGTATAGCGTCTCTGTGTATTCTAGGTAAGGATTACTGTACAGGGTGTCTGCGTATTCAGGGTAAGGGTTACTGTACACGGTCTCTGTGTATTCAGTGTGAGGTTTACTTTACAGGGTCTCTGTATGTTCAGGGTAAGGGTTAATTTACAGTGTCTCTGTGTATTCAGCGTAACGATTACTGTATAGGATCTCTGATTATTTAGTGTAAGGGTTTCTGTACAGGATCTCTGTGTATTCAGGGTAAGGGTTACTGTACAGTGACTCTGTGTATTCAGGGTAAGGATTACTGTGCAGGGTAACTGTGTATACAGGGTAAGGATTAATGTACAGTGTCTCTGTGTATTCTGGGTAAGGATTATTGTACAGCGTCTTTGTGTATTCAGGGTCAGGATTACTGTACAGGGTCTGTGTGTATTCAGGGTAAGGTTTACTGTACAGGGTCTCTGTGTGTTCAGGGTAAGGATTACTGTACAGGGTCTCTGTGTGTTCAGGGTAAGGATTACTGTACAGTGTCTATATGTACTCAGGGTGAGGGTTACTGCACAGGGTCTCTGTGTATTCAGGGTAAGGGTTACTGTGCAGGGTCTATGTGTAATCAGGTTAAGGGTTACTGTGCAGTGTCTTTGCGCATTCAGGGTAGGGATTACTGTATTGGGTCCCTGTGTATACAGTGTAAGGATTAATGTACAGTTTCTCTGTGTATTCAGGGTAAGGATTACTGTACAGGCTCTCTGTGTATTCAAGGTGAGGGTTACTGTACAGGGTCTCTGTGTATTCAGTTTGCGGATTACTGTACAGGGTCTTTGTGTATTCAGCGTAAGGATTACTGTACAGGCTCTCTGTGTATTCTAGGTAAGGGTTACTGTACAGGGTCTCTGTGTATTCAGGGTGCGGATTTCTGAAATGCGTCTCTGTGTATTCAGCTTAAGGGTTACCTTACAGTGTTTTTATGTATTCAGGGTAAGGCGCACTGTACAGTGTCTCTGTGTATTTAGGCTTAGGGTAACTGTGCAGCGTCTCTGTGTTTTCAGTGTAAGTGTTACTGTACAGTGTCTCTGTGTATTCAGCATAATGGTTACTGTACAGTGTCTCTGTGTATTCAGTGTAAGGTTTACTGTGCAGGGTCTCTGTATTCAAGGTGAGGATTACTCTTCAGGGTCTCTGTGTATTTAGGCAAAGGTTTACTGTGCAGCGTCTCTGTGTTTTCAGGGTATGGGTTACTGTACAGTGTCTCTGTTTATTCGGCGTAATGGTTACTGTACAGTGTCTCGGTGTATTCATGGTAATGGTTATCATACAGGGTCTTTGTATATTCAGGGTAAGAGTTATCACACAGTGTCTCTGTGTATTCAGGGTAAGGGTTTTTATACAGTGTCTCTGTGTATTCAGGGTAAGGGTTATCGCATAGTGTCTCTGTGTATGCAGGGTAAGGATTATTGTACAGGGACTCTGTGTATACTGGGTAAGGGTTACTGTACAGGCTCTCTGTATATTTTGGCTAAGGGTTACTGTGCAGGGTCTCTGTGTATTTAGGCAAGGGTTACTGTACAGTGTCCCTGTCTATTCACGGTAAGGGTTTTTGTACAGGGACTCTGTGTATACTGGGTAAGGGATACTGTGCAGGGTCTCTGTGTATTCAGGGTAAGAATTACTGTCCAGATTCTCTGTGTATTTAGCGTAAGGTTTACTGGAGAGGGTCTCTGTGTATTCAAGGTAAGGGTTACTGTACAGTGTCTCGGTGTATTCATGGTAATGGTTATCGTACATGGTCTCTGTGTATTCAGGGTAAGGTTTACTGTACAGGCTCTGTGTATTCAAGGTAAAGATTATTGTACAGTGTCTCTGTGTATTCAGAGTAAGGGTTATCATACAGTATCTCTGTGATTTCAGGGTAAGGGTTATCGCACAGTGTCTCTGTGTATTCAGGGTAAGAATTATTGTACAGGGACTCTGTGAATACTGGGTTAGGGTTACTGTACACGGTCTCTGTGTATTCAGCGTAAGGAATACTTTACAGGGTTTCTGTGTATTTAGGCTAAGGGTTACTGTGCAGTGTCTCTGTGTATTCAGGGCAAGGGTTACTGTACAGTGTCTCTGTGTATTCAGGGTAAGGGTTATTGTACAGGGACTCTGTGTATACTGGGTAAGGGATACTGTGCAGGGTCTCTGTGTATTCAGGGTAAGAATTACTGTACAGATTCTCATGTATTTAGCATAATGATTACTGGAGAGGGTCTCTGTGTATTCACCGTTAGGTTTACTGTCCAGAATCTCTGTGTATTTAGGCTAATGGTTACTGTGCAGTGTCTCTGTGTATTCAGGGCAAGGACTATTGTACAGGGTTCATGTGTATTCAGGGTTATGGTTTTTGTTCAGTGTCTCTATGTATTCAGGATCAGGGTTATCGTAAGCGTCTCTGTGTATTCAGGGTAAGGATAATTGTACAGTGTCTCTGTGTATTCAGCGTAAGGATTACTGTACTGGGTCTCTGTGTATTCAGGGTAAGGATTACTGTACAGGGTCTCTGTCTATTCAGGGTAAGGATTACTGTACTGGGTCTCTGTGTATTCAGGGTAAGGATTACTGTACAGGGTCTCTGTGTATACAGGGTAAGAATTACTGTACAGGGTTTCTGTGTATTCAGGGTAAGGGTTATTGTATAGTTTCTCTATGTATTCAGGGTACGAGTTATTTTATAGTTTCTCTGTGTATTCACAGAGAGGGAGCTCAGGAGAGAGAGAGCACAGGAGAGATGGCGCACATGAGAGAGAAAGAGAGCAGATGAGAGAGCGAGAGCAGAGGAGAGAGCGAGAGCAGAGGAGAGAGAGAGAGCACAGAAGAGAGAGAGAGAGAGCACAGGAGAGATGGAGCCCAGGAGAGACAGAGGGAGCACAGGGGAGACAGAGAGAGTACAGGAGTGAGAGAGCACAGGAGATAGAGAGAGCACAAGAGAGTGAGAGAGCACCGGAGAGAAAGAGAGAGAGAGCACAGAAGAAAGGGAACACAGGAGAGAGAGAGAGCACAGGAGAATGAGCACAGGAGAGGGAGAGAAAGCACAGGGCAGAGAGCACAGGAGAGAGAGAGAGAGCACAGAAGAGAGAGAGAGAGAGCACAGGAGAGAGAGCACACAGGAGAGAGAGGGAGCACAGGAGAGAGAGAGGGAGGGCACAGGAGTGAGAGAGAGCGCACTGGTGAGATAGAGACCACTGGAGAGATAGAGAGCACAGGAGACCGAGAGAGCACAGGGGAGAGAGAGCAGAAGAGAGAGAGATCACAGGAGAGAGAGAGAACAGGAGAGAGAGAGAACACAGGAGTGAGAGAGAGAGCAGGAGAGACAGAGAGAGCACAGGAGAGAGAGAGAGAGAGCGCACAGGAGAGAGAGAGCGCACAGGAGAGAGAGAGAGGACAGGAGAGAGGGAGGACAGGAGAGACAGAGAGCACAGGAGAGAGAGAGAGTGAGCACAGGAGAGAGTGAGCACAGGAGAGAGAGAGAGCACAGGAGAGAGAGAAAGAGCACAGGAGGGAGAGAGAGCACAGGAGAGAGAAAGAGAGAGAGAGAACACTGGAGAGAGAGAGAGCACAGTAGAGAGAGAGGGAGCATAGAGGGGAGAGAGAGAGAGGGAGCACAGGGAGAGAGAGAGGGAGCAGAGGAGAGAGGGAGGGAGCACAGTAGAGAGAGTAAAGGAGAGAGAGAGGGAGCACAGGAGAGAGAGCACAGGAGGGAGTCAGAGAGCACAGGAGGGAGAGAGCACAGGAGGGAGAGAGCACATGAGAGAGAGAGCACAGGAGAGAGAGAGAGCTCAGGAGAGAGAGAGCACAGGAGAGAGAGTGCACAGGAGAAAGAGTGCACAGGAGAAAGAGTGCACAGGAGAAAGAAAGAGAGCACAGGAGAGAGAAAGAGAGCACAGGTGAGGGAGAGAGCACTGGAGAGACAGAGAGAACAGGAGAGAGAGAGCACAGGAGAGGTAGAGGGAGAGAGAGAGGGCACCGGAGAGAGAGAGAGAGAGCTCAGGAGAGAGAGAGAGCTCAGGAGAGAGAGAGAGCACAGGAGAGAGAGAGAAAGCACAGTAGAGAGAGATAGAGAGCACAGGAGAGAGAGCACGAGAGAGAGAGAGTACAGGATGGAGAGAGCACAGGAGAGAGAAAGCACAGGAGAGTGAGAGAGAGAGAGCACAGGAGAGAGAGAAAGAGCACGGGTGAGGGAGAGAACACTGGAGAGAGAGAGAGCACTGGAGAGAGAGAGAGCACTGGAGAGACAGAGAGCACTGGAGAGACAGAGAGCACTGGAGAGACAGAGAGCACAGGAGAGAGAGAGCACAGGAGAGGGAGAGAGAGAGGGCACATGAGAGAGAGAGAGAGAGCTCAAGAGAGAGAGATAGAGAGCACAGGAGAGAGAGCACAGGAGAGAGAGAGAGCACAGGAGAGAGATAGAACACAGGAACGTGAGAGAGCACAGGAAAGAGTGAGCACAGGAGAGATTGAGAGCACAGGAGAGGGAGGGAGAGCACAGGAGAGAGAGAGAGCACAGGAGAGAGAGAGCACAGGAGAGAGAGAGAGCACAGGAGAGAGAGAGCACAGGAGAGACAGAGCACAGGAGAGACAGAGTGCACAGGAGAGACAGAGAGTGCAGGAGAGAGAGAGCACAGGAGAGAGAGCGCAGGAGAGAGAGCACAGGAGGGAGAGCACAGGAGAAAGTGTGCACAAGAGAGGTAGAGAGAGAGAGAGCATTGGAAAGAGAGATCACAGGGTAGGGAGAGAGCACAGGAGAGTGAGAGAGCACAGGAGAGTGAGAGCACAGGAGAGAGAGTGCACAGGAGAAAGAGAGCACAGGAGAGAGAGAGAGGTTTCACAGGAGAGAGAGAGAGCACAGGAGAGTGAGAGCACAGGAGAGAGAGTGCACAGGAGAAAGAGAGCACAGGAGAGAGAGAGGTTTCACAGGAGAGAGAGGGAGCACAGGAGAGAGAGAGAGCACAGGAGAGAGAGAGAACAGGAGGGAGAGAGCACTGGAGGTAGAGCACACTGGAGGGAGAGTGCACAGGAGAAAGAGTGCACAGGAGAAAGAGAGAGCACAGGAGAAATAGAGTATTGGAGTGAGAGAGAGCTCAGGAGAGAGCGAGAGAGAGATAGAGCACCAGAGAGAGAGAGAGCACAGGATAGAGAGCACAGGAGTGGGAGAAAGAGCACAGGAGTGAGAGAGAGAGAGCACAGGAGATAGTGAGCACATGTGAGAGAGCACAGGAGAGAAAGAGCACTAGAGGGAGGGAGAGAGCACCTAAGAGAGAGAGAGAGCACAGGAGAGAGAGCACAGGAGGGAGAGAGCATAGGAGAGAGAGTGCACAGGAGAAAGAGTACACAGGAGAAAGAGCACAGGAGAAAGCAAGAGAGCACAGGAGAGAGAAAGAGAGCACAGGAGAGAGAAAGAGTGCACATGAGAGAGAGAGAGCACAGGAGAGAGAGAGCACAGGAGAGAGAATGAGCGCTGGAGAGAGAGAGAGCACAGGAGACAGAGAGCATAGGAGTGAGATAGAGCACAGGAGAGTGAGAGAGCACAGGAGAGAGAGAGCACAGGAAAGAGTGAGCACGGGAGAGAGAGAGAGAGCACAGGAGAGGGAGTGGGCACAGGAGAGAGAGAGAGAGCACAGGAGAGAGAGAGCACAGGAGAGAGAGAGAGCACAGGAAAGAGAGAGAGCACAGGAGAGACAGAGCACAGGAGAGAGAGTGCACAAGAGAGAGAGCACAGGAGATAGAGAGAGAGCACAGGAGAGAGAGAGAGCACAGGAGAGAGAGAGAGAGCACAGGAGAGAGAAAGCTCAGGAGAGAGAGAGAGAGAACGAGCACAGGAGAGAGAGAGCACAGGAGAGAGAGAGCACAGGAGAGAGAGAGAGAGCACAGGAGACAGGTTTCACAGGAGAGAGAGAGGTTTCACAGGAGAGAGAGATAGAGCACAGGAGAGAGACAGAGCACAGGAGACAGATAGAGCAGGAGTGCAGGAGAGAGCATAGAGTGCAGGAGAGAGAGCACAGGAGAGAGAGCACAGGAGAGAGTGTGCACAGGAGAGGTAGAGAAAGAGAGAGCACTGGAGAGAGAGATCACAGAGGAGTGAGAGAGCACAGGAGAGTGAGAGAGCACAGGAGAGTGAGAGAGCACAGGAGAGAGAGAGCACAGGAGAGAGAGTGCACTGGAGAAAGATAGCACAGGAGAGAGAGAGAGGTTTCACAGGAGAGAGAGAGGTTTCACAGGAGAGAGAGATAGAGCACAGGAGACAGATAGAGCACAGGAGAGTGAGACAGCACAGGAAAGACTGAGCACGGGAGAGAGAGAGAAAGCACAGGAGAGGGAGAGAGAGAGAGCACAGGAGAGAGAGAGAGAGAGCACAGGAGAGAGAAAGCTCAGGAGAGAGAGAGAGAGAACGAGCACAGGAGAGAGAGAGAGCACAGGAGAGAGAGAGAGCACAGGAGAGAGAGAGAGAGAGAGCACAGGAGAGAGAGAGCACAGGAGAGAGAGAGAGAGCACAGGAGAGAGAAAGCTCAGGAGAGAGAGAGAGAACGAGCACAGGAGAGAGAGAGCACAGGAGAGAGAGAGCACAGGAGAGAGAGAGAGAGAGAGCACAGGAGAGAGAGAGAAAGCACAGTAGAGAGAGATAGAGAGCACAGGAGAGAGAGCACGAGAGAGAGAGAGTACAGGATGGAGAGAGCACAGGAGAGAGAAAGCACAGGAGAGTGAGAGAGAGAGAGCACAGGAGAGAGAGAAAGAGCACGGGTGAGGGAGAGAACACTGGAGAGAGAGAGAGCACTGGAGAGAGAGAGAGCACTGGAGAGACAGAGAGCACTGGAGAGACAGAGAGCACTGGAGAGACAGAGAGCACAGGAGAGAGAGAGCACAGGAGAGGGAGAGAGAGAGGGCACATGAGAGAGAGAGAGAGAGCTCAAGAGAGAGAGATAGAGAGCACAGGAGAGAGAGCACAGGAGAGAGAGAGAGCACAGGAGAGAGATAGAACACAGGAACGTGAGAGAGCACAGGAAAGAGTGAGCACAGGAGAGATTGAGAGCACAGGAGAGGGAGGGAGAGCACAGGAGAGAGAGAGAGCACAGGAGAGAGAGAGCACAGGAGAGAGAGAGAGCACAGGAGAGAGAGAGCACAGGAGAGACAGAGCACAGGAGAGACAGAGTGCACAGGAGAGACAGAGAGTGCAGGAGAGAGAGAGCACAGGAGAGAGAGCGCAGGAGAGAGAGCACAGGAGGGAGAGCACAGGAGAAAGTGTGCACAAGAGAGGTAGAGAGAGAGAGAGCATTGGAAAGAGAGATCACAGGGTAGGGAGAGAGCACAGGAGAGTGAGAGAGCACAGGAGAGTGAGAGCACAGGAGAGAGAGTGCACAGGAGAAAGAGAGCACAGGAGAGAGAGAGAGGTTTCACAGGAGAGAGAGAGAGCACAGGAGAGTGAGAGCACAGGAGAGAGAGTGCACAGGAGAAAGAGAGCACAGGAGAGAGAGAGGTTTCACAGGAGAGAGAGGGAGCACAGGAGAGAGAGAGAGCACAGGAGAGAGAGAGAACAGGAGGGAGAGAGCACTGGAGGTAGAGCACACTGGAGGGAGAGTGCACAGGAGAAAGAGTGCACAGGAGAAAGAGAGAGCACAGGAGAAATAGAGTATTGGAGTGAGAGAGAGCTCAGGAGAGAGCGAGAGAGAGATAGAGCACCAGAGAGAGAGAGAGCACAGGATAGAGAGCACAGGAGTGGGAGAAAGAGCACAGGAGTGAGAGAGAGAGAGCACAGGAGATAGTGAGCACATGTGAGAGAGCACAGGAGAGAAAGAGCACTAGAGGGAGGGAGAGAGCACCTAAGAGAGAGAGAGAGCACAGGAGAGAGAGCACAGGAGGGAGAGAGCACAGGAGATGGAGAGCATAGGAGAGAGAGTGCACAGGAGAAAGAGTACACAGGAGAAAGAGCACAGGAGAAAGCAAGAGAGCACAGGAGAGAGAAAGAGAGCACAGGAGAGAGAAAGAGAGCACAGGAGAGAGAAAGAGTGCACATGAGAGAGAGAGAGCACAGGAGAGAGAGAGCACAGGAGAGAGAATGAGCGCTGGAGAGAGAGAGAGCACAGGAGACAGAGAGCATAGGAGTGAGATAGAGCACAGGAGAGTGAGAGAGCACAGGAGAGAGAGAGCACAGGAAAGAGTGAGCACGGGAGAGAGAGAGAGAGCACAGGAGAGGGAGTGGGCACAGGAGAGAGAGAGAGAGCACAGGAGAGAGAGAGCACAGGAGAGAGAGAGAGCACAGGAAAGAGAGAGAGCACAGGAGAGACAGAGCACAGGAGAGAGAGTGCACAAGAGAGAGAGCACAGGAGATAGAGAGAGAGCACAGGAGAGAGAGAGAGCACAGGAGAGAGAGAGAGAGCACAGGAGAGAGAAAGCTCAGGAGAGAGAGAGAGAGAACGAGCACAGGAGAGAGAGAGCACAGGAGAGAGAGAGCACAGGAGAGAGAGAGAGAGCACAGGAGACAGGTTTCACAGGAGAGAGAGAGGTTTCACAGGAGAGAGAGATAGAGCACAGGAGAGAGACAGAGCACAGGAGACAGATAGAGCAGGAGTGCAGGAGAGAGCATAGAGTGCAGGAGAGAGAGCACAGGAGAGAGAGCACAGGAGAGAGTGTGCACAGGAGAGGTAGAGAAAGAGAGAGCACTGGAGAGAGAGATCACAGAGGAGTGAGAGAGCACAGGAGAGTGAGAGAGCACAGGAGAGTGAGAGAGCACAGGAGAGAGAGAGCACAGGAGAGAGAGTGCACTGGAGAAAGATAGCACAGGAGAGAGAGAGAGGTTTCACAGGAGAGAGAGAGGTTTCACAGGAGAGAGAGATAGAGCACAGGAGACAGATAGAGCACAGGAGAGTGAGACAGCACAGGAAAGACTGAGCACGGGAGAGAGAGAGAAAGCACAGGAGAGGGAGAGAGAGAGAGCACAGGAGAGAGAGAGAGAGAGCACAGGAGAGAGAAAGCTCAGGAGAGAGAGAGAGAGAACGAGCACAGGAGAGAGAGAGAGCACAGGAGAGAGAGAGAGCACAGGAGAGAGAGAGAGAGAGAGCACAGGAGAGAGAGAGCACAGGAGAGAGAGAGAGAGCACAGGAGAGAGAAAGCTCAGGAGAGAGAGAGAGAACGAGCACAGGAGAGAGAGAGCACAGGAGAGAGAGAGAGCACAGGAGAGAGAGAGAGAGAGAGCACAGGAGAGAGAGAGCACAGGAGAGAGAAAGCTCAGGAGAGAGAGAGAGAACGAGCACAGGAGAGAGAGAGCACAGGAGAGAGAAAGAGAGAGCACCGGAGAGAGAGAGCACCGGAGAGAGAGAGCACAGGAGAAAGAGTGCACAGGAGAAGGAGAGCACAGGAGAGAGAGTGCACAGGAGAAGGAGAGCACAGGAGAGAGAGAGCACAGGAGAGAGAGAGCATAGGAGAGAGAGAGCATAGGATTGAGAGAGAGCACAAGAGAGAGCGAGAGAGATTTAGAGTACCAGAGAGAGAGAACACAGGAGAGAGAGCACAGGAGTGAGAGAGAGAGCACAGGAGAGAGTGAGCACAGGTGAGAGAGGGAATGAGAGAGAGAGAGCACAGGAGAGAGTGAGCACAGGTGAGAGAGGGAGTGAGAGAGAGAGAGAGCACAGGAGAGAGAGAGGGCACAGGAGAGAGAGAGATAGCACAGGAGAGAGAGAGCACAGGAGAGAGAGCACAGTAGAAAGAGCACAGGAGAGAGAGAGAGAGCACTGGAGGGAGGGAGAGAGCACCGGAGAGAGAGAGAGAGCACCGGAGAGAGAGCACAGGAGAGAGAGAGCTCAGGAGAGAAAGAGCACTAGAGGGAGATAGAGAGCACCGGAGAGAGAGAGAGAGCACAGGAGAGAGAGCACAGGAGGGAGAGTGCACTGGAGGGAGAGAGCACAGGAGAGAGAGAGAGAGCACAGGAGAGAGAGAGAGAGCTCAGGGGAGAGAGAGAGAGCACAGGAGAGAGAAAGCTCAGGAGAGAGAGAGAGAGAACGAGCACAGGAGAGAGAGCACAGGAGAGAGAGAGAGCACAGGAGAGAGAGAGAGAGAGCACAGGAGAGAGAGAGAGCACAGGAGAGAGAGAGAGCACAGGAGAGAGAAAGCTCAGGAGAGAGAGAGAACGAGCACAGGAGAGAGAGAGCAGAGGAGAGAGAGAGAGAGAGCACCGGAGAGAGAGAGCACCGGAGAGAGAGAGCACCGGAGAGAGAGAGCACAGGAGAAAGAGTGCACAGGTGAGCGAGGGATTGAGAGAGAGAGAGCACAGGAGAGAGAGAGGGCACAGGAGAAAGAGTGCACAGGAGAGAGGGAGAGAGCACAGGAGAGAGAGAGATAGCACAGGAGAGAGAGAGCACAGGAGAGAGAGAGCACAGCGGAGAGAGAGCACAGGAAAGAGAGAGAGCACAGGAGAGAGAAAGCTCAGGAGAGAGAGAGAGAACGAGCACAGGAGAGAGAGAGCACAGGAGAGAGAGAGAGCACAGGAGAGAGAGAGAGCACCGGAGAGAGAGAGCACCGGAGAGAGAGAGCACCGGAGAGAGAGAGCACAGGAGAAAGAGTGCACAGGAGAAGGAGAGCACAGGAGAGAGAGAGCACAGGAGAGAGAGAGAGATCACAGGAGAGAGAGCACAGGAGAGAGAGAGCATAGGAGTGAGAGAGAGCACAGGAGAGAGCGAGAAAGATTTAGAGTACCAGAGAGAGAGAGAACACAGGAGAGAGAGCACAGGAGTGAGAGAGAGAGCACAGGAGAGAGTGAGCACAGGTGAGAGAGGGAATGAGAGAGAGAGAGAGAGAGCACAGGAGAGAGTGAGCACAGGTGAGAGAGGGATTGAGAGAGAGAGAGCACAGGTGAGAGAGAGGGCACAGGAGAAAGAGTGCACAGGAGAGAGGGAGAGAGCACAGGAGAGAGAGAGATAGCACAGGAGAGAGAGAGCACAGGAGAGAGAGAGCACAGGGGAGAGAGAGCACAGCGGAGAGAGAGCACAGGAAAGAGAGAGAGCACAGGAGAGAGAGCACAGTAGAAAGAGCACAGGAGAGAGAGAGAGCACTGGAGGGAGGGAGAGAGCACGGGAGAGAGAGAGAGAGCACCGGAGAAAGAGCACAGGAGGGAGAGAGCACTGGAGGTAGAGCACACTGGAGGGAGAGCGCACAGGAGATAGAGTGCACAGGAGAAAGAGTGCACAGGAGAAATAGTGCACAGGAGAGAGAGAGAGCACAGGAAAAATAGAGTATTGGAGTGAGAGAGAGCTCAGGAGAGAGCGAGAGAGAGATAGAGCACCAGAGAGAGAGAGAGAGAGCACAGGATAGAGAGCACAGGAGTGGGTGAAAGAGCACAGGAGTGAGAGAGAGAGCACAGGAGAGAGTGAGCACATGTGAGAGAGCACAGGAGATAAAGAGCACTAGAGGGAGGGAGAGAGCACCTAAGAGAGAGAGAGAGCACAGGAGAGAGAGCACAGGAGGGAGAGAGCACAGGAGATAGAGAGAGAGCACAGGAGAGAGAGAGAGAGCACAGGCGAGAGAGAGAGAGCACAGGAGAGAGAAAGCTCAGGAGAGAGAGAGAGAGAACGAGCACAGGAGAGAGAGAGCACAGGAGAGAGAGAGAGCACAGGAGAGAGAGAGCACAGGAGAGAGAGAGAGCACAGGAGAGAGAGAGAGAGAGCACCGGAGAGAGAGAGCACCGGAGAGAGAGAGCACTGGAGAGAGAGAGCACAGGAGAAAGAGTGCACAGGAGAAGGAGAGCACAGGAGAGAGAGAGAGGTTTCACAGGAGAGAAAGAGGTTTCACAGGAGAGAGAGATAGAGCACAGGAGACAGATAGAGCAGGAGTGCAGGAGAGAGCATAGAGTGCAGGAGAGAGAGCACAGGAGAGAGAGCACAGGAGAGAGTGTGCACAGGAGAGGTAGAGAAAGAGAGAGCACAGGAGAGAGAGAGAGAGTGCACAGGAGAGTGAGAGAGCACAGGAGAGTGAGAGAGCACAGGAGAGAGAGAGCACAGGAGAGAGAGAGCACAGGAGAGAGAGTGCACTGGAGAAAGATAGCACAGGAGAGAGAGAGGTTTCACAGGAGAGAGAGAGGTTTCACAGGAGAGAGAGATAGAGCACAGGAGACAGATAGAGCACAGGAGAGTGAGACAGCACAGGAAAGACTGAGCACGGGAGAGAGAGAGAAAGCACAGGAGAGGGAGAGAGAGAGCACAGGAGAGAGAGAGCACAGGAGAGAGAGAGAGAGCACAGGAGAGAGAAAGCTCAGGAGAGAGAGAGAGAGAACGAGCACAGGAGAGAGAGAGCACAGGAGAGAGAGAGAGAGAGCACAGGAGAGAGAGAGAGCACCGGAGAGAGAGAGCACCGGAGAGAGAGAGCACAGGAGAAAGAGTGCACAGGAGAAGGAGAGCACAGGAGAGAGAGAGCACAGGAGAGAGAGAGCACAGGAGAGAGAGCACAGGAGAGAGAGAGCATAGGATTGAGAGAGAGCACAGGAGAGAGCGAGAGAGATTTAGAGTACCAGAGAGAGAGAGAACACAGGAGAGAGAGCACAGGAGTGAGAGAGAGAGCACAGGAGAGAGTGAGCACAGGTGAGAGAGGGAATGAGAGAGAGAGAGAGCACAGGAGAGAGTGAGCACAGGTGAGAGAGGGAGTGAGAGAGAGAGAGAGCACAGGAGAGAGAGAGGGCACAGGAGAAAGAGTGCACAGGAGAGAGGGAGAGAGCACAGGAGAGAGAGAGATAGCACAGGAGAGAGAGAGCACAGGAGAGAGAGCACAGTAGAAAGAGCACAGGAGAGAGAGAGAGAGCACTGGAGGGAGGGAGAGAGCACCGGAGAGAGAGAGAGAGCACCGGAGAGAGAGCACAGGAGAGAGAGAGAGCTCAGGAGAGAAAGAGCACTAGAGGGAGATAGAGAGCACCGGAGAGAGAGAGAGAGAGAGAGAGCACAGGAGAGAGAGCACAGGAGGGAGAGTGCACAGGAGGGAAAGAGCACAGGAGGGAGAGAGCACAGGAGAGAGAGAGAGAGAGCACAGGAGAGAGAGCACAGGAGGGAGAGTGCACTGGAGGGAGAGAGCACAGGAGAGAGAGAGAGCACAGGAGAGAGAGAGAGAGCTCAGGAGAGAGAGAGAGAGCACAGGAGAGAGAGAGCACAGGAGAGAGAGAGAGCACAGGAGAGAGAGAGAGAGAGCACAGGAGAGAGGGAGCACAGGAGAGAGAGAGAGCACAGGAGAGAGAAAGCTCAGGAGAGAGAGAGAACGAGCACAGGAGAGAGAGAGCAGAGGAGAGAGAGAGAGAGAGAGCACCGGAGAGAGAGAGCACAGGAGAAAGAGTGCACAGGTGAGCGAGGGATTGAGAGAGAGAGAGCACAGGAGAGAGAGAGGGCACAGGAGAAAGAGTGCACAGGAGAGAGGGAGAGAGCACAGGAGAGAGAGAGATAGCACAGGAGAGAGAGAGCACAGGAGAGAGAGAGCACAGCGGAGAGAGAGCACAGGAAAGAGAGAGAGCACAGGAGAGAGAAAGCTCAGGAGAGAGAGAGAGAACGAGCACAGGAGAGAGAGAGCACAGGAGAGAGAGAGAGCACAGGAGAGAGAGAGAGCACCGGAGAGAGAGAGCACCGGAGAGAGAGAGCACAGGAGAAAGAGTGCACAGGAGAAGGAGAGCACAGGAGAGAGAGAGCACAGGAGAGAGAGAGAGATCACAGGAGAGAGAGCACAGGAGAGAGAGAGCATAGGAGTGAGAGAGAGCACAGGAGAGAGCGAGAAAGATTTAGAGTACCAGAGAGAGAGAGAACACAGGAGAGAGAGCACAGGAGTGAGAGAGAGAGCACAGGAGAGAGTGAGCACAGGTGAGAGAGGGAATGAGAGAGAGAGAGAGAGCACAGGAGAGAGTGAGCACAGGTGAGAGAGGGATTGAGAGAGAGAGAGCACAGGTGAGAGAGAGGGCACAGGAGAAAGAGTGCACAGGAGAGAGGGAGAGAGCACAGGAGAGAGAGAGATAGCACAGGAGAGAGAGAGCACAGGAGAGAGAGAGCACAGGGGAGAGAGAGCACAGCGGAGAGAGAGCACAGGAAAGAGAGAGAGCACAGGAGAGAGAGCACAGTAGAAAGAGCACAGGAGAGAGAGAGAGCACTGGAGGGAGGGAGAGAGCACGGGAGAGAGAGAGAGAGCACCGGAGAAAGAGCACAGGAGGGAGAGAGCACAGGAGAGAGAGAGAGAGAGCACAGGAGAGAGAGAGCACCGGAGAGAGAGAGCACCGGAGAGAGAGAGCACAGGAGAAAGAGTGCACAGGAGAAGGAGAGCACAGGAGAGAGAGAGCACAGGAGAGAGAGAGCACAGGAGAGAGAGCACAGGAGAGAGAGAGCATAGGATTGAGAGAGAGCACAGGAGAGAGCGAGAGAGATTTAGAGTACCAGAGAGAGAGAGAACACAGGAGAGAGAGCACAGGAGAGAGAAAGAGAGCACAGGAGAGAGAAAGAGCACATGAGAGAGAGAGAGCACAGGAGAGAGAGAGCACAGGAGAGAGAATGAGCGCTGGAGAGAGAGAGAGCACAGGAGACAGAGAGCATAGGAGTGAGATAGAGCACAGGAGAGTGAGAGAGCACAGGAAAGAGTGAGCACGGGAGAGAGTGAGCACATGTGATAGAGCACAGGAGAGAAAGAGCACTAGAGGCAGGGAGAGAGCACCTAAGAGAGAGAGAGAGCACAGGAGAGAGAGCACAGGAGGGAGAGAGCACAGGAGATAGAGAGCATAGGAGAGGGAGTGCACAGGAGAAAGAGTGCACAGGAGAAAGAGCACAGGAGAAAGCAAGAGAGCACAGGAGAGAGAAAGAGAGCACAGGAGAGAGAAAGAGCACATGAGAGAGAGAGAGCACAGGAGAGAGAGAGCACAGGAGAGAGAATGAGCGCTGGAGAGAGAGAGAGCACAGGAGACAGAGAGCATAGGAGTGAGATAGAGCACAGGAGAGTGAGAGAGCACAGGAAAGAGTGAGCACGGGAGAGAGAGAGAGAGCACAGGAGAGGGAGTGGGCACAGGAGAGAGAGAGAGAGAGAGCACAGGAGAGAGAGATCACAGGGGAGCGAGAGAGCACAGGAGAGTGAGAGAGCACAGGAGAGTGAGAGAGCACAGGAGAGAGAGTGCACAGGAGAGAGAGAGAGAGCACAGGAGAGAGAAAGCTCAGGAGAGAGAGAGAGAGAACGAGCACAGGAGAGAGAGAGCACAGGAGAGAGAGAGAGAGCACAGGAGAGAGAGAGAGATCACAGGAGAGAGAGCACAGGAGAGAGAGAGCATAGGAGTGAGAGAGAGCACAGGAGAGAGCGAGAAAGATTTAGAGTACCAGAGAGAGAGAGAACACAGGAGAGAGAGCACAGGAGTGAGAGAGAGTGCACAGGAGAGAGTGAGCACAGGTGAGAGAGGGAGGACAGGAGAGAGAGAGAGAGCACAGGTGAGAGTGAGCACAGGTGAGAGAGGGATTGAGAGAGAGAGAGCACAGGAGAGAGAGAGGGCACAGGAGAAAGAGTGCACAGGAGAGAGGGAGAGAGCACAGGAGAGAGAGAGATAGCACAGGAGAGAGAGAGCACAGGAGAGAGAGAGCACAGGGGAGAGAGAGCACAGCGGAGAGAGAGCACAGGAAAGAGAGAGAGCACAGGAGAGAGAGCACAGTAGAAAGAGCACAGGAGAGAGAGAGAGCACTGGAGGGAGGGAGAGAGTACGGGAGAGAGAGAGAGAGCACTGAAGAGAGAGCACAGGAGGGAGAGAGCACTGGAGGTAGAGCACACTGGAGGGAGAGCGCACAGGAGATAGAGTGCACAGGAGAAAGAGTGCACAGGAGAGAGAGAGAGCACAGGAGAAATAGAGTATTGGAGTGAGAGAGAGCTCAGGAGAGAGCGAGAGAGAGATAGAGCACCAGAGAGAGAGAGAGCACAGGATAGAGAGCACAGGAGTGGGAGAAAGAGCACAGGAGTGAGAGAGTGAGCACATGTGAGAGAGCACAGGAGAGAAAGAGCACTAGAGGCAGGGAGAGAGCACCTAAGAGAGAGAGAGAGCACAGGAGAGAGAGCACAGGAGGGAGAGAGCATAGGAGAGGGAGTGCACAGGAGAAAGGGTGCACAGGAGAAAGAGCACAGGAGAAAGCAAGAGAGCACAGGAGAGAGAAAGAGAGCACAGGAGAGAGAAAGAGCACATGAGAGAGAGAGAGCACAGGAGAGAGAGAGCACAGGAGAGAGAATGAGCGCTGGAGAGAGAGAGAGCACAGGAGACAGAGAGCATAGGAGTGAGATAGAGCACAGGAGAGTGAGAGAGCTCAGGAAAGAGTGAGCACGGGAGAGAGAGAGAGAGCACAGGAGAGGGAGTGGGCACAGGAGAGAGAGAGAGAGAGCACAGGAGAGAGAGAGCACAGGAGAGAGAGAGAGCACAGGAAAGAGAGAGAGCACAGGAGAGACAGAGCACAGGAGAGAGAGTGCACAAGAGAGAGAGCACAGGAGAGAGAGCGCAGGAGAGAGAGTGCAGGAGAGAGAGCACAGGAGAGAGAGCACAGGAGAGAGTGTGCACAGGAGAGGTAGAGAAAGAGAGAGCACTGGAGAGAGAGATCACAGGGGAGCGAGAGAGCACAGGAGAGTGAGAGAGCACAGGAGAGTGAGAGAGCACAGGAGAGAGAGAGAGGTTTCACAGGAGAGAGAGAGGTTTCACAGGAGAGAGAGATAGAGCACAGGAGAGAGATAGAGCACAGGAGACAGATAGAGCACAGGAGAGTGAGACAGCACAGGAAAGACTGAGCATGGGAGAGAGAGAGAAAGCACAGGAGAGGGAGAGAGAGAGCACAGGAGAGAGAGAGAGAGCACTGGAGAGAGAGCACAGGAGAGAGAGAGCATAGGAG
>JANJGN010000309.1:0-10000 GCA_026770705.1 Isurus oxyrinchus | reverse complement strand
TGATTATGTGTGGATGTGTGTCTGAGTGTTTGTGAATATTTATGTGTGAATATATGAGTGTTTGTGTGTGTGTGCTTATGAGTGTGTGAGTGTGTGTCTGACCATGTGTGTGTGTGTAAAAACATGTGAGTGCATGATTGCATGTGTGTGAGTGTATGTGTGCATGTTGTCAGCATGTGTATGTGAGTGTTTCTGTGAGTGTGTTTGAGAGTGTGTGTGTGTGTGCGTGTGAGAGTGTGTCTGTGTGCGATTGCATGTGTGTGCGAGAGAGTATGTGTGCGAGTGAGAGTGTGCGTGTGTGTTGATGTGAGTATGTGTGTGAGTTTGTGAGTGTTTGTGTGTGTGAGGTTGTGTGTGTGTGTGTTTATGCCTGTGTGTGCATTTGTATGTGAGTGAGTGTGAATGTGTGTGTGTGTGTGTGTGTGTGAGCATGTGTGTGTTTGAATGTGTGAAACTGTGTAAGTGTGTGTGTGTTAGTGTGTGTGTGTGTGTGTGTGCGTGTGAGACTGTGTAAGTGTGTGTGTGTGTATTTATGTGTGTGTGTGTTTATGCCTGTGTGTGCATTTGTATGTGAGTGTGAGCATGTGTGTGAGTGTGAGACTGTGTAAGTCTGTGTGTTTGTGTGTGTGTGTGTGTGTGTGTGTGTGTGTGTGTGTGTGTGTGTGTGTGTGTGTGTGTGTGTGTGTGTGTGTGTGTGTATGTGCGTGCCATATAAGAGCAACTGCCTGCTGCATCTCTAATCTCCACAATTGTACTTGATCCCCAGGCAGTTTTTAGAAAGGAATTAATTTCCCTTAATCTCTTAGCAGGGACAGGAGTGGGAGAGAACACAAGGGATAAATGAGCTGGACTAAATTTAGGACGGTGTATCATTGATTGAGGAGGTAGCAGAGTGTGGAAGGCAGGAGGAGGGGAGGAGAAAGATATCGGCCATGATGCAGTTCCAAGCAGTCAGCCTGACTCAGAAGATTGTGGGTTTAAATCCAGAGCCTAGAATCCAATTTAACACGGCCAGATCCCCTCTGAAAGGGTCAGTATTGAGGGAGTGCTGCGCTGTCAGAGGGTCAGTACTGAGGCAGTGCTGCACTGTCAGAGGGTCAGTACTGAGGGAGCATTGCACTGTCAGAGGGTCAGCACTGAGAGAGTGCTGCACTGTCGGGGGGGTCAGTACTGAGGGAATGCTGCACTGTCAGAGGGTCAGTACCGAGGGAGTGCTGCACTGTCAGAGGGTCAGTACCGAGCGAGTGCTGCACTGTCAGAGGGTCAGTACCGAGGGAGTGCTGCACTGTCAGAGGGTCAGTACTGAGGGAGTGCTGCACTGTCAGAGGGTCAGTACTGAGGGAGTGCTGCACTGTCAGAGGGTCAGTACTGAGGGAGTGCTGCACTGTCAGAGGGTCAGTACTGAGGGAGTGCTGCACTGTCGGGGGGTCAGTACTGAGGGAGTGCTGCACTGTAAGAGGGTCAGTACTGAGGGAGTGCTGCACTGTCAGATGCTCAGTACTGAGGGAATGCTGCACTGTCAGAGGGTCAGTACCGAGGGAGTGCTGCACTGTCAGAGGGTCAGTACCGAGCGAGTGCTGCACTGTCAGAGGGTCAGTACCGAGGGAGTGCTGCACTGTCAGAGTGTCAGTACTGAGGGAGTGCTGCACTGTCAGAGGGTCAGTACTGAGGGAGTGCTGCACTGTCGGGGGGTCAGTACTGAGGGAGTGCTGCACTGTAAGAGGGTCAGTACTGAGGGAGTGCTGCACTGTCAGATGCTCAGTACTGAGGGAATGCTGCACTGTCAGAGTGTCAGTACTGAGGGAGTGCTGCACTGTCAGAGGGTCAGTACTGAGGGAGTGCTGCACTGTCAGAGTGTCAGTACTGAGGGAGTGCTGCACTGGTCCGGAGGGTTAGTACTGAGGGAGTGCTGCTTTTAGGAGGGTCAGTACTGAGGGAGTGCTGCACTGTCGGAGGATCTCGGAGTCACAGTATTATTACAGTATGGGGAGGCCATTCTGTCTCTCATGCCTGTCCTGGCTCTCAAACAAACAATTCACCTAGTGCCATTCTCCTGCCTTCTCTCTGTGTTTCTCCTTTCCAGACACTGATCCAATCCCCTCCTGAAAGCCTCGATTGAACCTGCCTCCCACACACTCTCAGGCAGTGCATTCGGACCCTAACCACTCGCAGGGTGGAAATGTTTCTCCTCCTGTGTCCATTGCTTCTTTTACCAGTCGCCTCAAATCAGTGTCCCTCTGCTTCTCGATCCTTCCACCAATGGGAACAGTTTCTCCCTATCTACTCTGTCCAGACATCCTCATGATTTTGAACACCTCTATCAAATCTCCTCTCGACCTTCTCTTCTCCGAGGAGAACAGTTCCAGCTTCTCCAATCTATCCGCAGAACTGGTAACCCTCATCCCTGCAACCATTCTCGGGAATCTTTTCCGCACTCTCTCCAACGCCTTCACATCCTTCCTAATGTGCGGAGCCCAGAACTGTGCACAATACTCCAGCTGAGGCCAAGCTAGTCTCTTATACAAGTTTAACATAAATCTCCTGGCTCAGTTCCTATCCCTCCTGAACCCCGTCGATCCTGTGCATTCGGACTGTGCCAGTATTCAGGGCACAGACAGTCCATCGGGACACAGCCTTAGCCCTGACATACTGTGCGAGCGTTTTCTCCAGCACCCACCACACCCAACATAGGGGCAGCGGGGCTCAGGGGGAGGGGCCACAGCTCAGGGGGTGGGACTACAGCTCAGGGTTAAGGGCCTGGGCTCAGGGGAAGGGGCTTGGACTCAATGGGAGGGGCTTGGACTCAGGGGGTGGGGGTCCGGGCTCAGGGGGTGGGGTCTGGGCTCAGGGGGAGGGGTCTGGGCTCAGGGGGAGGGGTCTGGGCTCAGGGGGAGGGTTCTGGGCTCAGGGGGAGGGGCCACAACTCTGGGGGCGGGGTCTGGGGTGAGGAGGCGGGGCTATTTATGAACCAATCCCTGTGGCCCAGACTGTCAGACAGAGAAGGAGCAGTGGAGGCGGCTGAGATCTGTGGAGGGCTGAGCCAATGAGGGCGGGGAGGAGACAGCCTGCCAGCCAATGGCGAGACGGTAACATCACAGCCAATACTTATTAGGATTGTCCGAAGCTACTGCCAATGGGGAGCGGCTATAATGACATCATTGGGTGAGGCGGCCTGTAAGACAATCAGTGCGAGGGCTCGGCCACCCTGGCGGCCAATCAGAAGCGTCGGACTGCCAGCCAATTACTGTGGGAGGTGAAAGCCTCCAAACCAATAGTAAAGGCCCATCTCCCCATCCCCATCTCCCCATCCCCATCTCCCCTCCCCATCTCCCTCCCCCTCCCCCTCCCCATCTCCCCCTCCCCCTCCCCCTCCCCATCTCCCCCTCCCCCTCCCCATCTCCCCATCCCCATCTCCCCCTCCCCATCACGCCCTCCCCATCCCCATCCCTATCTCCCCCTCCCCATCTCCCCATCTCCCCATCTCCCCTCTCCCCCTCCCCATCTCCCCTTCCCATCCCCATCTCCCCCATCCCCATCTCCCCAACCCCATCCCCATCTCCCCATCTCCCCTTCCCCATCTCCCCATCCCCATCTCCCCCTCCCCATCTCCCCCTCCCCCTCCCCATCCCCCATCTCCCCATCCCCATCTCCCCATCGCCATCTCCCCCTCCCCATCACCCCATCCCCATCCCCATCTCCCCATCCCCATCTCCCCATCCCCATCTCCCCTTCCCATCTCCCCCTCCCCATCCCCATCCCCATCTCCCCCTTCCCATCTCCCCTTCCCATCTCCCCCTCCCCATCACCCCCTCCCCATCACCCCCTCCCCATCCCCATCTCCCATCCCCATCCCTCATCCCCATCCCCATCACCCCCATCCCCATCTCCCCATCCCCATCACCCCCTCCCCATCCCCATCCCCCATCACCCCCTCCCCATCCCCATCCCCATCCCCCATCTCCCCCTCCCCCAGCCCCATCTCCACCTCCCCCTCCCATCTCCCCCTCCCCATCTCCCCCTCCCTATCTCCCCCTCCCCATCTCCCCCTCCCCAGCCCCATCCTCCCCCTCCCCATCCCCATCTCCCCCTCCCCATCCCCCTCCCCCCATCCCCCTCCCCATCTCCCCCCTCCCCAGCCCCATCTCCCCCTCTTCCCCCATCTCCCCCTCCCCATCTCCCCCTCTTCCCCATCTCCCCCTCCCCATCTCCCCCTCCCCATCTCCCCCACCCCCTCCCCATCTCCCCCTCCCCCTCCCCATCTTCCCCCATCTCCCCCTCCCCCATCTCCCCCTCCCCCCTCCCCATCTCCCCATCCCCATCTCCCCCTCTCCACCATCTCCCCCTCCCCATCTCCCCATCTCCCCCTCCCCCTCCCCATCTCCCCCTCCCCATCCCCCCGTCCTCATCTCCCCCTCCCCATCTGCCCCTCCCCATCTCCCCCTCTCCCTCCCCATCTCCCCCTCTCCTCCTCTCCCTCCCCATCTCCCCCTCCCCATCTCCCCCTCCCCCCTCCCCATCTCCCCCTCTCCTCCTCTCCCTCCCCATCTCCCCCTCCCCATCTCCCCCCCTCCGCCTCCCCATCTCCCCCTCCCCCTCCCCAACTCCCCCAACCCCCATCTCCCCCTCCCTACTTCCCCCTCCCCCTCCCCATCTCCCCCACCCCCTCCCCATCTCCCCCACCCCCCTCCCCAACTCCCCCACCCCCCCCCATCTCCCCCTCCCCATCTCCCCCACGACCCCCTCCCCATCTCCCCCTCCCCATCTCCACCTCCCCTGAGCCTGGACCATTCCCCAGATTCACCACCTTCCCCCCCAGACGATTCACACCTTCCCGCACCACCCCCCCCCACCCACCCCCAGACCCTCACCCTCCCCTACGGAACCCCCTGCTCCCTGGATTCTCCCCTCCCTGATCCTCTCTGTCATGCAAACCATCCCTTTTCCCACTGAACCATACAGGAGATAAGGAGGCCATTCGGCCCATCATTCCTGTACTAGGAGTTTGAAAGCTCTTGCAATTAGCTTCACTCCCTGTCTTTTGCCTTTAGCCCTAAAAACATTCCGTCCCAAGTGTTTATCCAGTCCCCATTTGGGAAGTTCCTATTGAACATTCCTCCCACAGGCAGCGTATTCCAACAACTCACCGTTCCCTCATCTCCTCTCAGGCTCTTTTCCGAATGATCTTCACTCCTTACCAAGCCCAGACCCAGTGGGCTGAATGGCCTCTTTCTGTGCAGCAACTTTTCTATGGTCAACAGGCCGCAGTCTGGGCAGAGAGTGGCCTCGGCGTAACATCTTGACAACAAGAACCATTTGTGTGAAAGCGAAATGCTGCGGTAGCTGGAGATCTGAAACGCAAACTGAGAAAACGCTGGGAAAAACCGAGCAGGTCTGGCAGACTCTGCTCGAGAGAGAGAGAGAGAGAGAGCGCTAACATTTCAGGCCAGCATGACTTCTTTTCAGAGCTGAAACGAGGTAGAAATGTGATCGGTTTTATATAGTTGAAGAGGGGGGATGGAGCGAAAGAGGAAGTCAGGGATAGTTGGGAACTCAGAAGAGATTTGACAGGATGTCACAGATACAAGACAAAGGGAGTGTTAATGGTAGTGTTAAAGACTGAGGGCAGGTGCTAATAGCGGCATAACAGTCAGATAGCAGAATGTGTTAATAGCAGAACAAAGGCCAGCAGCCTCTGAGCTATGAAGAGCAATGTGTGTTTAATGGGCTGTAAAACGTGCCAGAGTGCTTGACAGGATAACTTCAGCAAGATATTCGGAGAGGCAGTTAAAACCAGTTTGTCAAAGGGTCAGGTTTGAAGGAGGAGAGCGAGGCGGCGAGGCTTAGCACAGTGGAATTTAAGGGCTAGGAGCTGGAGCGGGTCCTTCAGGCCATTCGATAAGATCAGCGCTGATCTTTTTAGCTTCGTTCCAACTTCCTGGACCATTCCCATATCCCTGAATCCCTTTAGTATCCCAGGCTCTATCAACCTCTGCCTTGAATCCGAAAGATTCCCAAAGATATGAACCAGGAGCAGGAGTAGGCCATTCAGCCCCTCAAGCCTGCTCCGCCATTTAATAAGATCATGGCTGATCTGATAGTCAACTCAAATGTGCATCCCGACTACCCCCGATAACCTATCACCCCCCCCCCCTTGCTTACCAAGAATATATCTACCTCTACCTTAAAAATATTCAGTGTCTCTGCTTCCACCACCTCTTCAGGAAGAGAGTTCCAAAGACTTGAGATCCGCTGAGAGGAAACATTTCTCCTCCTCCCTGTTTTAAATGAGCGACCCCTTATTTTTAAACAGTGACCCCCTGGTTCCAGATTCTCCCACAAGAGGGAACACCCTCTCCCCATCCACCCTGTCAAGACCATCAGGGTCTTATGTGCTTCAATCAACCATTTGAGTCAATCAACCATTTAGACAAGTTGAGCGAGTGGGTAAGTACGTGGCAGATGCAGTATAACATGGATAAATGTTAAGAACATAGAAAAGTACAGCACAGGAACAGGCCCTTCGGCCCTCCAAGCCTGCGCCCATCATATTGCCCGTCAACTAAAACATTTTGCACTTCCGGGGTCCGTATCCCTCTATTTCCATCCTATTCATGTATTTGTCAAGCTGCCTCTTAAACACCACTATCGTACCTGCTTCCACCGCCTCCTCTGGCAGCGAGTTCCAGACACTCACTACCCTCTGTGTAAAAAAACTTGCCCCGCACATCTCCTCTATAGTTTTCTCCTCTCACCTTAAATCTATGTCCCCTAGTAATTGACTCGTCCACCCTGGGAAAAAGCTTCTGACTATCTACTCTGTCCATGCCACTCATCATTTTGTAAACTTCTATCAAGTCGCCCCTCAGTCTCCATCGCTCTAGTGAGTTAAGTTATTCACTTTCGTAGGATAAACAGAATGACAGAGTGTTATTTAAATGGTGATAGATTGGGAAATGTTGATGTACAAAGGGACCTGGGTGTCCCTGTACACCAGTCACTGAAAGTAAGCATGTAGGTGCAGCAAGTAGTTAAGAAGGCAAATGGTATGTTGGCCTTCATTGTGAGAGGACTTGAGTACAGGAGCAAGGATGTCTTACTGCAGCTGTACAGGGCCTTGGTGAGACCACATCTGGAGTATTGTGTGCAGTTTTGATCTCCTTACCTAAGAAAGGATATACTTACCATAGAGGGAGAGCAGCGAAGGTTCACCAGACTGATACCTGGGATAGCAGGATTGTCGGATGAGGAGAGATTGGGCTGACTAGGCCTGTATTCGCTGGAGTTTAGATGAATGAGAGGGTTATCTCATTGAAACACATAAAATTCTGACAGGGCTTGAAGAATATTAACATGGATAAGTCCCCAGGGCCGGATGGGACCTACCCCAGAGTACTGAGGGATGCAAGGGAGGAGATTGCTGGGGCCTTGACAGAAATCTTTGTATTCTCACAGGCTATGGGTGAGGTCCCAGAGGACTGGAGAATGGCCAATGTTGTTCCATTGTTTAAGAAGGGTAGCAGGGATAATCCAGGAAATTACAGGCCGGTGAGCCTTACGTCAGTGGTAGGGAAATTATTGGAGAAGATTCTTA
Organism: Isurus oxyrinchus; assembly: GCA_026770705.1. Taxonomy (NCBI): domain Eukaryota; kingdom Metazoa; phylum Chordata; class Chondrichthyes; order Lamniformes; family Lamnidae; genus Isurus; species Isurus oxyrinchus. Next base: position 2,409 of record JANJGN010000309.1, on the reverse strand, counting down.
GTGACAGGATTTACTACCATTTGGAAGCAAATGGGCATATTAGTGAGAGGCAGCATGGTTTTGTGAAGGGGAGGTCGTGTCTCACTAACTTGATTGAGTTTTTCGAGGAAGTGACAAAGATGATTGAGGATGGAAGGGTAATGGATGTTATATACATGGATTACAGTAAGGCCTTTGACAAGGTCCCTCATGGCAGACTGGTACAGCAGGTAAAATCGCACGGGATCAGAGGTGAGCTGGCAGGATGGATACAGAATTGGCTTGGTCATAGAGGACAGAGGGTAGCAGTGGAAAGGTGCTTTTCTGAATGGAGAGCTGTGACTAGTGGAGTTCCGCAGGGATCAGTGCTGGGACCTTTGCTGTTTGTAGTATACATAAATGATTTGGAGGAAAATGTAACTGGGCTAATTAGTAAGTTTGCAGACGGCACTAAGGTTGGAGGAGTTGCAGATAGTGAAGAGGATTGTCAAAGGATACAGCGGGATAGAGATCGGTTGGAGACTTGGGCGGAGAAATGGCAGATGGAGTTTAATCCGGACAAATGTGAGGTAATGCATTTTGGAAGGTCTAATACAGGCAGGAATTATACAGTAAGTGGCAGAACCCTTAAGTGCGTTGACAGGCAGAGGGATCTGGGTGTACAGGTCCACAGGTCACTGAAAGTGGCAATGCAGATGGATAAGGTCGTCAGGAAGGCATATGGCATGCTTGCCTTCATTGGCAGGGGTATTGAGTATAAAAGCTGGGAAGTCATGCTGCAGCTGTGTAGAACCTTGGTTAGGCCACACTTGGAATATTGTGTGCAATTCTGGTCAACCACATTACCAGAAGGATATGGAGGCGTTGGAGAGGGTGCAGAGGAGGCCATTCAGCCCCTCTCGAGCCTGTTACACAGGAACAGGAGGAGGCCATTCAGCCCCTCTCGAGCCCATTACACAGGAACAGGAGGAGGCCATTCAGCCCCTCTCGAGCCTCTTGCACAGGAACAGGAGGAGGCCATTCAGCCCCTCTCGAGCCTCTTGCACAGGAACAGGAGGAGACCATTCAGCCCCTCTCGAGCCTCTTGCACAGGAACAGGAGGAGGCCATTCAGCCCCTCTCAAGCCTCTTGCACAGGAACAGGATGAGGCCATTCAGCCCCTCTCGAGCCTGTTACACAGGAACAGGAGGAGGCCATTCAGCCCCCTCTCGAGCCTCTTGCACAGGAACAGGAGCAGGCCATTCAGCCCCTCTGTACGCCCTCTGCCCGCCTTGGTTCCATAACCTTCAATCCCCCTTTTCCTGACAAACGAAAGCCTGTCCACCTGGACTGGGGGAAGAGTCAGTTTAGGCCTCCCACAGCCCCAGCAGCTTTTTTTATTTTTGGCAGGGAGAAGGTTCCAGACTCCACTCCCGCATTCGCGTGCTTCCTGACACCACCCCTGAGCGGCCTTGGCTCGAGTTTTAAAGGTCCTGTTCCCTTGTCCCCTGGATTGCCCCCAACCTCCTCCCTCCCCCACCCCCCCAACTGGCCCCCACACAACCAGGGAAGGGGGGGGAGGTGGTGGTGGGACCAGGAAGTGTAGGCCGCAGCCTTTCCCTGGCGAGGGGGGCCACTGCTTTGTCTTTCCCCCCCTGCCGCACAGCAAGATCCCACAAACGGCGCCGGGGACGCTGGCTCGAGGGAGCAAAGGGGAGATCCCCTTCCTCCCCCGTCGGAGGCCGCGGGGTCTCCTGTGCCCCGCCCGAGAGGGAGGCCAGGCTCCGCCGGCAGTGCGGCTCTCCCCCGGCGCTGCGCTGGAGGTCCTCTGGCCCGGACTTGTTCATGTTTAAATGGGACGCGGGCGAAGCTGGCTTCCTCGGGCAGGTTAAGGGTCAACTGCGTCGCTCAGGGCCTGGAGTGACCCGCAGGCCGGGCCGGGTAAAGGCAACAGGATTAGCCGTCTCCCCCACCCCGAGGGATCAGAGTCGAAGCGGTCGGGGCCCCCTGACACCAGCCGGCGATGGTTGCCACGGTCACCGTGATGGAGACGAGTTTTATTGGTTGAAATTTAAGTTCCGCCGGCTGGTTGTGTGGGATTCGAACCCCGTGTGTCCCCAGGGCACGTCCTGTTTTACCAGCCCAGTGACATTGCCAGGCCAACACCGCCTCCCGCTGTTACTCAGCCTCTGGAAGCTGACTGTCTGACACGGGAGCCGAGATTGACAGGGGCCAAGTGACAGGGGCCGAGTGACAGGCGCCGAGTGACAGGCGCCAAGTGACAGGCTCCGAGTGACAGGCGCCGAGTGACAGGCGCCGAGTGACAGGCTCCGAGTGACAGGCTCCGAGTGACAGGCGCCGGGTGACAGGCTCCGAGTGGACAGGCGCCGGGTGACAGGCTCCGAGTGACAGGCGCCGAGTGACAGGGGACGAGTGACAGGCGCCGAGTGA
>JANJGN010000306.1:0-7500 GCA_026770705.1 Isurus oxyrinchus | reverse complement strand
AGGGGTGTGTGTTATATCAGAGTGTTACAGTGAGGGATGTGTGTTATATCAGTGTGTTACAGTGAGGGGTATGGGTTATATCAGAGTGTTACAGTGAGGGGTGTGTGTTATATCAGAGTGTTACAGTGAGGGGTATGGGTTATATCAGAGTGTTACAGTGAGGGGTGTGCATTATATCAGGGTGTTACACTGAGGGGTGTGAGGGGTGTGTGTTATATCAGAGTGCTACAATGAGGGGTGTGTGTTATATCAGAGTGTTACAGTGAGGGGTGTGTGTTATATCAGAGTGTTACAGTGAGGGGTGCGTGTTATATCAGTGTTACAGTGAGGGCTTTGGATTATATCAGAGTGTTACAGTGAGGGGTGTGTGTTATATCAGAGTGTTAGTGAGGGTGTGTGTTATATCAGCATGTTACAGTGAGGGGTGTGAGTTATATCAGCGTGTTACAGTGAGGGCTGTGGGTTATATCAGAGTGTTACAGTGAGGGGTGTGTGTTATATCAGAGTGTTACAGGGAGGGGTGTGTGTTGTATCAGAGTGTTACAGTGAGGAGTGCGTGTTATATTAAACTGTTACAGTGAGGGGTGTGTGTTATATCAGAGTGTTACAGTGAGGGGTGTGTGTTATATCAGAGTATTACAGTGAGGGGTGTGTGTTATATCAGAGTGTTGCAGTGAGGGGTGTGTGTTATATCAGAGTGTTACAGTGAGGGTGTGAGTTATATCAGTGTTACACTGAGGGGTGTGAGTTATATCAGAGTGTTACAGTGAGGGCTGTGGGTTATATCAGAGTGTTACAGTGAGGGGTGTGTGTTATATCAGAGTGTTACAGGGAGGGGTGTGTGTTGTATCAGAGTGTTACAGTGAGGAGTGCGTGTTATATTAAAGTGTTACACTGAGGGGTGTGTGTTATATCAGAGTGTTGCAGTGAGGGGTGTGTGTTATATCAGACTGTTACAGTGAGGTTGTGAGTTATATCAGGGTGTTACACTGAGGGGTGTGAGTTATATCAGAGTGTTACAGTGAGGGTGTGAGTTATATCAGAGTGTTACAGTGAGGGGTGTGAGTTATATCAGAGTGTTACAGTGAGGGGTGTGTGTGTTATATCAGAGTGTTCCAGTGAGGGGTGTGCGTTATATCAGTGTGATACAGTGAGGAACGTGTGTTATATCAGAGTGTTAGAGTGAGGAATGTGTGTTATAACAGAGAGTTACAGTAAGGGGTGTGTTTTATATCAGAGCGTTCCAGTGAGGGGTACGTGTTATATCAGAATGTTACAGTGAGGGTGAGTGTTATACCGGAGAGTTACAGTAAGGGGAGTAGTACTTCTATCTGAGTCATACAGAGAGAGGTAAATGTTATATCAGAGTTAGATGTGTGTCAGTGCGAGTGGTGTTTTTTATATCAGTGTTACAGTGAGGGATGTGAGTTATATCAGGGTGTTGCGGTGAGGAGTGTGTCTTATATCAGAGTGTTACCGTGAGGGGTGTGTCTTATCTCAGAGTGTTACAGTGAAGGATGTGACCTATGTCAGAGTGTTACAGTGAGGGGTGTGTCTTATCTCAGAGTGTTACAGTGAGGGGTGTGTCTTATCTCAGAGTGTTACAGTGAAGGATGTGTGCTATGTCAGAGAAGTAATTGTTACATCAGAGTGTTACAGTGTGAGGAGTGTGTAATATCAGTATGTTACAGTGGTGGGTGTGTTATATTGTTACAGTGAGGGGTGTGTCTTATATCAGAGTGTTACAGTGAGGGGTGTGTGTTATATCAGGGTTACAGTGAGGGGTGTGTAATATCAGTATGTTACAGTGGTGGGTTTGTGTTATAGCATTGTGTTACCATGACTGGTGTGTGTTTTTTCTGGGTGTAAGAGTGAGGGGTGAGTGTTATATCAGTGTGCTACAGTGAGGGGTGTGTGTTACATCTGAGTGTTACAGTGAATGGTGTGTCTTATATCAGAGTATTGCAGTGTGGGGTGCGTCTAATATCAGAATGGCACAGTCAGAGGTGAGTGTTATATCAGTCTATTGCAGTGAGGAGTGCGCACTAATATTACATTGTTACAGTGAGAGGTGTGTTTTATAATCTGTTGTTCCAGTGATGAGTGTGTGTTATATTAGTGTTACAGTGAGGGTGTGTGTTATATCTGGGTGTTACAGTGAGGGGTGTGTGTTATATCAGAGTGTTACAGTGATGGGTGTGTGTTATATCAGAGTGTTACAGTGAGGGGTGTGTGTTATATCAGAGTCTTACAGTGAGGGATGTGTGTTACATCTGAGTGTTACAGTGAGGGATGTGTGTTATATCAGAGGGTTACAGTGAGGGGTGTGTGTTATATCAGAGTGTTACAGTGAGGGGTGTGTGTTATATCAGAGTGTTACAGTGAAGGTGTGTGTGTTATATCAGCGTGTTACAGTGAGGGGTGTGTGTGTTAAATTGAGAAGTGAGTGTTACATCAGGTTGTTACAGTGACAAGTGTGTGTTATATCAGCCTTTTACACTGAGAGCTGCATGTTATATCAGAGTGTTAAATTGAGGGGTAAGTGTCTTATCAGAGTGTCACAGGAGGGGTGTTTGTTATATCAGAGTGTTACAGTGAGCTATGTGTGTTATAGCAGAGTGTTACAATGCGAAATGTGTGTTATATCAAGGGTTACAGTGAGCGACATGTCTTATAGCTGGGTGTTAGAGTGAGGGGTGTTTCTTTTATCAGTGCGTTATAGTGAGTGGTGTGTGTGTGCATTACTGTCAGGCGTGAGTGTTATATCAGAGTGTTACTGGGAGGAGTGTGTGTTATATCAGAGTGTTACAGTGAGGGGTGTGTGTTATATCAGAGTGTTACAGTGAGGGGAGTGTGTTATATCAGAGTGTTACAGAGAGGGGAGTGTGTTATACCAGAGTGTTACAGTGAGGGGTGTGTGTTATATGACAGTGTTACAGTGAGGGGCGTGTGTTATATCAGAGTGTTACAGTGACGTGTGTGTGTTATATCAGAGTGTTACAGCGAGGGGTGTGTGTTATATCAGAGTGTTACAGTGAGGGTGTGCGTTATATCAGAGTGTTACAGTGAGGGATGAGCGTTATATCAGAGTGTTACAGTGAGGGGTGAGCGTTATATCAGAGTGTTACAGTGAGCAGTGTGGGTTATATCAGAGTGTTACAGTGAGGGGTGAGTGTTATATCAGTGTTACAGTGACGGTGTGTGAGTTATATCAGAGTGTTACAGTGAGGGGTGAGCGTTATATCAGAGAGTTACAGTGAGGGGTGTGAGTTATATCAGAGTGTTACAGTGAGGGTGTGTGTGTTATATCAGAGTGTTACAGTGAGGGGTGAGCATTATATCAGAATGTTACAGTGAGGGGTGTGTGTTATATCAGAGTGTTACAGTGAGGGGTGTGAGTTATATCAGAGTGTTACAGTGAGGGTGTGTGTGTTATATCAGAGTGTTACAGTGAGGGGTGAGCGTTATATCAGAGTGTTACAGTGAGGGGTGTGTGTTATATCAGAGTGTTACAGTGAGGGGTGAGTGTTATATCAGAGTGTTACAGTGAGGGGTGTGTGTTATATCAGAGTGTTACAGTGAGGGGTGTGAGTTATATCAGAGTGTTACAGTGAGGGGTGTGTGTTATATCAGAGTGTTACAGTGAGGGTTGTGAGTTATATCAGAGTGTTACACTGAGGGGTGTGTGTTATATCAGAGTGTTACAGTGAGGGTTGTGAGTTATATCAGAGTGTTACATTGAAGGATGGGTGATATATCAGAGTGTTACAGTTTGTAGTGTGTGTTATATCAGTGTTATAGGGAGGCGTATGACCTATATCACATTGTTCCAGTGAGGGGTGTCTGTTATATCAGAGTGTTAAAGTAGGAGTGAGTCTTATACCAGAGTGCTACAATGAGGGGTGTGACTTATATCAGAGTGTTAGATTGAGGAATGTGTGTTATATCAGGGGTTACAGTGAGCGACATGTCTTATAACTGGGTGTTAGAGTGTGGGGTGTTTCTTTTATCAGTGCGTTATAGTGTGTGGTGTGTGTTTTATCAGCACATTACTGTGAGGTGTGAGTGTTATATCAGAGTGTTACTGGGAGGAGTGTGTGTTATATCAGAGTGTTACAGTGAGGGGAGTGTATTATATCAGAGTGTTACAGTGAGGGGTGTGTGTTATATCAGAGTGTTACAGTGAGTTTGTGTGTTATATCAGAGTGTTACAGTGAGGGTTGTGAGTTATACCAGAGTGTTACAGTGAGGGTGTGTGTTATATCAGAGTGTTACAGTGAGGGGTGTGTGTTATATCAGAGTGTAAAAGTAGGAGTGAGTCTTATACCAGAGTGCTACAATGAGGGGTGTGTCTTATATCAGAGTGTTAGAGTAAGGAATGTGTGTTATATCAGAGTGTTACAGTGAGGGGTGTGAGTTATATCAGAGTGTTACAGTGAGGGGTGTGTGTTATATCAGAGTGTTACAGTGAGGGTTGTGTGTTATATCAGAGTGTTACAGTGAGGGGTGAGCGTTATATCTGTGTGTTAAATTGAGGGGTGTGAGTTATATCAGAGTGTTACAGTGAGGGGTGTGTGTTATATCTGTGTGTTAAATTGAGGGGTGTGAGTTATATCAGAATGTTACAGTGAAGGTGTGTGTGTTATATCAGAGTGTTACAGTGAAGGTGTGTGTGTTATATCTGAGTGTTACAGTGAGCTATGTGTGTTATAGCAGAGTGTTACAATGCGAGATGTGTGTTATATCAGGGGTTACAGTGAGCGACATGTCTTATAACTGGGTCTTAGAGTGAGGGGTGTTTCTTTTATCAGTGCGTTATAGTGAGTGGTGTGTGTTTTATCAGTGCGTTACTGTGAGGTGTGAGTGTTATATCAGAGTGTTACTGGGAGGAGTGCTTGTTATATCAGAATGTTACAGTGATGGGTGAGCGTTATATCAGAGTGTTACAGTGAGGGTGTGTGTGTTATATCAGAGTGTTACAGTGAGGGGTGTGTGTTGTATCAGACTGTTATAGTGAGGGGTGTGTGTTGCATCAGAGTGTTACAGTGAGGGGTGTGTGTTGTATCAGAATGTTACAGTGAGGGGTGAGCATTATATCAGAGTGTTACAGTGAGGGCAGTGTTTTACCTCAGGGTGTTACATTGAAGGATGGGTGATATATCAGAGTGTTACAGTGAGCAGTGTGGGTTATATCAGAGTGTTACAGTGAGGGGTGAGTGTTATATCAGTGTTACAGTGACGGTGTGTGAGTTATATCAGAGTGTTACAGTGAGGGGTGAGCGTTATATCAGAGAGTTACAGTGAGGGGTGTGAGTTATATCAGAGTGTTACAGTGAGGGTGTGTGTGTTATATCAGAGTGTTACAGTGAGGGGTGAGCGTTATATCAGAATGTTACAGTGAGGGGTGTGTGTTATATCAGAGTGTTACAGTGAGGGGTGTGAGTTATATCAGAGTGTTACAGTGAGGGTGTGTGTTATATCAGAGTGTTACAGTGAGGGGTGTGTGTTATATCAGAGTGTTACAGTGAGGGGTGTGAGTTATATCAGAGTGTTACAGTGAGGGGTGTGTGTTATATCAGAGTGTTACAGTGAGGGTTGTGAGTTATATCAGAGTGTTACACTGAGGGGTGTGTGTTATATCAGAGTGTTACAGTGAGGGTTGTGAGTTATATCAGAGTGTTACATTGAAGGATGGGTGATATATCAGAGTGTTACAGTTTGTAGTGTGTGTTATATCAGAGTGTTATAGGGAGGCGTATGACCTATATCACATTGTTCCAGTGAGGGGTGTCTGTTATATCAGAGTGTTAAAGTAGGAGTGAGTCTTATACCAGAGTGCTACAATGAGGGGTGTGACTTATATCAGAGTGTTAGATTGAGGAATGTGTGTTATATCAGGGGTTACAGTGAGCGACATGTCTTATAACTGGGTGTTAGAGTGTGGGGTGTTTCTTTTATCAGTGCGTTATAGTGTGTGGTGTGTGTTTTATCAGCACATTACTGTGAGGTGTGAGTGTTATATCAGAGTGTTACTGGGAGGAGTGTGTGTTATATCAGAGTGTTACAGTGAGGGGAGTGTGTTATATCAGAGTGTTACAGTGAGGGGTGTGTGTTATATCAGAGTGTTACAGTGAGTTTGTGTGTTATATCAGAGTGTTACAGTGAGGGTTGTGAGTTATATCAGAGTGTTACAGTGAGGGTGTGTGTTATATCAGAGTGTTACAGTGAGGGGTGTGTGTTATATCAGAGTGTAAAAGTAGGAGTGAGTCTTATACCAGAGTGCTACAATGAGGGGTGTGTCTTATATCAGAGTGTTAGAGTAAGGAATGTGTGTTATATCAGAGTGTTACAGTGAGGGGTGTGAGTTATATCAGAGTGTTACAGTGAGGGGTGTGTGTTATATCAGAGTGTTACAGTGAGGGTTGTGTGTTATATCAGAGTGTTACAGTGAGGGGTGAGCGTTATATCTGTGTGTTAAATTGAGGGGTGTGAGTTATATCAGAGTGTTACAGTGAGGGGTGTGTGTTATATCTGTGTGTTAAATTGAGGGGTGTGAGTTATATCAGAATGTTACAGTGAAGGTGTGTGTGTTATATCAGAGTGTTACAGTGAAGGTGTGTGTGTTATATCTGAGTGTTACAGTGAGCTATGTGTGTTATAGCAGAGTGTTACAATGCGAGATGTGTGTTATATCAGGGGTTACAGTGAGCGACATGTCTTATAACTGGGTCTTAGAGTGAGGGGTGTTTCTTTTATCAGTGCGTTATAGTGAGTGGTGTGTGTTTTATCAGTGCGTTACTGTGAGGTGTGAGTGTTATATCAGAGTGTTACTGGGAGGAGTGCTTGTTATATCAGAATGTTACAGTGATGGGTGAGCGTTATATCAGAGTGTTACAGTGAGGGTGTGTGTGTTATATCAGAGTGTTACAGTGAGGGGTGTGTGTTGTATCAGACTGTTATAGTGAGGGGTGTGTGTTGCATCAGAGTGTTACAGTGAGGGGTGTGTGTTGTATCAGAATGTTACAGTGAGGGGTGAGCATTATATCAGAGTGTTACAGTGAGGGCAGTGTTTTACCTCAGGGTGTTACATTGAAGGATGGGTGATATATCAGAGTGTTACAGTTTGTAGTGTGTGCTAGATCAGAGTGTTACAGGGAGGTGTATGACCTATATCACATTGTTCCAGTGAGGGGTGTCTGTTATATCAGTGTTAAAGTAGGAGTGAGTCTTATACCAGAGTGCTACAATGAGGGGTGTGACTTATATCAGAGTGTTAGAGTGAGGAATGTGTGTTATATTAGAGAGTTACAGTGTGGTGTCTGTGTTATATCAGAGTGTTACAGTGAGGGGTGTGTGTTTTATCAGAGTGTCACAGTGAGGGGTGTGTGTTATCTCAGGGTGTTACAGTGAGGGGTGTGAGTTATATCAGAGTGTTACAGTGAGGGGTGTGTGTTATATCAGAGTGTTACAGTGAGGGGTGTGGGTTCTATCAGAGTGTTA
>JANJGN010000303.1:552500-685137 GCA_026770705.1 Isurus oxyrinchus | reverse complement strand
TGGGGTGGGGTGAAGGTACAGATAGCCCTAGTGGGGTGGGGTGGTGGAGGTACAGATAGCCCTAGTGGGGGGTGGGGTGAAGGTACAGATAGCCCTAGTGGGGGTGGGGTGAAGGTACAGATAGCCCTAGTGGGGGTGGGGTGAAGGTACAGATAGCCCTAGTGGGGGTGGGGTGAAGGTACAGATAGCCCTAGTGGGGGTGGGGTGAAGGTACAGATAGCCCTAGTGGGGGTGGGTGGAAGGTACAGATAGCCCTAGTGGGGGTGGGGTGAAGGTACAGATAGCCCTAGTGGGGGTGGGGTGAAGGTACAGATAGCCCTAGTGGGGGTGGGGTGAAGGTACAGATAGCCCTAGTGGGGGTGGGGTGAAGGTACAGATAGCCCTAGTGGGGGTGGGGTGAAGGTACAGATAGCCCTAGTGGGGGTGGGGTGAAGGTACAGATAGCCCTAGTGGGGGGTGGGGTGAAGGTACAGATAGCCCTAGTGGGGGGTGGGGTGAAGGTACAGATAGCCCTAGTGGGGGTGGGGTGAAGGTACAGATAGCCCTAGTGGGGGTGGGGTGAAGGTACAGATAGCCCTAGTGGGGGTGGGGTGAAGGTACAGATAGCCCTAGTGGGGGTGGGGTGAAGGTACAGATAGCCCTAGTGGGGGTGGGGTGAAGGTACAGATAGCCCTAGTGGGGGTGGGGGTGAAGGTACAGATAGCCCTAGTGGGGGTGGGGTGAAGGTACAGATAGCCCTAGTGGGGGTGGGGTGAAGGTACAGATAGCCCTAGTGGGGGGTGGGGTGAAGGTACAGATAGCCCTAGTGGGGGTGGGGGGTGAAGGTACAGATAGCCCTAGTGGGGGTGGGGTGAAGGTACAGATAGCCCTAGTGGGGGTGGGGTGGGGTGAAGGTACAGATAGCCCTAGTGGGGGGTGGGGTGGGGTGAAGGTACAGATAGCCCTAGTGGGGGTGGGGTGGGGTGAAGGTACAGATAGCCCTAGTGGGGGTGGGGTGGGGTGAAGGTACAGATAGCCCTAGTGGGGGTGGGGTGGGGTGAAGGTACAGATAGCCCTAGTGGGGGTGGGGTGGGGTGAAGGTACAGATAGCCCTAGTGGGGGTGGGGTGGGGGATGAAGGTACAGATAGCCCTAGTGGGGGTGGGGTGGGGTGAAGGTACAGATAGCCCTAGTGGGGGTGGGGTGGGGTGAAGGTACAGATAGCCCTAGTGGGGGTGGGGTGGGGTGAAGGTACAGATAGCCCTAGTGGGGGTGGGGTGGGGTGAAGGTACAGATAGCCCTAGTGGGGGTGGGGTGGGGTGAAGGTACAGATAGCCCTAGTGGGGGTGGGGTGGGGTGAAGGTACAGATAGCCCTAGTGGGGGTGGGGTGGGGTGAAGGTACAGATAGCCCTAGTGGGGGTGGGGTGGGGTGAAGGTACAGATAGCCCTAGTGGGGGTGGGGTGGGGTGAAGGTACAGATAGCCCTAGTGGGGGTGGGGTGGGGTGAAGGTACAGATAGCCCTAGTGGGGGTGGGGGTGAAGGTACAGATAGCCCTAGTGGGGGTGGGGTGGGGTGAAGGTACAGATAGCCCTAGTGGGGGTGGGGGTGGGGTGAAGGTACAGATAGCCCTAGTGGGGGTGGGGGTGGGGTGAAGGTACAGATAGCCCTAGTGGGGGTGGGGTGGGGGTGAAGGTACAGATAGCCCTAGTGGGGGTGGGGTGGGGTGAAGGTACAGATAGCCCTAGTGGGGGTGGGGTGGGGTGAAGGTACAGATAGCCCTAGTGGGGGTGGGGTGGGGTGAAGGTACAGATAGCCCTAGTGGGGGTGGGGTGGGGTGAAGGTACAGATAGCCCTAGTGGGGGTGGGGGTGGGGTGAAGGTACAGATAGCCCTAGTGGGGGTGGGGTGGGGTGAAGGTACAGATAGCCCTAGTGGGGGTGGGGTGAAGGCACAGATAGCCCTAGTGGGGGTGGGGTGGGGTGAAGGCACAGATAGCCCTAGTGGGGTGGGGTGAAGGTACAGATAGCCCTAGTGGGGGTGGGGTGGGGTGAAACAGGTTAAAAGCTGGAGATAAAACAATGGCTGGAAATACATTTAAAAAATGGAAATATGTGGGAAAATAAAAATTTGTATAAATTCTTGGAAAAAACATTCCACCTCCTTCGTCCCGGTTTCCCCAGCCCACACTGCGCATGCTCCACTCCCAGCAGGCTCCGCCCCTCTCACTCCGATTGGCTGGATGACCAGCGGCTCCTATTCTCTACTCCAACCCCGCCCCTTCTTCCTATTGGTCCGGAGCTGCCGCCAATCATTTGGATTCGGAATATGCGCAGTCCATGGAAACAGACGGGCGCTCGAGCGGATTTGAAAGTCCTACAAAGACGGAGTTTGGGTCCAGAACCTAAAATAAACCCGTAAACAGTGATAGGGCTGATGGGTGAATTTGGAAGCTTCATAAACTCACGGTGTCGGCCCCAAACCCTCAGTAATAAGCCACCGGTCCCGGGTTTGTTCGGAGCTGCGGGAGAAAAGCCCGAGTTTCCGACCGCCATATTTATAGGGGCAATGTAGTGATGGGCGCATGCGCGGTCGCCATCTTGCATTGTCGATGTGTCACAGTGCGCATGCGCGGCCGCCATCTTGCAATGTCGATGTGTCACAGTGCGCATGCGCGGCCGCCATCCTCATGGGGACAATGAGCAACAGCCCGAGGGAGACGTTGATAAAATGTGTGTTCACCAGGAGTTTTAGATCAGCAACAAGAGAATTATAAACCCACAGTCACTCAGTGCTGCAGAATCTCAGTATTGCTGAGAAAGGGAGACATATTGCTGATGTTTCATGTTGCACTCACCCGGATAGATACAAAAAAACAAATTACTCAACGAACAACAATTGATGCTGCACGAGGAAAGGGTGTGGCCTGGTTTGGCCAGTCAGCTCTGATTGGTCAAGGCGTCACCATGGAGAATGCACCAAAGAGCTCTCGTGCTCCATGCTCTGATTGGTCAAGGCGTCACCATGGAGAATGCACCAAAGAGCTCTCGTGCTCCATGCTTTTGTTTCATTCAACAAACGGCCCCATCCCTGGACATGTCCCTGATGTCTGCAGTGGACAGTTCCCTCTGAATGAACAGATGTAGCTTCTAACAAGTATAAGTGAGCCACATTATGAGCCCGACTGATAATCTTTGAAATTTGATGTTCTTGCCTCTGTCCTGATGAGTACAAGATAAAAAGTTTTGACAGAATGTCTCTTTTTTAGCAATATTCAAGTGTCTTAAAGGGGGAAAATGTGATTGACAGAGGGAGTGGTGCAGGCAGAGAATTTCAGAGTTTGTGAATGAGGGAACCTAAGGCCAGGTCATTAATGCTGGAGCGATTAAAATGGAGAATGTACAAGATTCCAGAATTCAAGCTGTGCAGTTATCTCAGACGGTTGTGGGGCTGGAGGAGATTACAGAGATAGGGAGGGGCGAGGCCATGGAGGGATTTGAAAACAAGGATGAGAATTTTAAAATCAAGTTGTTGCTTGACCGGCATCCAAGGCAGGTCAGGAAGCAAATGGGTGACAGAGGAACAGGACTTGCTACGAGTGAAGACATGGACAGCAGACTTTTGGATGGCTTCACGTTTACGGAGAGTAGAATGTGGGAGACCAGCCAGGAGTGTGTTGGGATAGTCGTTCAATTCTGGGGGTAACAACGGCAGTGATGAGGGTTTCAGCAGCAGTTGCGCTGAGACAGGGTGAGGTCCGGGTGATGTTACAGAGGTGGAAACAGGCGATCTTAGTGATAGCACAGATATGAGGTCAGAATCTGATCTCGAGATCAAATTTAACACCGAGGTTATGAACAGACTGATTTAATCTCAGACTGTTCCCAGGGAGAAGGTTAGAATTGGTATCTAGGGAATGGAGATTGGAGCAGGACTGAAAACAGTGTCTTCAGTCTTCTCAGTGTTTAATTGGAGTTAATCAGTCATCAGGAAGAGAAGCAGTAACCAGAATAGACCACGAGACTCATCCCAGGTTTAACTTAGTTAGAGAGGGAGAGAAGGAAGGAAAGAAATCCTGGGAGGTTTGAAGAAACCACCTTCACAATCACTCATTAAATCTCCACACAGTAAGTTTTGGACACAAGGTTAACATCTGCTATTCTGTATGGTCACTCAGGGGGGTTTCAGATTACTGTTTTGTCACGAGTAATGACTGAAGTGAATGATGAAACATATTGTTATCTTCAGTTGGACGAATTTGTTAAAAAGATACAGGAAGAATTATCCAAAACTCTATTTGGCTTCAGCACAGGGAGGATGGAGAGTGTGTGGGACAGGGATTTGCAGCTTTGGGAGAAGAAGACAGGAAATAATGTTCCATAGAAATGAGAATTGTCTACTCTGAATTTCTATCCTGTTCTTACAGTGATGACTTTTGTAAACCCCTTTTACAGGATATCGGAAGGGGAGGATTTACAGAGGGGGAACTCAAAACAAACATCACATCAAGATCTGACAGTCACTCAATTCATCAGGACCTGAATATTATCATCTTTGAATGTGGAAGGAGAAATGTTTGTTCTGTCTTTGGGAAAATATTTCAAACATCGGTGTGAGTGGAAAAGCACTGAGACATACACACACCCGAGTGAGAGTGTTCCAGTGAACTGACTGTGGAAAGACCTTTAACCAGTTACACAGCCTGAAATAACATCACACCATTCACACAGGGGGAAATTGTACACGTGTTCTATGTGTGGACAAGGATTCAACTGAGCATCAAACCTGGAGAGACACAGGGACAGCTGTACCATGGAAAAACTGGAAATGTAAGGATTGTGGGAAAGGATTCAATTACCCATCCCAGCTGGAAATCCATCGACCCAGTCACACCGGGGTGAGGCCGTTCACCTGCTCCGAGTGGGAAGGGATTCATTCTGTCAGCCAACCTGTGAACACACCAGCGAATTCACACTGAGGAGAGACCATTCACTTGCTCTGAATGTGGGAAGGGATTCACTCAGTCATCTGAGCTGCTGAGACACCAGCGAGTTCACAGTGGGAAGAAGCCATTCACCTGCTCTGAGTGTTGGAAGGGATTCACTCAGTCATCTGACCTGCTGATACACCAGCGAGTTCACAGTGGGGAGAGAGCATTCACCTGCTCCAAGAGTGGGAAGGATTTCACTCAGTCTTCCCAACTGCTGATACACCAGCGGTTTCACAATGGGGAGAAGCCATTCACCTGCTCTGAGTGTGGGAAGGGTTTCACTCAGTCATCCCACCTGCAAACACACCAGCGCATTCACACTGGAGATACCCGTTCACTTGCTCAGAGTGTGGGAAGCGATTCACTCAGCCATCCCACTTGCAACACAACAGCGGTTTCACAATGGGGAGAGACCATTCACCTGCTCCGAGTGTGGGAAGGATTTCATTCAGTCATCCAGGCTCCAAACATACCAGCGACTTCACACTGGAGAGAGACCATTCACCTGCTCCGAGTGTGGGAAGGGTTTCACTCAGTCATCCCACCTGTGAATACATCAGCGGTTTTACACTAGAGAGAGACCGTTCACCTGCTCCGAATGTGGGAAGGGATTCACTCAGCCATCTGGCCTGCAGAGACACCAACGGTTTCACACTGGAGAGAGACCATTCACCTGCTCCATGTGTGGGAAAGGATTCACTCAGTCATCCCACTTGCGAATTCACCAGCAAATTCACACTGGGGAGAGACCATAAGAACATATGGAATAGGAACGGGAGCAGACCATTTGGCCTCTCAAGTTTGCTGTGCCATTCAATAAGATCATGGCTGATCTTCTTGTGTTTGAATTTCCACATTCCCATCTAACCCCGATAACCTTTGATTCCCTTGCTTATCAAGAATCTATTTACCTCAGTCTTAAAAATATTCAATGATCGCGCCTTCACCACCTTCTGAGGCAGAGAGTTCCCATTCGCACATCCCTCTGAGAGAAAGAAATTCTCCTCATCTCTGTCCTAAAAGGGCAACCCCCTCATTTTGAAACAGTGCCCCCTAGTTCTGGGCTCACCCACAAGAGGAAACATCCTTTCCATGTCCACCTTGTCAAGGCCGTTCAGGATCTTGTATACTTCAATCAAATCACTCCTCTTCTAAACCCCAGTGGAAACAAGCCCAGTCTGTCCAATCTTTCCTCATAAGACAGCCCACTCATTCCAGGCATCAATCTAGTGAACATCCTTTGAACTGCCTCCAATGTATTTATATCCTTCCTTAAATAAGGAGACCAAAACTGCACACAGTATTCAAGGTGCGGTCCTGTATAACTGAAGCATAACATCCTTACTTTTATCTTCAACCCCTCTCCTAACAAAGGGTAGCATTCCATTAGCCTTATTAATTACTTGCTGTACCTGCATACTAACTTTTTGTGACTCATTTACTAGAACACCTAGGTCCCTCTGCACCTCAGAATTATGCAGCCATTCTCCATTTAAGCAACACTCTGCTTTTTTGTTTTCCTGCCAAAGTGGCCAACTTCACATTTTCCCACATTTCACTCCATTTGCCAGATCTTTGGCCACTCATTCAACCTATCTACATCCATCTGCAACCTCCTCATGTCATCTTCACAACATACATTTCTACCTATGTTTGTGCCATCTGCCAATTTAGCGACCATGTCTTCACTCCCCTCATCTAGGTCATTGATATAAATCATAAAAAGCTGAGGCCCCAATAGACGCCTGTGGGACTCCATTCATCACATCCTGCCAATCAGGAAAAGACCCATTTACACATACTCTCTGCTTTCTGCCAGCCAGCCAGTCTCCTATCCATGCTAATAAGTTACCGCCTACACCATGCACTTTTATGTTCCGTAATAATCTTTGATGTGGCACCTTATCAAATGCCTTATGGAAATCCAAGTACAGTACATCTACAGGCTTCCCTTTTTCCACAGCGCATGTTACTCCTTCAAAAAATCTCCAATCAATTGGTTAAACATGATTTTCATTTCACCAAACCATGCTGACTCTTCCCAATTGCCTTGAGCTCTTCTAAGTACCCAGCTATCACCTCCTTAATGATCGATTCTGATAACTTCCCCACAATAGACGTTAAGCTAACTGGCCTATAGTTTCCTGTCTTCTGCCTCTCCACCCCCCCCCCCACCACTTCTTGAACAGAGGGGTTATATTTGCTACTTTCCAATCTGATGGAACCTTTCCAGAATCTAGCAAATTTTGGAAAATTAACACCAGCCAATTACCTCAATTCACAGCTACCTCATTCGCCACCTCTTTTAAGACCCCAGGATGTAGTTCATTGGGTCCCAGAGACTTGGCAGCCTACAGTTCCATTAATTTGCTCAGTACCATTTCCCCAGTGATTTCAATTTTACCAAGTTCCTTTCTCCTGTTCACCTCCTGATTTGCAGCTATTATTGAAGTGTTTTTTGTATCTTCTATATTGAACACAGAAGTAAAATATTGTTCATTTCTTCCACCATTTCCTTATCTACTATTAATTCCCCACTGTCACCCTCTAGAGGACCAACACTCTGCTTACTCTTTTCCTTTTTAAGCACCTGTAGAAACACTTGCTATCCATTTTTACATCTCTAGCAAACTTTCTCTCACACTCTAGTTTCTTTCTCCTGATTAACCTTCTGGCCATTTTCTACTGTTTTTAAATTGTCCAATTTTCTGTCCTGCTGCTCATCTTTGTGGAGTCATATGCTTTTTCCTTAAGCTTGATGCTTTCCTTAACTTCTTTAGTTAGCCACAGATGGTGGGTTCTCTCCTTATAATTTTTCTTTATGGTAGGAATGTACTCATTCTGAAAACTGTGAAATATCCCCTTAAATGTCTGTCATTGCTTCTCTATTGATCTATCCTCTAGGCTAGTTTCCTTTTGGGTAATTTCACTTTGGGTAGCTCAGATTTCAACCCCACATAGTTGCCCTTATTTAAGTTTAAGATACTAGTCTTTGTCCCACTCTCCTCCCTTTCAAACTGGATGTAAAATTCAACCATATTGTGCTCGCTGCTACCTAGCAGTGCCCTTACTCTGAGGTCATTAATTAATCCTGTTACATTACACAGTACCAAGTCAAATATAACCTGCTCTCTGATTGGCTTCTGAACATGCTGCTCTAAGAAACTATCTCAAAAGCATTCTAAGAACTCATCAACCAGGCTAATACTGCCAGTCTGATTTTTCCCTGTTGAGATGTAGATTAAAATCACCCATGATTATGGCCATCCCTTTATCACAAGCACACAATATTTTCTCTTGAATACTTTGCCCGACACTATGGCTGCTGTTAGGGGCGCGTCAATCACTCCCACTAATGACTATTTTTCCCCTACTATTCCTCATCTCCACCCAAACCGATTCTACATCCTGCTCTCCTGATCCAAGGTCATCTCTAACTATTGCACCACTGCCCTCTTTGATTAACAATGCAACCCCTACACTTTTACCGAGCTTCCTATTCTTTTTGAATGTTATGTACCCCTCAATATTAAGGACCCAATCTTAGTTGTCCTGCAGCCACGTCTCCATAATTACTATCAGATCATATTTATTTACTTCTGTGTGGGTCATAAATTCACTTACTTTGTTTTGGATGCTATGTGCATTGAGGTAGAGAGCCTTCAGTCTTGTCTTCTTGTTACCGTTGTAACATCTAGTCTTGACTGTTGATTTATTCTGAGGTTTTTTCTCTCAATCCTTTCCTGCCTTTCTCTGACCTCATTTCTCATATTACTATTTTGCTCTCCTGTCTTGACTCTACATCTTGAATTGCTACCTCTACCCAAGTTTGATCCCTCACCGCTCTTGTTTAGTTTAAAGGTCTCACTACTTCCCTGGTTATGTGATTTGCGAGGACACTCATCCCAGCACGGTTCAGGTGTAAACTGTACCAACGGTACATCCCCCACTGCCCCCAGCACTGATACCAGTGCCCCACAAACCAGAACCCAGTTCTCCCACACCAATCGTTGAGCCACGCATTGGTCTCTCTAATCTTATTTGCCCGATGCCAATTTGCAGATAGCACAGGTAATAATCCAGAGATTATTACCTTTGAGTTTCTGTTACATAATTTGGTATCCAGCTCCTTATACTAACTTTACAGAACCTCTTTCCTAGTTCTACCTCTGTCATGGGTACGTACATGGACCACGACAACTGGATTCTCCCCTTCCCACGGCAAGTCCCTCTCCAACCCTGAGCAGATGTCCCGAACCCTGGCACTGGGCAGGCAACACAGCCGTCTGGACTCTCACTTTTTGCTGCAGAAAACAGTGTCAATGCCCTCACTATACTATCCCTTACTACCATTACATTCCTTTTTGCTCCCCCTGCGTGAATGGCTTCCTGTACCACAGTGTCATGGCCAGCCAGCTCATCCACCTTGCACATTTCACTTTCATCACACAGGTTGTGACACTTGCAAAGTCTGAGGTTCCTCCACTCCTGCCTGCTCAGTCCCATTACCTGCCTCACTAACAGTCACATCCTCCTGTCCCTCATTGCTGATCAAACAGGTGACCCTCTTCTAAGAGCTGTGACTGTCGTCTGGAACAAAGTTTCCAGGTATTTCTCCCCGTCCCTCAAGTTGCACAGTGTCTGCATTTCGGTTTCCAGATCAAAAATCCTGATCCGGAATTCCTCCAGCTGCTTACACTTCCTGCAGACGTGTTTGTCATGGATCACCTTGGCGTCCAAAAGCTCCCACATCTGCAACATAACCCCTGTCCTACCATTCTAACTTATGTTATTTAGTTAATTTACTTTAATTACTTTCTTCCTATGTATGCTACAATTTACTGTGTTTATTGAGTGCTATTACCAGTGACAACTAAAGATTATATGCTTCTTAACTACAAGGGATGTGTATTCGATGTTTATTTAAGTAACTCTATTTTACTGCTTGTTTAAAATCTTTGTTGTTTTATTTGAATTTTAAAGTTTTCAAATTTTGGTTTATTATTGTAAAGTTATTTTTATTTATGAATCTACCTGAATTTGCCTGTCCTAAGCTGGTTTCTCACACACTGTCCCTTAGACTGAACACTTACCGACCAATCAACGTACCAGCTTCCTGTGACATCACAGTTGCCTCTTCCCCCCCCCTCACTCCTGCTGCCTCACAGCAGCTGCAACAGTGAAACAGCCCATTCCTCACTCAAACCCCTGTCTGCATTTATAGACGTTCCTCACTCAAACCCCCGTCTATATTTATAGGTGTTCCTCACTCAAACCCCTGTCGGTATTTATAGATGTTCCTCACTCAAACCCCCGTCTATATTTATAGGCGTTCCTCACTCAAACCCCTGTCTGTATTTATAGACGTTCCTCACTCAGACCCCTGTCTGTATTTATAGGTGTTCTTCACTCAAATACCCGTCTGTATTTATAGACGTTGCTCACTCAAATACCCCATCTGTATTTATAGATATTCCTCATTAAAACCCCATCTGTATTTATAGATGTTCCTCACTCAAACCCCTGTCTGTATTTATAGACGTTCCTCACTCAAATCCCCAGTCTGTATTTATAGACGTTCCTCACTCAAATACCCTGTCTGTATTTATAGACGTTCCTCACTCAAACCCCAGTCTGTATTTATAGGTGTTCTTCACTCAAATACCCGTCTGTATTTATAGACATTCCTCACTCAAACCCCCCGTCTGTATTTATAGATGTTCCTCACTCAAACCCCTGTCTGTATTTATAGACGTTCCTCACTCAAATACCCCATCTGTATTTATAGATGTTCCTCACTCAAACCCCCCGTCTGTATTTATTGACGTTACTCACTCCTCACTCAAATTCTCCATTTGTATTTATAGACGTTCCTCATTCAAACCCCTGTCTGTGTTTATAGACGTTCCTCACTCAAATACCCCATCTGTATTTATAGATGTTCCTCACTCAAACCCCCCGTCTGTATTTATTGACGTTACTCACTCCTCACTCAAATTCTCCATTTGTATTTATAGACGTTCCTCATTCAAACCCCTGTCTGTATTTATAGGCGTTCCTCACTCCTCACTCAAATCCTCCATTTGTATTTATAGACGTTCCTCATTCAAACCCCTGTCTGTATTTATAGGCGTTCCTCACTCTTCACTCAAATACCCCATCTGTATTTATAGACATTCCTCACTCAAACCCCAGTCTGTATTTATAGGCGTTCCTCACTCCTCACTCAAATCCTCCGTCTGTATTTATAGGCATTCCTCACTCCTCACTCAAATACCCCATCTGTATTTATAGACGTTCCTCACTCAAATCCCTGTCTGTATTTATAGGTGTTCTTCACTCAAATACCCCATCTGTATTTATAGACGTTCTTCACTCAAACCCCCGTCTGTATTTATAGGTGTTCCTCACTCAAACCCCCGTCTGTATTTATAGATGTTCCTCACTCAAATTCCCCATCTGTATTTATAGGTGTTCCTCACTCAAATACCCCATCTGTATTTATAGGTGTTCCTCACTCAAATCCCTGGTCTGTATTTATAGGTGTTCTTCACTCAAACCCCTGTCTGTATTTATAGACGTTCCTCACTCAAACCCCTGTCTGTATTTATAGACGTTCCTCACTCAAACCCCCCGTCTGTATTTATAGACGTTCCTCACTCAAATCACCCGTCTGTATTTATAGACGTTCCTCACTCAAACCCCCCGTCTGTATTTATAGGCGTTCCTCACTCCTCACTCAAATCCTCCGTCTGTATTTATAGGCATTCCTCACTCCCCACTCAAATACCCCATCTGTATTTATAGACGTTCCTCACTCAAACCCCCCGTCTGTATTTATAGGCATTCCTCACTCCTCACTCAAATCCCCCGTCTGTATTTATAGGCATTCCTCACTCCTCACTCAAATACCCCATCTGTATTTATAGACGTTCCTCACTCAAACCCCCCGTCTGTATTTATAGGTGTTCTTCACTCAAATACCCCATTTGTATTTATAGACGTTCCTCACTCAAACCCCCCGTCTGTATTTATAGGCGTTCCTCACTCCTCACTCAAGCCCCCAGTCTGTATTTATAGGCGTTCCTCACTCCTCACTCAAATCCCCCGTCTGTATTTATAGATGTTCCTCACTCAAACCCCTGTCTGTATTTATAGGTGTCCTTCACTCAAGTACCCCATCTGTATTTATAGATGTTCCTAACTCAAACCTCCCGTCTGTATTTATAGGCGTTCCTCACTCCTCACTCAAATCCTCCGTCTGTATTTATAGGCGTTCCTCACTCCTCACTCAAACCCCCCAGTCTGTATTTATAGACGTTCCTCACTCAAACCCCTCTCTGTATTTATAGGTGTTCTTCACTCAAACCCCTGTCTGTATTTATAGACGTTCCTCACTCAAACCCCTGTCTGTATTTATAGACGTTCCTCACTCAAACCCCCCGTCTGTATTTATAGACGTTCCTCACTCAAATCCCCCGTCTGTATTTATAGACGTTCCTCACTCAAACCCCCCGTCTGTATTTATAGGCATTCCTCACTCCTCACTCAAATCCTCCGTCTGTATTTATAGGCATTCCTCACTCCCCACTCAAATACCCCATCTGTATTTATAGACGTTCCTCACTCAAACCCCCCGTCTGTATTTATAGGCATTCCTCACTCCTCACTCAAATCCCCCGTCTGTATTTATAGGCGTTCCTCACTCCTCACTCAAATCCTCCGTCTGTATTTATAGGCGTTCCTCACTCCTCACTCAAATACCCCATCTGTATTTATAGATGTTCCTCACTCAAACCCCTGTCTGTATTTATAGACGTTCCTCACTCAAATACCCCATCTGTATTTATAGGCGTTCCTCACTCAAACCCCCAGTCTCTATTTATAGGCGTTCCTCACTCCTCACTCAAATACCCCATCTATATTTATAGATGTTCCTCACTCACACCCCCCGTCTGTATTTATAGGTGTTACTCACTCAAATCCCCAGTCTCTAATTATTGGTGTTCCTCACTCAAATACCCCATCTGTATTTATAGATGTTCCTCACTCAAACCCCTGTCTGTATTTATAGGTGTTCTTCACTCAAATACCCCATCTGTATTTCTAGATGTTCCTCACTCAAACCCCCCGTCTGTATTTATAGGCGTTCCTCACTCCTCACTCAAATCCTCCGTCTGTATTTATAGGCATTCCTCACTCCCCACTCAAATACCCCATCTGTATTTATAGATGTTCCTCACTCAAATCCCCAGTCTTTATTTATAGATGTTCCTCACTCAAATCCCCGGTCTGTATTTATAGACGTTCCTCAATCAAATCCCCTGTCTGTATTTATAGACGTTCCTCGCTCAAATCCCCGGTCTGTATTTATAGATGCTCCTCACTCAAACCCCCCGTCTGTGTTTATAGACGTTCCTCACTCAAATCCCCTGTCTGTATTTATAGACGTTCCTCGCTCAAATCCCCGGTCTGTATTTATAGATGCTCCTCACTCAAACCCCCCGTCTGTATTTATAGACGTTCCTCGCTCAAATCCCCGGTCTGTATTTATAGATGCTCCTCACTCAAACCCCCCGTCTGTATTTATAGACGTTCCTCACTCAAACCCCCCGTCTGTATTTATAGATGTTCCTCACTCAAATCCCTGGTCTGTATTTATAGATGTTCCTCACTCAAATCCCCGGTGTGTATTTATAGACGTTCCTCACTCAAATCCCCGCTCTGTATTTATAGACGTTCCTCACTCAAACCCCCCGTCTGTATTTATAGGCGTTCCTCACTCCTCACTCAAATCCTCCGTCTGTATTTATAGGCATTCCTCACTACCCACTCAAATACCCCATCTGTATTTATAGATGTTCCTCACTCAAATCCCCAGTCTGTATTTATAGACGTTCCTCACTCAAATCCCCAGTCTGTATTTATAGTCGTTCCTCACTCAAATCCCCGGTCTGTATTTATAGACGTTCCTCATTCAAATCCCCAGTCTGTATTGATAGACGTTCCTCACTCAAATCCCCGGTCTGTATTTATAGGCGTTCCTCACTCAAATCCGCAGTTTGTATTTATAGGCGTTCCTCACTCAAATCTCCTGTCTGTATTTATAGATGTTCCTCACTCAAATCCCCTGTCTGTATTTATAGATGTTCCTCACTCAAATCCCCCATCTGTATTTATAGATGTTCCTCACTCAAATACCCCATCTGTATTTATTGACGTTACTCGCTCAAATCCCCTGTCTGTATTTATAGACGTTCCTTACTCAAATACACCATCTGTATTTCTAGATGTTCCTCACTCAAATCCCGTCTATATGTGCTCCTCTCTCAAATCCCCGCTCTGTATTTGTAGGTATTCCTCACTCAAATCCGCAGTCTGTATTTAGAAACGCTCCTCACTCAAATCCCCAGTCTGTATTTACAGACGCTCCTCATTCAAATCCCCGGTCTGTGTTTATAGATGCTCCTCACTCAAATCCTCACTCTGTATTTATAGGTATTCCTCACTCAAATCCCCATTCTGTATTTATAGGCGTTCCTCACTCAAACCCCCCCGTCTGTATTTATAGACGTTCCTCACTCAAATCCCCGGTCTGTATTTATAGACGTTCCTCACTCAAATCCCTGGTCTGTATTTATAGACATTCCTCACTCAAAACCACGGTCTGTATTTATAGACGTTCCTCACTCAAATCCCTGGTCTGTATTTAAAGACGTTCCTCACTCAAATCCCCGCTCTGTATTTATAGACGTTCCTCACTCAAACCCCCCGTCTGTATTTATAGGCGTTCCTCACTCCTCACTCAAATCCTCCGTCTGTATTTATAGGCATTCCTCACTCCCCACTCAAATACCCCATCTGTATTTATAGATGTTCCTCACTGAAATCCCCGGTCTGTATTTATAGACGTTCCTCATTCAAATCCCCAGTCTGTATTTATAGATGTTCCTCACTCAAATCCCCGGTCTGTATTTATAGGCGTTCCTCACTCAAATCCCCAGTCTGTATTTATAGATGTTCCTCACTCAAATACCCCATCTGTATTTATTGACGTTACTCGCTCAAATCCCCTGTCTGTATTTATAGACATTCCTCACTCAAATCCACCGTCTGTATTTATAGACGTTCCTCACTCAAATCCCTGGTCTGTATTTATAGGCATTCCTCACTCCCCACTCAAATACCCCATCTGTATTTATAGATGTTCCTCACTCAAATCCCCAGTCTGTATTTATAGGTGTTCCTCACTCAAATCCCCAGTCTGTATTTATAGGTGTTCCTCACTCAAATCCCCGGTCTGTATTTATAGGCGTTCCTCACTCAAACCCCCACGTCTGTATTTATAGATGTTCCTCACTCAAATCCCCGGTCTGTATTTATAGACATTCCTCACTCAAATCCCCGGTCTGTATTTATAGACGTTCCTCACTCAAACCCCCCGTCTGTATTTATAGATGTTCCTCACTCAAATCCCTGGTCTGTATTTATAGATGTTCCTCACTCAAATCCCCGGTCTGTATTTATAGACGTTCCTCATTCAAATCCCCGCTCTGTATTTATAGACGTTCCTCACTCACACCCCCCGTCTGTATTCATAGGCGTTCCTCACTCCTTACTCAAATCCTCCGTCTGTATTTATAGGCATTCCTCACTTACCACTCAAATACCCCATCTGTATTTATAGATGTTCCTCACTCAAATCCCCAGTCTGTATTTATAGACGTTCCTCACTCAAATCCCCTGTCTGTATTTATAGTCGTTCCTCACTCAAATCCCCGGTCTGTATTTATAGACGTTCCTCATTCAAATCCCCAGTCTGTATTTATAGACGTTCCTCACTCAAATCTCCGGCCTTATTTATAGGCGTTCCTCACTCAAATCCCCAGTCTGTATTTATAGGCGTTCCTCACTCAAATCCCCTGTCTGTATTTATAGATGTTCCTCACTCAAATCCCCCATCTGTATTTATAGATGTTCCTCACTCAAATACCCCATCTGTATTTATTGACGTTACTCGCTCAAATCCCCTGTCTGTATTTATAGACGTTCCTTACTCAAATACACCATCTGTATTTCTAGATGTTCCTCACTCAAATCCCGTCTATATGTGCTCCTCTCTCAAATCCCCGCTCTGTATTTGTAGGAATTCCTCACTCAAATCCGCAGTCTGTATTTAGAAACGCTCCTCACTCAAATCCCCAGTCTGTTTTTACAGACGCTCCTCATTCAAATCCCCGGTCTGTGTTTATAGATGCTCCTCACTCAAATCCTCACTCTGTATTTATAGGTATTCCTCACTCAAATCCCCATTCTGTATTTATAGGCGTTCCTCACTCAAACCCCCCCGTCTGTATTTAAAGACGTTCCTCACTCAAATCCCCGGTCTGTATTTATAGACGTTCCTCACTCAAATCCCTGGTCTGTATTTATAGACATTCCTCACTCAAATCCACCGTCTGTATTTATAGACGTTCCTCACTCAAATCCCTGGTCTGTATTTATAGGCATTCCTCACTCCCCACTCAAATACCCCATCTGTATTTATAGATGTTCCTCACTCAAATCCCCAGTCTGTATTTATAGACGTTCCTCACTCAAATCCCCAGTCTGTATTTATAGGTGTTCCTCACTCAAACCCCCGGTCTGTATTTATAGACATTCCTCACTCAAATCTCTGGTCTGTATTTACAGACGCTCCTCATTCAAATCCCCGGTCTGTGTTTATAGATGCTCCTCACTCAAATCCTCACTCTGTATTTATAGGTATTCCTCACTCAAATCCCCATTCTGTATTTATAGGCGTTCCTCACTCAAACCCCCCTGTCTGTATTTATAGATGTTCCTCACTCAAATCCCCAGTCTGTATTTATAGACATTCCTCACTCAAATCCCCGGTCTGTTTTTATAGACGTTCCTCACTCAAATCCCTGGTCTGTATTTATACACATTCCTCACTCAAATCTCTGGTCTGTATTTACAGACGCTCCTCATTCAAATCCCCGGTCTGTGTTTATAGATGCTCCTCACTCAAATCCTCACTCTGTATTTATAGGTATTCCTCACTCAAATCCCCATTCTGTATTTATAGGCGTTCCTCACTCAAACCCCCCCCGTCTGTATTTATAGATGTTCCTCACTCAAATCCCCGGTCTGTATTTATAGACATTCCTCACTCAAATCCCCGGTCTGTATTTATAGACGTTCCTCACTCAAATCCCTGGTC
The DNA here is from genome assembly GCA_026770705.1 of Isurus oxyrinchus. Classification (NCBI taxonomy): domain Eukaryota; kingdom Metazoa; phylum Chordata; class Chondrichthyes; order Lamniformes; family Lamnidae; genus Isurus; species Isurus oxyrinchus. The sequence continues at coordinate 667,945 of JANJGN010000303.1, read as the reverse complement.
TGTATTTATAGACATTCCTCACTCAAATCCACCCTCTGTATTTATAGACGTTCCTCACTCAAATCCCTGGTCTGTATTTATAGGCATTCCTCACTCCCCACTCAAATACCCCATCTGTATTTATAGATGTTGCTCACTCAAATCCCCAGTCTGTATTTATAGGTGTTCCTCACTCAAATCCCCAGTCTGTATTTATAGGTGTTCCTCACTCAAATCCCCAGTCTGTATTTATAGGCGTTCCTCACTCCTCACTCAAATCCTCCGTCTGTATTTATAGGCATTCCTCACTCCCCACTCAAATACCCCATCTGTATTTATAGACGTTCCTCACTCAAATCCCCAGTCTGTATTTATAGGCGTTCCTCACTCAAATCCCCCGTCTGTATTTATAGGTGTTCTTCACTCAAATCCACCGTCTGTATTTATAGATGTTCTTCACTCCTCACTCAAATCCTCCGTCTGTATTTATAGGCGTTCCTCACTCCTCACTCAAATCCTCCGTCTGTATTTATAGGCGTTCCTCACTCCTCACTCAAATCCTCCGTCTGTATTTGTAGACGTTCCTCACTCAAACCCCAAGTCTGTATTTATAGGCGTTCCTCACTCCTCACTCAAATACCCCATCTGTATTTATAGATGTTCCTCACTCAAACCCCCCGTCTGTATTTATAGGTGTTCTTCACTCAACTACCCCATCTGTATTTATAGACGTTCCTCACTCAAATCCCCAGTCTCTATTTATAGGCGTTCCTCACTCAAATATCCCATCTGTATTTATAGATGTTCCTCACTCAAACCCCTGTCTCTATTTATAGGTGTTCTTCACTCAAATACCCCATCTGTATTTATAGATGTTCCTCACTCAATCCCCTGTCTGTATTTATAGATGTTCCTCAATCAAACCCCTGTCTGTATTTATAGGTGTTCTTCACTCAAATACCCCATCTGTATTTATAGACGTTCCTCACTCAAACCCCCCGTCTGTATTTATAGGCGTTCCTCACTCCTCACTCAAATCCTCCGTCTGTATTTATAGGCATTCCTCACTCCCCACTCAAATACCCCATCTGTATTTATAGATGTTCCTCACTCAAATCCCCGGTCGGTATTTATAGACGTTCCTCACTCAAATCCCCTGTCTGTATTTATAGATGTTCCTCACTCAAATCCCCCGTCTGTATTTATAGACGTTCCTCACTCAAATCCCCGGTCTGTATTTATAGACGTTCCTCACTCAAATCCCCGCTCTGTATTTATAGACGTTCCTCACTCAAACCCCCCGTCTGTATTTATAGGCGTTCCTCACTCCTCACTCAAATCCTCCGTCTGTATTTATAGGCATTCCTCACTCCCCACTCAAATACCCCATCTGTATTTATAGACGTTCCTCACTCAAATCCCCAGTCTGTATTTATAGATGTTCCTCACTCAAATCCCCAGTCTGTATTTATAGACGTTCCTCACTCAAATCCCCAGTCTGTATTTATAGACGTTCCTCACTCAAATCCCCGGTCTGTATTTATAGACGTTCCTCATTCAAATCTCCAGTCTGTATTTATAGACGTTCCTCACTCAAATCCCCGGTCTGTATTTATAGGCATTCCTCACTCAAACCCCCAGTCTGTATTTATAGGCGTTCCTCACTCAAATCCCCTGTCTGTATTTATAGGCGTTCCTCACTCAAATCCCCTGTCTGTATTTATAGATGTTCCTCACTCAAATCCCCTGTCTGTATTTATAGATGTTCCTCACTCAAATCCCCCATCTGTATTTATAGATTTTCCTCACTCAAATACCCCATTTGTATTTCTTGACGTTACTCGCTCAAATCCCCTGTCTGTATTTATAGACGTTCCTTACTCAAATACACCATCTGTATTTCTAGATGTTCCTCACTCAAATCCCGTCTATATATGCTCCTCTCTCAAATCCCCGCTCTCTATTTGTAGGTATTCCTCACTCAAATCCGCAGTCTGTATTTAGAAACGCTCCTCACTCAAATCCCCAGTCTGTATTTACAGACGCTCCTCATTCAAATCCCCGGTCTGTGTTTATAGATGCTCCTCACTCAAATCCTCACTCTGTATTTATAGGTATTCCTCACTCAAACCCCCATTCTGTATTTATAGGCGTTCCTCACTCAAACACCCCCGTCTGTATTTATAGATGTTCCTCACTCAAATCCCCGGTCTGTATTTATAGACGTTCCTCACTCAAATCCCTGGTCTGTATTTATAGACATTCCTCACTCAAATCCACCGTCTGTATTTATAGACGTTCCTCACTCAAATCCCTGGTCTGTATTTATAGGCATTCCTCACTCCCCACTCAAATACCCCATCTGTATTTATAGATGTTCCTCACTCAAATCCCCAGTCTGTATTTATAGGTGTTCCTCACTCAAATCCCCAGTCTGTATTTATACGTGTTCCTCACTCAAATCCCCAGTCTGTATTTATAGACGTTCCTCACTCAAATCCCCAGTCTGTATTTATAGGTGTTCCTCACTCAAATCCCCAGTCTGTATTTATAGACGTTTCTCACTCAAATCCCCAGTCTGTATTTATAGACGTTCCTCACTCAAATCCCCTGTCTGTATTTATAGATGTTCCTCACTCAAATCCCCTGTCTGTATTTATAGATGTTCCTCACTCAAATCCCCTGTCTGTATTTATAGATGTTCCTCACTCAAATCCCCTGTCTGTATTTATAGATGTTCCTCACTCAAATCCCCCATCTGTATTTATAGATGTTCCTCACACAAATACCTCATCTGTATTTATTGACGTTACTCGCTCAAATCCCCAGTCTGTATTTATAGACGTTCCTCACTCAAATCCCCGGTCTGTATTTATAGGCGTTCCTCACTCAAATCCCCAGTCTGTATTTATAGGCGTTCCTCACTCAAATCCCTGGTCTGTATTTATAGATGTTCCTCACTCAAATACCCCATCTGTATTTATAGATGTTCCTCACTCAAATCCCCCATCTGTATTTATAGATGTTCCTCACTCAAATACCCCATCTGTATTTATTGACGTTACTCGCTCAAATCCCCTGTCTGTATTTATAGACGTTCCTTACTCAAATACACCATCTGTATTTCTAGATGTTCCTCACTCAAATCCCGTCTGTATGTGCTCCTCTTTCAAATCCCTGCTCTCTATTTGTATGTATTCCTCACTCAAATCCGCAGTCTGTATTTAGAAACGCTCCTCACTCAAATCCCCAGTCTGTATTTACAGACGCTCCTCATTCAAATCCCCGGTCTGTGTTTATAGATGCTCCTCACTCAAATCCTCACTCGGTATTTATAGGCGTTCCTCACTCAAACCCCCCCGTCTGTATTTATAGACGTTCCTCATTCAAATCCCCAGTCTGTATTTATAGACGTTCCTCACTCAAATCCCCGGTCTGTATTTATAGGCGTTCCTCACTCAAATCCCTGGTCTGTATTTATAGGCGTTCCTCACTCAAATCCCCTGTCTGTATTTATAGATGTTCCTCACTCAAATCCCCCATCTGTATTTATAGATGTTCCTCACTCAAATACCCCATCTGTATTTATTGACGTTACTCGCTCAAATCCCCTGTCTGTATTTATAGACGTTCCTTACTCAAATACACCATCTGTATTTCTAGATGTTCCTCACTCAAATCCCGTCTATATGTGCTCCTCTCTCAAATCCCCGCTCTGTATTTGTAGGTATTCCTCACTCAAATCCGCAGTCTGTATTTAGAAACGCTCCTCACTCAAATCCCCAGTCTGTATTTACAGACGCTCCTCATTCAAATCCCCGGTCTGTGTTTATAGATGCTCCTCACTCAAATCCTCACTTTGTATTTATAGGTATTCCTCACTCAAATCCCCATTCTGTATTTATAGGCGTTCCTCACTCAAACCCCCCCCGTCTGTATTTATAGACGTTCCTCACTCAAATCCCCGGTCTGTATTTATAGACGTTCCTCACTCAAATCCCTGGTCTGTATTTATAGACATTCCTCACTCAAATCCACCGTCTGTATTTATAGACGTTCCTCACTCAAATCCCTGGTCTGTATTTATAGGCATTCCTCACTCCCCACTCAAATACCCCATCTGTATTTATAGATGTTCCTCACTCAAATCCCCAGTCTGTATTTATAGACGTTCCTCACTCAAATCCCCAGTCTGTATTTATAGGTATTCCTCACTCAAACCCCCGGTCTGTATTTATAGACGTTCCTCACTCAAATCCCCGCTCTGTATTTATAGACGTTCCTCACTCAAACCCCACGTCTGTATTTATAGGCGTTCCTCACTCCTCACTCAAATCCTCCGTCTGTATTTATAGGCATTCCTCACTCCCCACTCAAATACCCCATCTGTATTTATAGACGTTCCTCACTCAAATCCCCAGTCTGTATTTATAGATGTTCCTCACTCAAATCCCCAGTCTGTATTTATAGACGTTCCTCACTCAAATCCCCAGTCTGTATTTATAGACGTTCCTCACTCAAATCCCCGGTCTGTATTTATAGACGTTCCTCATTCAAATCTCCAGTCTGTATTTATAGACGTTCCTCACTCAAATCCCCGGTCTGTATTTATAGGCATTCCTCACTCAAACCCCCAGTCTGTATTTATAGGCGTTCCTCACTCAAATCCCCTGTCTGTATTTATAGGCGTTCCTCACTCAAATCCCCTGTCTGTATTTATAGATGTTCCTCACTCAAATCCCCTGTCTGTATTTATAGATGTTCCTCACTCAAATCCCCCATCTGTATTTATAGATGTTCCTCACTCAAATACCCCATTTGTATTTCTTGACGTTACTCGCTCAAATCCCCTGTCTGTATTTATAGACGTTCCTTACTCAAATACACCATCTGTATTTCTAGATGTTCCTCACTCAAATCCCGTCTATATGTGCTCCTCTCTCAAATCCCCGCTCTCTATTTGTAGGTATTCCTCACTCAAATCCGCAGTCTGTATTTAGAAACGCTCCTCACTCAAATCCCCAGTCTGTATTTACAGACGCTCCTCATTCAAATCCCCGGTCTGTGTTTATAGATGCTCCTCACTCAAATCCTCACTCTGTATTTATAGGTATTCCTCACACAAACCCCCATTCTGTATTTATAGGCGTTCCTCACTCAAACCCCCCCGTCTGTATTTATAGATGTTCCTCACTCAAATCCCCGGTCTGTATTTATAGACGTTCCTCACTCAAATCCCTGGTCTGTATTTATAGACATTCCTCACTCAAATCCACCGTCTGTATTTATAGACGTTCCTCACTCAAATCCCTGGTCTGTATTTATAGGCATTCCTCACTCCCCACTCAAATACCCCATCTGTATTTATAGATGTTCCTCACTCAAATCCCCAGTCTGTATTTATAGGTATTCCTCACTCAAACCCCCATTCTGTATTTATAGGCGTTCCTCACTCAAACCCCCCCGTCTGTATTTATAGATGTTCCTCACTCAAATCCCCGGTCTGTATTTATAGACGTTCCTCACTCAAATCCCTGGTCTGTATTTATAGACATTCCTCACTCAAATCCACCGTCTGTATTTATAGACGTTCCTCACTCAAATCCCTGGTCTGTATTTATAGGCATTCCTCACTCCCCACTCAAATACCCCATCTGTATTTATAGATGTTCCTCACTCAAATCCCCAGTCTGTATTTATAGGTGTTCCTCACTCAAATCCCCAGTCTGTATTTATAGGTGTTCCTCACTCAAATCCCCAGTCTGTATTTATAGACGTTCCTCACTCAAATCCCCAGTCTGTATTTATAGGTGTTCCTCACTCAAATCCCCAGTCTGTATTTATAGACGTTTCTCACTCAAATCCCCAGTCTGTATTTATAGACGTTCCTCACTCAAATCCCCTGTCTGTATTTATAGATGTTCCTCACTCAAATCCCCTGTCTGTATTTATAGATGTTCCTCACTCAAATCCCCTGTCTGTATTTATAGATGTTCCTCACTCAAATCCCCTGTCTGTATTTATAGATGTTCCTCACTCAAATCCCCCATCTGTATTTATAGATGTTCCTCACTCAAATACCTCATCTGTATTTATTGACGTTACTCGCTCAAATCCCCAGTCTGTATTTATAGACGTTCCTCACTCAAATCCCCGGTCTGTATTTATAGGCGTTCCTCACTCAAATCCCCAGTCTGTATTTATAGGCGTTCCTCACTCAAATCTCTGGTCTGTATTTATAGATGTTCCTCACTCAAATACCCCATCTGTATTTATAGATGTTCCTCACTCAAATCCCCCATCTGTATTTATAGGTGTTCCTCACTCAAATACCCCATCTGTATTTATTGACGTTACTCGCTCAAATCCCCTGTCTGTATTTATAGACGTTCCTTACTCAAATACACCATCTGTATTTCTAGCTGTTCCTCACTCAAATCCCGTCTGTATGTGCTCCTCTTTCAAATCCCTGCTCTGTATTTGTAGGTATTCCTCACTCAAATCCGCAGTCTGTATTTGGAAACGCTCCTCACTCAAATCCCCAGTCTGTATTTACAGACGCTCCTCATTCAAATCCCCGGTCTGTGTTTATAGATGCTCCTCACTCAAATCCTCACTCGGTATTTATAGGCGTTCCTCACTCAAACCCCCCCGTCTGTATTTATAGACGTTCCTCATTCAAATCCCCAGTCTGTATTTATAGACGTTCCTCACTCAAATCCCCGGTCTGTATTTATAGGCGTTCCTCACTCAAATCCCTGGTCTGTATTTATAGGCGTTCCTCACTCAAATCCCCTGTCTGTATTTATAGATGTTCCTCACTCAAATCCCCCATCTGTATTTATAGATGTTCCTCACTCAAATACCCCATCTGTATTTATTGACGTTACTCGCTCAAATCCCCTGTCTGTATTTATAGACGTTCCTTACTCAAATACACCATCTGTATTTCTAGATGTTCCTCACTCAAATCCCGTCTATATGTGCTCCTCTCTCAAATCCCCGCTCTGTATTTGTAGGTATTCCTCACTCAAATCCGCAGTCTGTATTTAGAAACGCTCCTCACTCAAATCCCCAGTCTGTATTTACAGACGCTCCTCATTCAAATCCCCGGTCTGTGTTTATAGATGCTCCTCACTCAAATCCTCACTTTGTATTTATAGGTATTCCTCACTCAAATCCCCATTCTGTATTTATAGGCGTTCCTCACTCAAACCCCCCCGTCTGTATTTATAGACGTTCCTCACTCAAATCCCCGGTCTGTATTTATAGACGTTCCTCACTCAAATCCCTGGTCTGTATTTATAGACATTCCTCACTCAAATCCACCGTCTGTATTTATAGACGTTCCTCACTCAAATCCCTGGTCTGTATTTATAGGCATTCCTCACTCCCCACTCAAATACCCCATCTGTATTTATAGATGTTCCTCACTCAAATCTCCAGTCTGTATTTATAGACGTTCCTCACTCAAATCCCCAGTCTGTATTTATAGGTATTCCTCACTCAAACCCCCGGTCTGTATTTATAGACATTCCTCACTCAAATCTCTGGTCTGTATTTACAGACGCTCCTCATTCAAATCCCCGGTCTGTGTTTATAGATGCTCCTCACTCAAATCCTCACTCTGTATTTATAGGTATTCCTCACTCAAATCCCCATTCTGTATTTATAGGCGTTCCTCACTCAAACCCCCACCGTCTGTATTTATAGATGTTCCTCACTCAAATCCCCGGTCTGTATTTATAGACATTCCTCACTCAAATCCCCGGTCTGTATTTATAGACGTTCCTCACTCAAATCCCTGGTCTGTATTTATAGACATTCCTCACTCAAATCCACCCTCTGTATTTATAGACGTTCCTCACTCAAATCCCTGGTCTGTATTTATAGGCATTCCTCACTCCCCACTCAAATACCCCATCTGTATTTATAGATGTTCCTCACTCAAATCCCCAGTCTGTATTTATAGGTGTTCCTCACTCAAATCCCCAGTCTGTATTTATAGGTGTTCCTCACTCAAATCCCCAGTCTGTATTTATAGGCGTTCCTCACTCCTCACTCATATCCTCCGTCTGTATTTATAGGCATTCCTCACTCCCCACTCAACTACCCCATCTGTATTTATAGACGTTCCTCACTCAAATCCCCAGTCTGTATTTATAGGCGTTCCTCACTCAAATCCCCCGTCTGTATTTATAGGTGTTCTTCACTCAAATCCACCGTCTGTATTTATAGATGTTCTTCACTCCTCACTCAAATCCTCCGTTTGTATTTATAGGCGTTCCTCACTCCTCACTCAAATCCTCCGTCTGTATTTATAGGCGTTCCTCACTCCTCACTCAAATCCTCCGTCTGTATTTGTAGACGTTCCTCACTCAAACCCCAAGTCTGTATTTATAGGCGTTCCTCACTCCTCACTCAAATACCCCATCTGTATTTATAGATGTTCCTCACTCAAACCCCACGTCTGTATTTATAGGTGTTCTTCACTCAACTACCCCATCTGTATTTATAGACGTTCCTCACTCAAATCCCCAGTCTCTATTTAGAGGCGTTCCTCACTCAAATACCCCATCTGTATTTATAGATGTTCCTCACTCAAACCCCTGTCTCTATTTATAGGTGTTCTTCACTCAAATACCCCATCTGTATTTATAGATGTTCCTCACTCAATCCCCTGTCTGTATTTATAGATGTTCCTCACTCAAATCCCCTGTCTGTATTTATAGATGTTCCTCACTCAAATCCCCCGTCTGTATTTATAGACGTTCCTCACTCAAATCCCCGGTCTGTATTTATAGACGTTCCTCACTCAAATCCCCGCTCTGTATTTATAGACGTTCCTCACTCAAACCCCCCGTCTGTATTTATAGGCGTTCCTCACTCCTCACTCAAATCCTCCGTCTGTATTTATAGGCATTCCTCACTCCCCACTCAAATACCCCATCTGTATTTATAGACGTTCCTCACTCAAATCCCCAGTCTGTATTTATAGATGTTCCTCACTCAAATCCCCAGTCTGTATTTATAGACGTTCCTCACTCAAATCCCCAGTCTGTATTTATAGACGTTCCTCACTCAAATCCCCGGTCTGTATTTATAGACGTTCCTCATTCAAATCTCCAGTCTGTATTTATAGACGTTCCTCACTCAAATCCCCGGTCTGTATTTATAGGCATTCCTCACTCAAACCCCCAGTCTGTATTTATAGGCGTTCCTCACTCAAATCCCCTGTCTGTATTTATAGGCGTTCCTCACTCAAATCCCCTGTCTGTATTTATAGATGTTCCTCACTCAAATCCCCTGTCTGTATTTATAGATGTTCCTCACTCAAATCCCCCATCTGTATTTATAGATGTTCCTCACTCAAATACCCCATTTGTATTTCTTGACGTTACTCGCTCAAATCCCCTGTCTGTATTTATAGACGTTCCTTACTCAAATACACCATCTGTATTTCTAGATGTTCCTCACTCAAATCCCGTCTATATGTGCTCCTCTCTCAAATCCCCGCTCTCTATTTGTAGGTATTCCTCACTCAAATCCGCAGTCTGTATTTAGAAACGCTCCTCACTCAAATCCCCAGTCTGTATTTACAGACGCTCCTCATTCAAATCCCCGGTCTGTGTTTATAGATGCTCCTCACTCAAATCCTCACTCTGTATTTATAGGTATTCCTCACTCAAACCCCCATTCTGTATTTATAGGCGTTCCTCACTCAAACCCCCCCGTCTGTATTTATAGATGTTCCTCACTCAAATCCCCGGTCTGTATTTATAGACGTTCCTCACTCAAATCCCTGGTCTGTATTTATAGACATTCCTCACTCAAATCCACCGTCTGTATTTATAGACGTTCCTCACTCAAATCCCTGGTCTGTATTTATAGGCATTCCTCACTCCCCACTCAAATACCCCATCTGTATTTATAGATGTTCCTCACTCAGATCCCCAGTCTGTATTTATAGGTGTTCCTCACTCAAATCCCCAGTCTGTATTTATAGGTGTTCCTCACTCAAATCCCCAGTCTGTATTTATAGACGTTCCTCACTCAAATCCCCAGTCTGTATTTATAGGTGTTCCTCACTCAAATCCCCAGTCTGTATTTATAGACGTTTCTCACTCAAATCCCCAGTCTGTATTTATAGACGTTCCTCACTGAAATCCCCTGTCTGTATTTATAGATGTTCCTCACTCAAATCCCCTGTCTGTATTTATAGATGTTCCTCACTCAAATCCCCTGTCTGTATTTATAGATGTTCCTCACTCAAATCCCCTGTCTGTATTTATAGATGTTCCTCACTCAAATCCCCCATCTGTATTTATAGATGTTCCTCACTCAAATACCTCATCTGTATTTATTGACGTTACTCGCTCAAATCCCCAGTCTGTATTTATAGACGTTCCTCACTCAAATCCCCGGTCTGTATTTATCGGCGTTCCTCACTCAAATCCCCAGTCTGTATTTATAGGCGTTCCTCACTCAAATCCCTGGTCTGTATTTATAGATGTTCCTCACTCAAATACCCCATCTGTATTTATAGATGTTCCTCACTCAAATCCCCCATCTGTATTTATAGATGTTCCTCACTCAAATACCCCATCTGTATTTATTGACGTTACTCGCTCAAATCCCCTGTCTGTATTTATAGACGTTCCTTACTCAAATACACCATCTGTATTTCTAGATGTTCCTCACTCAAATCCCGTCTGTATGTGCTCCTCTTTCAAATCCCTGCTCTGTATTTGTAGGTATTCCTCACTCAAATCCGCAGTCTGTATTTAGAAACGCTCCTCACTCAAATCCCCAGTCTGTATTTACAGACGCTCCTCATTCAAATCCCCGGTCTGTGTTTATAGATGCTCCTCACTCAAATCCTCACTCGGTATTTATAGGCGTTCCTCACTCAAACCCCCCCGTCTGTATTTATAGACGTTCCTCATTCAAATCCCCAGTCTGTATTTATAGACGTTCCTCACTCAAATCCCCGGTCTGTATTTATAGGCGTTCCTCACTCAAATCCCTGGTCTGTATTTATAGGCGTTCCTCACTCAAATCCCCTGTCTGTATTTATAGATGTTCCTCACTCAAATCCCCCATCTGTATTTATAGATGTTCCTCACTCAAATACCCCATCTGTATTTATTGACGTTACTCGCTCAAATCCCCTGTCTGTATTTATAGACGTTCCTTACTCAAATACACCATCTGTATTTCTAGATGTTCCTCACTCAAATCCCGTCTATATGTGCTCCTCTCTCAAATCCCCGCTCTGTATTTGTAGGTATTCCTCACTCAAATCCGCAGTCTGTATTTAGAAACGCTCCTCACTCAAATCCCCAGTCTGTATTTACAGACGCTCCTCATTCAAATCCCCGGTCTGTGTTTATAGATGCTCCTCACTCAAATCCTCACTCTGTATTTATAGGTATTCCTCACTCAAATCCCCATTCTGTATTTATAGGCATTCCTCACTCAAACCCCCCCGTCTGTATTTATAGACGTTCCTCACTCAAATCCCCGGTCTGTATTTATAGACGTTCCTCACTCAAATCCCTGGTCTGTATTTATAGACATTCCTCACTCAAATCCACCGTCTGTATTTATAGACGTTCCTCACTCAAATCCCTGGTCTGTATTTATAGGCATTCCTCACTCCCCACTCAAATACCCCATCTGTATTTATAGATGTTCCTCACTCAGATCCCCAGTCTGTATTTATAGGTGTTCCTCACTCAAATCCCCAGTCTGTATTTATAGGTGTTCCTCACTCAAATCCCCAGTCTGTATTTATAGACGTTCCTCACTCAAATCCCCAGTCTGTATTTATAGGTGTTCCTCACTCAAATCCCCAGTCTGTATTTATAGACGTTTCTCACTCAAATCCCCAGTCTGTATTTATAGACGTTCCTCACTGAAATCCCCTGTCTGTATTTATAGATGTTCCTCACTCAAATCCCCTGTCTGTATTTATAGATGTTCCTCACTCAAATCCCCTGTCTGTATTTATAGATGTTCCTCACTCAAATCCCCTGTCTGTATTTATAGATGTTCCTCACTCAAATCCCCCATCTGTATTTATAGATGTTCCTCACTCAAATACCTCATCTGTATTTATTGACGTTACTCGCTCAAATCCCCAGTCTGTATTTATAGACGTTCCTCACTCAAATCCCCGGTCTGTATTTATCGGCGTTCCTCACTCAAATCCCCAGTCTGTATTTATAGGCGTTCCTCACTCAAATCCCTGGTCTGTATTTATAGATGTTCCTCACTCAAATACCCCATCTGTATTTATAGATGTTCCTCACTCAAATCCCCCATCTGTATTTATAGATGTTCCTCACTCAAATACCCCATCTGTATTTATTGACGTTACTCGCTCAAATCCCCTGTCTGTATTTATAGACGTTCCTTACTCAAATACACCATCTGTATTTCTAGATGTTCCTCACTCAAATCCCGTCTGTATGTGCTCCTCTTTCAAATCCCTGCTCTGTATTTGTAGGTATTCCTCACTCAAATCCGCAGTCTGTATTTAGAAACGCTCCTCACTCAAATCCCCAGTCTGTATTTACAGACGCTCCTCATTCAAATCCCCGGTCTGTGTTTATAGATGCTCCTCACTCAAATCCTCACTCGGTATTTATAGGCGTTCCTCACTCAAACCCCCCCGTCTGTATTTATAGACGTTCCTCATTCAAATCCCCAGTCTGTATTTATAGACGTTCCTCACTCAAATCCCCGGTCTGTATTTATAGGCGTTCCTCACTCAAATCCCTGGTCTGTATTTATAGGCGTTCCTCACTCAAATCCCCTGTCTGTATTTATAGATGTTCCTCACTCAAATCCCCCATCTGTATTTATAGATGTTCCTCACTCAAATACCCCATCTGTATTTATTGACGTTACTCGCTCAAATCCCCTGTCTGTATTTATAGACGTTCCTTACTCAAATACACCATCTGTATTTCTAGATGTTCCTCACTCAAATCCCGTCTATATGTGCTCCTCTCTCAAATCCCCGCTCTGTATTTGTAGGTATTCCTCACTCAAATCCGCAGTCTGTATTTAGAAACGCTCCTCACTCAAATCCCCAGTCTGTATTTACAGACGCTCCTCATTCAAATCCCCGGTCTGTGTTTATAGATGCTCCTCACTCAAATCCTCACTCTGTATTTATAGGTATTCCTCACTCAAATCCCCATTCTGTATTTATAGGCATTCCTCACTCAAACCCCCCCGTCTGTATTTATAGACGTTCCTCACTCAAATCCCCGGTCTGTATTTATAGACGTTCCTCACTCAAATCCCTGGTCTGTATTTATAGACATTCCTCACTCAAATCCACCCTCTGTATTTATAGACGTTCCTCACTCAAATCCCTGGTCTGTATTTATAGGCATTCCTCACTCCCCACTCAAATACCCCATCTGTATTTATAGATGTTCCTCACTCAAATCCACAGTCTGTATTTATAGACGTTCCTCACTCAAATCCCCAGTCTGTATTTATAGGTATTCCTCACTCAAACCCCCGGTCTGTATTTATAGACATTCCTCACTCAAATCTCTGGTCTGTATTTACAGACGCTCCTCATTCAAATCCCCGGTCTGTGTTTATAGATGCTCCTCACTCAAATCCTCACTCTGTATTTATAGGTATTCCTCACTCAAATCCCCATTCTGTATTTATAGGCGTTCCTCACTCAAACCCCCCCCGTCTGTATTTATAGATGTTCCTCACTCAAATCCCCGGTCTGTATTCATAGACATTCCTCACTCAAATCCCCGGTCTGTATTTATAGACGTTCCTCACTCAAATCCCTGGTCTGTATTTATAGACATTCCTCACTCAAATCCACCCTCTGTATTTATAGACGTTCCTCACTCAAATCCCTGGTCTGTATTTATAGGCATTCCTCACTCCCCACTCAAATACCCCATCTGTATTTATAGATGTTCCTCACTCAAATCCCCAGTCTGTATTTATAGGTGTTCCTCACTCAAATCCCCAGTCTGTATTTATAGGTGTTCCTCACTCAAATCCCCAGTCTGTATTTATAGGCGTTCCTCACTCCTCACTCATATCCTCCGTCTGTATTTATAGGCATTCCTCACTCCCCACTCAACTACCCCATCTGTATTTATAGACGTTCCTCACTCAAATCCCCAGTCTGTATTTATAGGCGTTCCTCACTCAAATCCCCCGTCTGTATTTATAGGTGTTCTTCACTCAAATCCACCGTCTGTATTTATAGATGTTCTTCACTCCTCACTCAAATCCTCCGTTTGTATTTATAGGCGTTCCTCACTCCTCACTCAAATCCTCCGTCTGTATTTATAGGCGTTCCTCACTCCTCACTCAAATCCTCCGTCTGTATTTGTAGACGTTCCTCACTCAAACCCCAAGTCTGTATTTATAGGCGTTCCTCACTCCTCACTCAAATACCCCATCTGTATTTATAGATGTTCCTCACTCAAACCCCCCGTCTGTATTTATAGGTGTTCTTCACTCAACTACCCCATCTGTATTTATAGACGTTCCTCACTCAAATCCCCAGTCTCTATTTATAGGCGTTCCTCACTCAAATACCCCATCTGTATTTATAGATGTTCCTCACTCAAACCCCTGTCTCTATTTATAGGTGTTCTTCACTCAAATACCCCATCTGTATTTATAGATGTTCCTCACTCAATCCCCTGTCTGTATTTATAGATGTTCCTCACTCAAATCCCCTGTCTGTATTTATAGATGTTCCTCACTCAAATCCCCCGTCTGTATTTATAGACGTTCCTCACTCAAATCCCCGGTCTGTATTTATAGACGTTCCTCACTCAAATCCCCGCTCTGTATTTATAGACGTTCCTCACTCAAACCCCCCGTCTGTATTTATAGGCGTTCCTCACTCCTCACTCAAATCCTCCGTCTGTATTTATAGGCATTCCTCACTCCCCACTCAAATACCCCATCTGTATTTATAGACGTTCCTCACTCAAATCCCCAGTCTGTATTTATAGATGTTCCTCACTCAAATCCCCAGTCTGTATTTATAGACGTTCCTCACTCAAATCCCCCGTCTGTATTTATAGACGTTCCTCACTCAAATCCCCGGTCTGTATTTATAGACGTTCCTCATTCAAATCTCCAGTCTGTATTTATAGACGTTCCTCACTCAAATCCCCGGTCTGTATTTATAGGCATTCCTCACTCAAACCCCCAGTCTGTATTTATAGGCGTTCCTCATTCAAATCTCCAGTCTGTATTTATAGACGTTCCTCACTCAAATCCCCGGTCTGTATTTATAGGCATTCCTCACTCAAACCCCCAGTCTGTATTTATAGGCGTTCCTCACTCAAATCCCCTGTCTGTATTTATAGGCGTTCCTCACTCAAATCCCCTGTCTGTATTTATAGATGTTCCTCACTCAAATCCCCTGTCTGTATTTATAGATGTTCCTCACTCAAATCCCCCATCTGTATTTATAGATGTTCCTCACTCAAATACCCCATTTGTATTTCTTGACGTTACTCGCTCAAATCCCCTGTCTGTATTTATAGACGTTCCTTACTCAAATACACCATCTGTATTTCTAGATGTTCCTCACTCAAATCCCGTCTATATGTGCTCCTCTCTCAAATCCCCGCTCTCTATTTGTAGGTATTCCTCACTCAAATCCGCAGTCTGTATTTAGAAACGCTCCTCACTCAAATCCCCAGTCTGTATTTACAGACGCTCCTCATTCAAATCCCCGGTCTGTGTTTATAGATGCTCCTCACTCAAATCCTCACTCTGTATTTATAGGTATTCCTCACTCAAACCCCCATTCTGTATTTATAGGCGTTCCTCACTCAAACCCCCCCGTCTGTATTTATAGATGTTCCTCACTCAAATCCCCGGTCTGTATTTATAGACGTTCCTCACTCAAATCCCTGGTCTGTATTTATAGACATTCCTCACTCAAATCCACCGTCTGTATTTATAGACGTTCCTCACTCAAATCCCTGGTCTGTATTTATAGGCATTCCTCACTCCCCACTCAAATACCCCATCTGTATTTATAGATGTTCCTCACTCAGATCCCCAGTCTGTATTTATAGGTGTTCCTCACTCAAATCCCCAGTCTGTATTTATAGGTGTTCCTCACTCAAATCCCCAGTCTGTATTTATAGACGTTCCTCACTCAAATCCCCAGTCTGTATTTATAGGTGTTCCTCACTCAAATCCCCAGTCTGTATTTATAGACGTTTCTCACTCAAATCCCCAGTCTGTATTTATAGACGTTCCTCACTGAAATCCCCTGTCTGTATTTATAGATGTTCCTCACTCAAATCCCCTGTCTGTATTTATAGATGTTCCTCACTCAAATCCCCTGTCTGTATTTATAGATGTTCCTCACTCAAATCCCCTGTCTGTATTTATAGATGTTCCTCACTCAAATCCCCCATCTGTATTTATAGATGTTCCTCACTCAAATACCTCATCTGTATTTATTGACGTTACTCGCTCAAATCCCCAGTCTGTATTTATAGACGTTCCTCACTCAAATCCCCGGTCTGTATTTATAGGCGTTCCTCACTCAAATCCCCAGTCTGTATTTATAGGCGTTCCTCACTCAAATCCCTGGTCTGTATTTATAGATGTTCCTCACTCAAATACCCCATCTGTATTTATAGATGTTCCTCACTCAAATCCCCCATCTGTATTTATAGATGTTCCTCACTCAAATACCCCATCTGTATTTATTGACGTTACTCGCTCAAATCCCCTGTCTGTATTTATAGACGTTCCTTACTCAAATACACCATCTGTATTTCTAGATGTTCCTCACTCAAATCCCGTCTGTATGTGCTCCTCTTTCAAATCCCTGCTCTGTATTTGTAGGTATTCCTCACTCAAATCCGCAGTCTGTATTTAGAAACGCTCCTCACTCAAATCCCCAGTCTGTATTTACAGACGCTCCTCATTCAAATCCCCGGTCTGTGTTTATAGATGCTCCTCACTCAAATCCTCACTCGGTATTTATAGGCGTTCCTCACTCAAACCCCCCCGTCTGTATTTATAGACGTTCCTCATTCAAATCCCCAGTCTGTATTTATAGACGTTCCTCACTCAAATCCCCGGTCTGTATTTATAGGCGTTCCTCACTCAAATCCCTGGTCTGTATTTATAGGCGTTCCTCACTCAAATCCCCTGTCTGTATTTATAGATGTTCCTCACTCAAATCCCCCATCTGTATTTATAGATGTTCCTCACTCAAATACCCCATCTGTATTTATTGACGTTACTCGCTCAAATCCCCTGTCTGTATTTATAGACGTTCCTTACTCAAATACACCATCTGTATTTCTAGATGTTCCTCACTCAAATCCCGTCTATATGTGCTCCTCTCTCAAATCCCCGCTCTGTATTTGTAGGTATTCCTCACTCAAATCCGCAGTCTGTATTTAGAAACGCTCCTCACTCAAATCCCCAGTCTGTATTTACAGACGCTCCTCATTCAAATCCCCGGTCTGTGTTTATAGATGCTCCTCACTCAAATCCTCACTCTGTATTTATAGGTATTCCTCACTCAAATCCCCATTCTGTATTTATAGGCATTCCTCACTCAAACCCCCCCGTCTGTATTTATAGACGTTCCTCACTCAAATCCCCGGTCTGTATTTATAGACGTTCCTCACTCAAATCCCTGGTCTGTATTTATAGACATTCCTCACTCAAATCCACCCTCTGTATTTATAGACGTTCCTCACTCAAATCCCTGGTCTGTATTTATAGGCATTCCTCACTCCCCACTCAAATACCCCATCTGTATTTATAGATGTTCCTCACTCAAATCCCCAGTCTGTATTTATAGACGTTCCTCACTCAAATCCCCAGTCTGTATTTATAGGTATTCCTCACTCAAACCCCCGGTCTGTATTTATAGACATTCCTCACTCAAATCTCTGGTCTGTATTTACAGACGCTCCTCATTCAAATCCCCGGTCTGTGTTTATAGATGCTCCTCACTCAAATCCTCACTCTGTATTTATAGGTATTCCTCACTCAAATCCCCATTCTGTATTTATAGGCGTTCCTCACTCAAACCCCCCCCGTCTGTATTTATAGATGTTCCTCACTCAAATCCCCGGTCTGTATTCATAGACATTCCTCACTCAAATCCCCGGTCTGTATTTATAGACGTTCCTCACTCAAATCCCTGGTCTGTATTTATAGACATTCCTCACTCAAATCCACCCTCTGTATTTATAGACGTTCCTCACTCAAATCCCTGTTCTGTATTTATAGGCATTCCTCACTCCCCACTCAAATACCCCATCTGTATTTATAGATGTTCCTCACTCAAATCCCCAGTCTGTATTTATAGGTGTTCCTCACTCAAATCCCCAGTCTGTATTTATAGGTGTTCCTCACTCAAATCCCCAGTCTGTATTTATAGGCGTTCCTCACTCCTCACTCATATCCTCCGTCTGTATTTATAGGCATTCCTCACTCCCCACTCAACTACCCCATCTGTATTTATAGACGTTCCTCACTCAAATCCCCAGTCTGTATTTATAGGCGTTCCTCACTCAAATCCCCCGTCTGTATTTATAGGTGTTCTTCACTCAAATCCACCGTCTGTATTTATAGATGTTCTTCACTCCTCACTCAAATCCTCCGTTTGTATTTATAGGCGTTCCTCACTCCTCACTCAAATCCTCCGTCTGTATTTATAGGCGTTCCTCACTCCTCACTCAAATCCTCCGTCTGTATTTGTAGACGTTCCTCACTCAAACCCCAAGTCTGTATTTATAGGCGTTCCTCACTCCTCACTCAAATACCCCATCTGTATTTATAGATGTTCCTCACTCAAACCCCCCGTCTGTATTTATAGGTGTTCTTCACTCAACTACCCCATCTGTATTTATAGACGTTCCTCACTCAAATCCCCAGTCTCTATTTATAGGCGTTCCTCACTCAAATACCCCATCTGTATTTATAGATGTTCCTCACTCAAACCCCTGTCTCTATTTATAGGTGTTCTTCACTCAAATACCCCATCTGTATTTATAGATGTTCCTCACTCAATCCCCTGTCTGTATTTATAGATGTTCCTCACTCAAATCCCCTGTCTGTATTTATAGATGTTCCTCACTCAAATCCCCCGTCTGTATTTATAGACGTTCCTCACTCAAATCCCCGCTCTGTATTTATAGACGTTCCTCACTCAAATCCCCGCTCTGTATTTATAGACGTTCCTCACTCAAACCCCCCGTCTGTATTTATAGGCGTTCCTCACTCCTCACTCAAATCCTCCGTCTGTATTTATAGGCATTCCTCACTCCCCACTCAAATACCCCATCTGTATTTATAGACGTTCCTCACTCAAATCCCCAGTCTGTATTTATAGATGTTCCTCACTCAAATCCCCAGTCTGTATTTATAGACGTTCCTCACTCAAATCCCCAGTCTGTATTTATAGACGTTCCTCACTCAAATCCCCGGTCTGTATTTATAGACGTTCCTCATTCAAATCTCCAGTCTGTATTTATAGACGTTCCTCACTCAAATCCCCAGTCTGTATTTATAGGCATTCCTCACTCAAACCCCCAGTCTGTATTTATAGGCGTTCCTCACTCAAATCCCCTGTCTGTATTTATAGGCGTTCCTCACTCAAATCCCCTGTCTGTATTTATAGATGTTCCTCACTCAAATCCCCTGTCTGTATTTATAGATGTTCCTCACTCAAATCCCCCATCTGTATTTATAGATGTTCCTCACTCAAATACCCCATTTGTATTTCTTGACGTTACTCGCTCAAATCCCCTGTCTGTATTTATAGACGTTCCTTACTCAAATACACCATCTGTATTTCTAGATGTTCCTCACTCAAATCCCGTCTATATGTGCTCCTCTCTCAAATCCCCGCTCTCTATTTGTAGGTATTCCTCACTCAAATCCGCAGTCTGTATTTAGAAACGCTCCTCACTCAAATCCCCAGTCTGTATTTACAGACGCTCCTCATTCAAATCCCCGGTCTGTGTTTATAGATGCTCCTCACTCAAATCCTCACTCTGTATTTATAGGTATTCCTCACTCAAACCCCCATTCTGTATTTATAGGCGTTCCTCACTCAAACCCCCCCGTCTGTATTTATAGATGTTCCTCACTCAAATCCCCGGTCTGTATTTATAGACGTTCCTCACTCAAATCCCTGGTCTGTATTTATAGACATTCCTCACTCAAATCCACCGTCTGTATTTATAGACGTTCCTCCCTCAAATCCCTGGTCTGTATTTATAGGCATTCCTCACTCCCCACTCAAATACCCCATCTGTATTTATAGATGTTCCTCACTCAAATCCCCAGTCTGTATTTATAGGTGTTCCTCACTCAAATCCCCAGTCTGTATTTATAGGTGTTCCTCACTCAAATCCCCAGTCTGTATTTATAGACGTTCCTCACTCAAATCCCCAGTCTGTATTTATAGGTGTTCCTCACTCAAATCCCCAGTCTGTATTTATAGACGTTTCTCACTCAAATCCCCAGTCTGTATTTATAGACGTTCCTCACTGAAATCCCCTGTCTGTATTTATAGATGTTCCTCACTCAAATCCCCTGTCTGTATTTATAGATGTTCCTCACTCAAATCCCCTGTCTGTATTTATAGATGTTCCTCACTCAAATCCCCTGTCTGTATTTATAGATGTTCCTCACTCAAATCCCCCATCTGTATTTATAGATGTTCCTCACTCAAATACCTCATCTGTATTTATTGACGTTACTCGCTCAAATCCCCAGTCTCTATTTATAGACGTTCCTCACTCAAATCCCCGGTCTGTATTTATAGGCGTTCCTCACTCAAATCCCCAGTCTGTATTTATAGGCGTTCCTCACTCAAATCCCTGGTCTGTATTTATAGATGTTCCTCACTCAAATACCCCATCTGTATTTATAGATGTTCCTCACTCAAATCCCCCATCTGTATTTATAGATGTTCCTCACTCAAATACCCCATCTGTATTTATTGACGTTACTCGCTCAAATCCCCTGTCTGTATTTATAGACGTTCCTTACTCAAATACACCATCTGTATTTCTAGATGTTCCTCACTCAAATCCCGTCTGTATGTGCTCCTCTTTCAAATCCCTGCTCTGTATTTGTAGGTATTCCTCACTCAAATCCGCAGTCTGTATTTAGAAACGCTCCTCACTCAAATCCCCAGTCTGTATTTACAGACGCTCCTCATTCAAATCCCCGGTCTGTGTTTATAGATGCTCCTCACTCAAATCCTCACTCGGTATTTATAGGCGTTCCTCACTCAAACCCCCCCGTCTGTATTTATAGACGTTCCTCATTCAAATCCCCAGTCTGTATTTATAGACGTTCCTCACTCAAATCCCCGGTCTGTATTTATAGGCGTTCCTCACTCAAATCCCTGGTCTGTATTTATAGGCGTTCCTCACTCAAATCCCCTGTCTGTATTTATAGATGTTCCTCACTCAAATCCCCCATCTGTATTTATAGATGTTCCTCACTCAAATACCCCATCTGTATTTATTGACGTTACTCGCTCAAATCCCCTGTCTGTATTTATAGACGTTCCTTACTCAAATACACCATCTGTATTTCTAGATGTTCCTCACTCAAATCCCGTCTATATGTGCTCCTCTCTCAAATCCCCGCTCAGTATTTGTAGGTATTCCTCACTCAAATCCGCAGTCTGTATTTAGAAACGCTCCTCACTCAAATCCCCAGTCTGTATTTACAGACGCTCCTCATTCAAATCCCCGGTCTGTGTTTATAGATGCTCCTCACTCAAATCCTCACTCTGTATTTATAGGTATTCCTCACTCAAATCCCCATTCTGTATTTATAGGCGTTCCTCACTCAAACCCCCCCGTCTGTATTTATAGACGTTCCTCACTCAAATCTCTGGTCTGTATTTACAGACGCTCCTCATTCAAATCCCCGGTCTGTGTTTATAGATGCTCCTCACTCAAATCCTCACTCTGTATTTATAGGTATTCCTCACTCAAATCCCCATTCTGTATTTAT
The DNA here is from genome assembly GCA_026770705.1 of Isurus oxyrinchus. Classification (NCBI taxonomy): domain Eukaryota; kingdom Metazoa; phylum Chordata; class Chondrichthyes; order Lamniformes; family Lamnidae; genus Isurus; species Isurus oxyrinchus. The sequence continues at coordinate 645,919 of JANJGN010000303.1, read as the reverse complement.
AGGCGTTCCTCACTCAAACCCCCCCCGTCTGTATTTATAGATGTTCCTCACTCAAATCCCCGGTCTGTATTTATAGACATTCCTCACTCAAATCCCCGGTCTGTATTTATAGACGTTCCTCACTCAAATCCCTGGTCTGTATTTATAGACATTCCTCACTCAAATCTCTGGTCTGTATTTACAGACGCTCCTCATTCAAATCCCCGGTCTGTGTTTATAGATGCTCCTCACTCAAATCCTCACTCTGTATATATAGGTATTCCTCACTCAAATCCCCATTCTGTATTTATAGGCGTTCCTCACTCAAACCCCCCCGTCTGTATTTATAGATGTTCCTCACTTAAATCCCCGGTCTGTATTTATAGACATTCCTCACTCAAATCCCCGGTCTGTATTTATAGACGTTCCTCACTCAAATCCCTGGTCTGTATTTATAGACATTCCTCACTCAAATCCACCCTCTGTATTTATAGACGTTCCTCACTCAAATCCCTGGTCTGTATTTATAGGCATTCCTCACTCCCCACTCAAATACCCCATCTGTATTTATAGATGTTCCTCACTCAAATCCCCAGTCTGTATTTATAGGTGTTCCTCACTCAAATCCCCAGTCTGTATTTATAGGTGTTCCTCACTCAAATCCCCAGTCTGTACTTATAGGCGTTCCTCACTCCTCACTCATATCCTCCGTCTGTATTTATAGGCATTCCTCACTCCCCACTCAACTACCCCATCTGTATTTATAGACGTTCCTCACTCAAATCCCCAGTCTGTATTTATAGGCGTTCCTCACTCAAATCCCCCGTCTGTATTTATAGGTGTTGTTCACTCAAATCCACCGTCTGTATTTATAGATGTTCTTCACTCCTCACTCAAATCCTCCGTTTGTATTTATAGGCGTTCCTCACTCCTCACTCAAATCCTCCGTCTGTATTTATAGGCGTTCCTCACTCCTCACTCAAATCCTCCGTCTGTATTTATAGACGTTCCTCACTCAAACCCCAAGTCTGTATTTATAGGCGTTCCTCACTCCTCACTCAAATACCCCATCTGTATTTATAGATGTTCCTCACTCAAACCCCCCGTCTGTATTTATAGGTGTTCTTCACTCAACTACCCCATCTGTATTTATAGACGTTCCTCACTCAAATCCCCAGTCTCTATTTATAGGCGTTCCTCACTCAAATACCCCATCTGTATTTATAGATGTTCCTCACTCAAACCCCTGTCTCTATTTATAGGTGTTCTTCACTCAAATACCCCATCTGTATTTATAGATGTTCCTCACTCAATCCCCTGTCTGTATTTATAGATGTTCCTCACTCAAACCCCTGTCTGTATTTATAGGTGTTCTTCACTCAAATACCCCATCTGTATTTATAGACGTTCCTCACTCAAACCCCCCGTCTGTATTTATAGGCGTTCCTCACTCCTCACTCAAATACTCCGTCTGTATTTATAGGCATTCCTCACTCCCCACTCAAATACCCCATCTGTATTTATAGATGTTCCTCACTCAAATCCCCGGTCGGTATTTAAAGACGTTCCTCACTCAAATCCCCTGTCTGTATTTATAGATGTTCCTCACTCAAATCCCCCGTCTGTATTCATAGACGTTCCTCACTCAAATCCCCGGTCTGTATTTATAGACGTTCCTCACTCAAATCCCCGCTCTGTATTTATAGACGTTCCTCACTCAAACCCCCCGTCTGTATTTATAGGCATTCCTCACTCCCCACTCAAATACCCCATCTGTATTTATAGACGTTCCTCACTCAAATCCCCAGTCTGTATTTATAGATGTTCCTCACTCAAATCCCCAGTCTGTATTTATAGACGTTCCTCACTCAAATCCCCAGTCTGTATTTATAGACGTTCCTCACTCAAATCCCCGGTCTGTATTTACAGACGTTCCTCATTCAAATCTCCAGTCTGTATTTATAGACGTTCCTCACTCAAATCCCCGGTCTGTATTTATAGGCGTTCCTCACTCAAACCCCCAGTCTGTATTTATAGGCGTTCCTCACTCAAATCCCCTGTCTGTATTTATAGGCGTTCCTCACTCAAATCCCCTGTCTGTATTTATAGATGTTCCTCACTCAAATCCCCTGTCTGTATTTATAGATGTTCCTCACTCAAATTCCCCATCTGTATTTATAGATGTTCCTCACTCAAATACCCCATTTGAATTTCTTGACGTTACTCGCTCAAATCCCCTGTCTGTATTTATAGACGTTCCTTACTCAAATACACCATCTGTATTTCTAGATGTTCCTCACTCAAATCCCGTCTATATGTGCTCCTCTCTCAAATCCCCGCTCTCTATTTGTAGGTATTCCTCACTCAAATCCGCAGTCTGTATTTAGAAACGCTCCTCACTCAAATCCCCAGTCTGTATTTACAGACGCTCCTCATTCAAATCCCCGGTCTGTGTTTATAGATGCTCCTCACTCAAATCCTCACTCTGTATTTATAGGTATTCCTCACTCAAACCCCCATTCTGTATTTATAGGCGTTCCTCACTCAAACCCCCCCGTCTGTATTTATAGATGTTCCTCACTCAAATCCCCGGTCTGTATTTATAGACGTTCCTCACTCAAATCCCTGGTCTGTATTTATAGACATTCCTCACTCAAATCCACCGTCTGTATTTATAGACGTTCCTCCCTCAAATCCCTGGTCTGTATTTATAGGCATTCCTCACTCCCCACTCAAATACCCCATCTGTATTTATAGATGTTCCTCACTCAAATCCCCAGTCTGTATTTATAGGTGTTCCTCACTCAAATCCCCAGTCTGTATTTATAGGTGTTCCTCACTCAAATCCCCAGTCTGTATTTATAGACGTTCCTCACTCAAATCCCCAGTCTGTATTTATAGGTGTTCCTCACTCAAATCCCCAGTCTGTATTTATAGACGTTTCTCACTCAAATCCCCAGTCTGTATTTATAGACGTTCCTCACTGAAATCCCCTGTCTGTATTTATAGATGTTCCTCACTCAAATCCCCTGTCTGTATTTATAGATGTTCCTCACTCAAATCCCCTGTCTGTATTTATAGATGTTCCTCACTCAAATCCCCTGTCTGTATTTATAGATGTTCCTCACTCAAATCCCCCATCTGTATTTATAGATGTTCCTCACTCAAATACCTCATCTGTATTTATTGACGTTACTCGCTCAAATCCCCAGTCTGTATTTATAGACGTTCCTCACTCAAATCCCCGGTCTGTATTTATAGGCGTTCCTCACTCAAATCCCCAGTCTGTATTTATAGGCGTTCCTCACTCAAATCCCTGGTCTGTATTTATAGATGTTCCTCACTCAAATACCCCATCTGTATTTATAGATGTTCCTCACTCAAATCCCCCATCTGTATTTATAGATGTTCCTCACTCAAATACCCCATCTGTATTTATTGACGTTACTCGCTCAAATCCCCTGTCTGTATTTATAGACGTTCCTTACTCAAATACACCATCTGTATTTCTAGATGTTCCTCACTCAAATCCCGTCTGTATGTGCTCCTCTTTCAAATCCCTGCTCTGTATTTGTAGGTATTCCTCACTCAAATCCGCAGTCTGTATTTAGAAACGCTCCTCACTCAAATCCCCAGTCTGTATTTACAGACGCTCCTCATTCAAATCCCCGGTCTGTGTTTATAGATGCTCCTCACTCAAATCCTCACTCGGTATTTATAGGCGTTCCTCACTCAAACCCCCCCGTCTGTATTTATAGACGTTCCTCATTCAAATCCCCAGTCTGTATTTATAGACGTTCCTCACTCAAATCCCCGGTCTGTATTTATAGGCGTTCCTCACTCAAATCCCTGGTCTGTATTTATAGGCGTTCCTCACTCAAATCCCCTGTCTGTATTTATAGATGTTCCTCACTCAAATCCCCCATCTGTATTTATAGATGTTCCTCACTCAAATACCCCATCTGTATTTATTGACGTTACTCGCTCAAATCCCCTGTCTGTATTTATAGACGTTCCTTACTCAAATACACCATCTGTATTTCTAGATATTCCTCACTCAAATCCCGTCTATATGTGCTCCTCTCTCAAATCCCCGCTCTGTATTTGTAGGTATTCCTCACTCAAATCCGCAGTCTGTATTTAGAAACGCTCCTCACTCAAATCCCCAGTCTGTATTTACAGACGCTCCTCATTCAAATCCCCGGTCTGTGTTTATAGATGCTCCTCACTCAAATCCTCACTCTGTATTTATAGGTATTCCTCACTCAAATCCCCATTCTGTATTTATAGGCATTCCTCACTCAAACCCCCCCGTCTGTATTTATAGACGTTCCTCACTCAAATCCCCGGTCTGTATTTATAGACGTTCCTCACTCAAATCCCTGGTCTGTATTTATAGACATTCCTCACTCAAATCCACCCTCTGTATTTATAGACGTTCCTCACTCAAATCCCTGGTCTGTATTTATAGGCATTCCTCACTCCCCACTCAAATACCCCATCTGTATTTATAGATGTTCCTCACTCAAATCCCCAGTCTGTATTTATAGACGTTCCTCACTCAAATCCCCAGTCTGTATTTATAGGTATTCCTCACTCAAACCCCCGGTCTGTATTTATAGACATTCCTCACTCAAATCTCTGGTCTGTATTTACAGACGCTCCTCATTCAAATCCCCGGTCTGTGTTTATAGATGCTCCTCACTCAAATCCTCACTCTGTATTTATAGGTATTCCTCACTCAAATCCCCATTCTGTATTTATAGGCGTTCCTCACTCAAACCCCCCCCGTCTGTATTTATAGATGTTCCTCACTCAAATCCCCGGTCTGAATTTATAGACATTCCTCACTCAAATCCCCGGTCTGTATTTATAGACGTTCCTCACTCAAATCCCTGGTCTGTATTTATAGACATTCCTCACTCAAATCCACCCTCTGTATTTATAGACGTTCCTCACTCAAATCCCTGGTCTGTATTTATAGGCATTCCTCACTCCCCACTCAAATACCCCATCTGTATTTATAGATGTTCCTCACTCAAATCCCCAGTCTGTATTTATAGGTGTTCCTCACTCAAATCCCCAGTCTGTATTTATAGGTGTTCCTCACTCAAATCCCCAGTCTGTATTTATAGGCGTTCCTCACTCCTCACTCATATCCTCCGTCTGTATTTATAGGCATTCCTCACTCCCCACTCAACTACCCCATCTGTATTTATAGACGTTCCTCACTCAAATCCCCAGTCTGTATTTATAGGCGTTCCTCCCTCAAATCCCTGGTCTGTATTCATAGGCATTCCTCACTCCCCACTCAAATACCCCATCTGTATTTATAGATGTTCCTCACTCAAATCCCCAGTCTGTATTTATAGGTGTTCCTCACTCAAATCCCCAGTCTGTATTTATAGGTGTTCCTCACTCAAATCCCCAGTCTGTATTTATAGACGTTCCTCACTCAAATCCCCAGTCTGTATTTATAGGTGTTCCTCACTCAAATCCCCAGTCTGTATTTATAGACGTTTCTCACTCAAATCCCCAGTCTGTATTTATAGACGTTCCTCACTGAAATCCCCTGTCTGTATTTATAGATGTTCCTCACTCAAATCCCCTGTCTGTATTTATAGATGTTCCTCACTCAAATCCCCTGTCTGTATTTATAGATGTTCCTCACTCAAATCCCCTGTCTGTATTTATAGATGTTCCTCACTCAAATCCCCCATCTGTATTTATAGATGTTCCTCACTCAAATACCTCATCTGTATTTATTGACGTTACTCGCTCAAATCCCCAGTCTGTATTTATAGACGTTCCTCACTCAAATCCCCGGTCTGTATTTATAGGCGTTCCTCACTCAAATCCCCAGTCTGTATTTATAGGCGTTCCTCACTCAAATCCCTGGTCTGTATTTATAGATGTTCCTCACTCAAATACCCCATCTGTATTTATAGATGTTCCTCACTCAAATCCCCCATCTGTATTTATAGATGTTCCTCACTCAAATACCCCATCTGTATTTATTGACGTTACTCGCTCAAATCCCCTGTCTGTATTTATAGACGTTCCTTACTCAAATACACCATCTGTATTTCTAGATGTTCCTCACTCAAATCCCGTCTGTATGTGCTCCTCTTTCAAATCCCTGCTCTGTATTTGTAGGTATTCCTCACTCAAATCCGCAGTCTGTATTTAGAAACGCTCCTCACTCAAATCCCCAGTCTGTATTTACAGACGCTCCTCATTCAAATCCCCGGTCTGTGTTTATAGATGCTCCTCACTCAAATCCTCACTCGGTATTTATAGGCGTTCCTCACTCAAACCCCCCCGTCTGTATTTATAGACGTTCCTCATTCAAATCCCCAGTCTGTATTTATAGACGTTCCTCACTCAAATCCCCGGTCTGTATTTATAGGCGTTCCTCACTCAAATCCCTGGTCTGTATTTATAGGCGTTCCTCACTCAAATCCCCTGTCTGTATTTATAGATGTTCCTCACTCAAATCCCCCATCTGTATTTATAGATGTTCCTCACTCAAATACCCCATCTGTATTTATTGACGTTACTCGCTCAAATCCCCTGTCTGTATTTATAGACGTTCCTTACTCAAATACACCATCTGTATTTCTAGATATTCCTCACTCAAATCCCGTCTATATGTGCTCCTCTCACAAATCCCCGCTCTGTATTTGTAGGTATTCCTCACTCAAATCCGCAGTCTGTATTTAGAAACGCTCCTCACTCAAATCCCCAGTCTGTATTTACAGACGCTCCTCATTCAAATCCCCGGTCTGTGTTTATAGATGCTCCTCACTCAAATCCTCACTCTGTATTTATAGGTATTCCTCACTCAAATCCCCATTCTGTATTTATAGGCATTCCTCACTCAAACCCCCCCGTCTGTATTTATAGACGTTCCTCACTCAAATCCCCGGTCTGTATTTATAGACGTTCCTCACTCAAATCCCTGGTCTGTATTTATAGACATTCCTCACTCAAATCCACCCTCTGTATTTATAGACGTTCCTCACTCAAATCCCTGGTCTGTATTTATAGGCATTCCTCACTCCCCACTCAAATACCCCATCTGTATTTATAGATGTTCCTCACTCAAATCCCCAGTCTGTATTTATAGACGTTCCTCACTCAAATCCCCAGTCTGTATTTATAGGTATTCCTCACTCAAACCCCCGGTCTGTATTTATAGACATTCCTCACTCAAATCTCTGGTCTGTATTTACAGGCGCTCCTCATTCAAATCCCCGGTCTGTGTTTATAGATGCTCCTCACTCAAATCCTCACTCTGTATTTATAGGTATTCCTCACTCAAATCCCCATTCTGTATTTATAGGCGTTCCTCACTCAAACCCCCCCCGTCTGTATTTATAGATGTTCCTCACTCAAATCCCCGGTCTGAATTTATAGACATTCCTCACTCAAATCCCCGGTCTGTATTTATAGACGTTCCTCACTCAAATCCCTGGTCTGTATTTATAGACATTCCTCACTCAAATCCACCCTCTGTATTTATAGACGTTCCTCACTCAAATCCCTGGTCTGTATTTATAGGCATTCCTCACTCCCCACTCAAATACCCCATCTGTATTTATAGATGTTCCTCACTCAAATCCCCAGTCTGTATTTATAGGTGTTCCTCACTCAAATCCCCAGTCTGTATTTATAGGTGTTCCTCACTCAAATCCCCAGTCTGTATTTATAGGCGTTCCTCACTCCTCACTCATATCCTCCGTCTGTATTTATAGGCATTCCTCACTCCCCACTCAACTACCCCATCTGTATTTATAGACGTTCCTCACTCAAATCCCCAGTCTGTATTTATAGGCGTTCCTCACCCAAATCCCCCGTCTGTATTTATAGGTGTTCTTCACTCAAATCCACCGTCTGTATTTATAGATGTTCTTCACTCCTCACTCAAATCCTCCGTTTGTATTTATAGGCGTTCCTCACTCCTCACTCAAATCCTCCGTCTGTATTTATAGGCGTTCCTCACTCCTCACTCAAATCCTCCGTCTGTATTTGTAGACGTTCCTCACTCAAACCCCAAGTCTGTATTTATAGGCGTTCCTCACTCCTCACTCAAATACCCCATCTGTATTTATAGATGTTCCTCACTCAAACCCCCCGTCTGTATTTATAGGTGTTCTTCACTCAACTACCCCATCTGTATTTATAGACGTTCCTCACTCAAATCCCCAGTCTCTATTTATAGGCGTTCCTCACTCAAATACCCCATCTGTATTTATAGATGTTCCTCACTCAAACCCCTGTCTCTATTTATAGGTGTTCTTCACTCAAATACCCCATCTGTATTTATAGATGTTCCTCACTCAATCCCCTGTCTGTATTTATAGATGTTCCTCACTCAAATCCCCTGTCTGTATTTATAGATGTTCCTCACTCAAATCCCCCGTCTGTATTTATAGACGTTCCTCACTCAAATCCCCGGTCTGTATTTATAGACGTTCCTCACTCAAATCCCCGCTCTGTATTTATAGACGTTCCTCACTCAAACCCCCCGTCTGTATTTATAGGCGTTCCTCACTCCTCACTCAAATCCTCCGTCTGTATTTATAGGCATTCCTCACTCCCCACTCAAATACCCCATCTGTATTTATAGACGTTCCTCACTCAAATCCCCAGTCTGTATTTATAGATGTTCCTCACTCAAATCCCCAGTCTGTATTTATAGACGTTCCTCACTCAAATCCCCAGTCTGTATTTATAGACGTTCCTCACTCAAATCCCCGGTCTGTATTTATAGACGTTCCTCATTCAAATCTCCAGTCTGTATTTATAGACGTTCCTCACTCAAATCCCCGGTCTGTATTTATAGGCATTCCTCACTCAAACCCCCAGTCTGTATTTATAGGCGTTCCTCACTCAAATCCCCTGTCTGTATTTATAGGCGTTCCTCACTCAAATCCCCTGTCTGTATTTATAGATGTTCCTCACTCAAATCCCCTGTCTGTATTTATAGATGTTCCTCACTCAAATCCCCCATCTGTATTTATAGATGTTCCTCACTCAAATACCCCATTTGTATTTCTTGACGTTACTCGCTCAAATCCCCTGTCTGTATTTATAGACGTTCCTTACTCAAATACACCATCTGTATTTCTAGATGTTCCTCACTCAAATCCCGTCTATATGTGCTCCTCTCTCAAATCCCCGCTCTCTATTTGTAGGTATTCCTCACTCAAATCCGCAGACTGTATTTAGAAACGCTCCTCACTCAAATCCCCAGTCTGTATTTACAGACGCTCCTCATTCAAATCCCCGGTCTGTGTTTATAGATGCTCCTCACTCAAATCCTCACTCTGTATTTATAGGTATTCCTCACTCAAACCCCCATTCTGTATTTATAGGCGTTCCTCACTCAAACCCCCCCGAATGTATTTATAGATGTTCCTCACTCAAATCCCCGGTCTGTATTTATAGACGTTCCTCACTCAAATCCCTGGTCTGTATTTATAGACATTCCTCACTCAAATCCACCGTCTGTATTTATAGACGTTCCTCCCTCAAATCCCTGGTCTGTATTTATAGGCATTCCTCACTCCCCACTCAAATACCCCATCTGTATTTATAGATGTTCCTCACTCAAATCCCCAGTCTGTATTTATAGGTGTTCCTCACTCAAATCCCCAGTCTGTATTTATAGGTGTTCCTCACTCAAATCCCCAGTCTGTATTTATAGACGTTCCTCACTCAAATCCCCAGTCTGTATTTATAGGTGTTCCTCACTCAAATCCCCAGTCTGTATTTATAGACGTTTCTCACTCAAATCCCCAGTCTGTATTTATAGACGTTCCTCACTGAAATCCCCTGTCTGTATTTATAGATGTTCCTCACTCAAATCCCCTGTCTGTATTTATAGATGTTCCTCACTCAAATCCCCTGTCTGTATTTATAGATGTTCCTCACTCAAATCCCCTGTCTGTATTTATAGATGTTCGTCACTCAAATCCCCCATCTGTATTTATAGATGTTCCTCACTCAAATACCTCATCTGTATTTATTGACGTTACTCGCTCAAATCCCCAGTCTGTATTTATAGACGTTCCTCACTCAAATCCCCGGTCTGTATTTATAGGCGTTCCTCACTCAAATCCCCAGTCTGTATTTATAGGCGTTCCTCACTCAAATCCCTGGTCTGTATTTATAGATGTTCCTCACTCAAATACCCCATCTGTATTTATAGATGTTCCTCACTCAAATCCCCCATCTGTATTTATAGATGTTCCTCACTCAAATACCCCATCTGTATTTATTGACGTTACTCGCTCAAATCCCCTGTCTGTATTTATAGACGTTCCCTACTCAAATACAACATCTGTATTTCTAGATGTTCCTCACTCAAATCCCGTCTGTATGTGCTCCTCTTTCAAATCCCTGCTCTGTATTTGTAGGTATTCCTCACTCAAATCCGCAGTCTGTATTTAGAAACGCTCCTCACTCAAATCCCCAGTCTGTATTTACAGACGCTCCTCATTCAAATCCCCGGTCTGTGTTTATAGATGCTCCTCACTCAAATCCTCACTCGGTATTTATAGGCGTTCCTCACTCAAACCCCCCCGTCTGTATTTATAGACGTTCCTCATTCAAATCCCCAGTCTGTATTTATAGACGTTCCTCACTCAAATCCCCGGTCTGTATTTATAGGCGTTCCTCACTCAAATCCCTGGTCTGTATTTATAGGCGTTCCTCACTCAAATCCCCTGTCTGTATTTATAGATGTTCCTCACTCAAATCCCCCATCTGTATTTATAGATGTTCCTCACTCAAATACCCCATCTGTATTTATTGACGTTACTCGCTCAAATCCCCTGTCTGTATTTATAGACGTTCCTTACTCAAATACACCATCTGTATTTCTAGATGTTCCTCACTCAAATCCCGTCTATATGTGCTCCTCTCTCAAATCCCCGCTCTGTATTTGTAGGTATTCCTCACTCAAATCCGCAGTCTGTATTTAGAAACGCTCCTCACTCAAATCCCCAGTCTGTATTTACAGACGCTCCTCATTCAAATCCCCGGTCTGTGTTTATAGATGCTCCTCACTCAAATCCTCACTCTGTATTTATAGGTATTCCTCACTCAAATCCCCATTCTGTATTTATAGGCGTTCCTCACTCAAACCCCCCCGTCTGTATTTATAGACGTTCCTCACTCAAATCCCCGGTCTGTATTTATAGACGTTCCTCACTCAAATCCCTGGTCTGTATTTATAGACATTCCTCACTCAAATCCACCCTCTGTATTTATAGACGTTCCTCACTCAAATCCCTGGTCTGTATTTATAGGCATTCCTCACTCCCCACTCAAATACCCCATCTGTATTTATAGATGTTCCTCACTCAAATCCCCAGTCTGTATTTATAGACGTTCCTCACTCAAATCCCCAGTCTGTATTTATAGGTATTCCTCACTCAAACCCCCGGTCTGTATTTATAGACATTCCTCACTCAAATCTCTGGTCTGTATTTACAGACGCTCCTCATTCAAATCCCCGGTCTGTGTTTATAGATGCTCCTCACTCAAATCCTCACTCTGTATTTATAGGTATTCCTCACTCAAATCCCCATTCTGTATTTATAGGCGTTCCTCACTCAAACCCCCCCCGTCTGTATTTATAGATGTTCCTCACTCAAATCCCCGGTCTGTATTTATAGACATTCCTCACTCAAATCCCCGGTCTGTATTTATAGACGTTCCTCACTCAAATCCCTGGTCTGTATTTATAGACATTCCTCACTCAAATCTCTGGTCTGTATTTACAGACGCTCCTCATTCAAATCCCCGGTCTGTGTTTATAGATGCTCCTCACTCAAATCCTCACTCTGTATATATAGGTATTCCTCACTCAAATCCCCATTCTGTATTTATAGGCGTTCCTCACTCAAACCCCCCCGTCTGTATTTATAGATGTTCCTCACTTAAATCCCCGGTCTGTATTTATAGACATTCCTCACTCAAATCCCCGGTCTGTATTTATAGACGTTCCTCACTCAAATCCCTGGTCTGTATTTATAGACATTCCTCACTCAAATCCACCCTCTGTATTTATAGACGTTCCTCACTCAAATCCCTGGTCTGTATTTATAGGCATTCCTCACTCCCCACTCAAATACCCCATCTGTATTTATAGATGTTCCTCACTCAAATCCCCAGTCTGTATTTATAGGTGTTCCTCACTCAAATCCCCAGTCTGTATTTATAGGTGTTCCTCACTCAAATCCCCAGTCTGTACTTATAGGCGTTCCTCACTCCTCACTCATATCCTCCGTCTGTATTTATAGGCATTCCTCACTCCCCACTCAACTACCCCATCTGTATTTATAGACGTTCCTCACTCAAATCCCCAGTCTGTATTTATAGGCGTTCCTCACTCAAATCCCCCGTCTGTATTTATAGGTGTTGTTCACTCAAATCCACCGTCTGTATTTATAGATGTTCTTCACTCCTCACTCAAATCCTCCGTTTGTATTTATAGGCGTTCCTCACTCCTCACTCAAATCCTCCGTCTGTATTTATAGGCGTTCCTCACTCCTCACTCAAATCCTCCGTCTGTATTTATAGACGTTCCTCACTCAAACCCCAAGTCTGTATTTATAGGCGTTCCTCACTCCTCACTCAAATACCCCATCTGTATTTATAGATGTTCCTCACTCAAACCCCCCGTCTGTATTTATAGGTGTTCTTCACTCAACTACCCCATCTGTATTTATAGACGTTCCTCACTCAAATCCCCAGTCTCTATTTATAGGCGTTCCTCACTCAAATACCCCATCTGTATTTATAGATGTTCCTCACTCAAACCCCTGTCTCTATTTATAGGTGTTCTTCACTCAAATACCCCATCTGTATTTATAGATGTTCCTCACTCAATCCCCTGTCTGTATTTATAGATGTTCCTCACTCAAACCCCTGTCTGTATTTATAGGTGTTCTTCACTCAAATACCCCATCTGTATTTATAGACGTTCCTCACTCAAACCCCCCGTCTGTATTTATAGGCGTTCCTCACTCCTCACTCAAATACTCCGTCTGTATTTATAGGCATTCCTCACTCCCCACTCAAATACCCCATCTGTATTTATAGATGTTCCTCACTCAAATCCCCGGTCGGTATTTAAAGACGTTCCTCACTCAAATCCCCTGTCTGTATTTATAGATGTTCCTCACTCAAATCCCCCGTCTGTATTTATAGACGTTCCTCACTCAAATCCCCGGTCTGTATTTATAGACGTTCCTCACTCAAATCCCCGCTCTGTATTTATAGACGTTCCTCACTCAAACCCCCCGTCTGTATTTATAGGCGTTCCTCACTCCTCACTCAAATCCTCCGTCTGTATTTATAGGCATTCCTCACTCCCCACTCAAATACCCCATCTGTATTTATAGACGTTCCTCACTCAAATCCCCAGTCTGTATTTATAGATGTTCCTCACTCAAATCCCCAGTCTGTATTTATAGACGTTCCTCACTCAAATCCCCAGTCTGTATTTATAGACGTTCCTCACTCAAATCCCCGGTCTGTATTTATAGACGTTCCTCATTCAAATCTCCAGTCTGTATTTATAGACGTTCCTCACTCAAATCCCCGGTCTGTATTTATAGGCGTTCCTCACTCAAACCCCCAGTCTGTATTTATAGGCGTTCCTCACTCAAATCCCCTGTCTGTATTTATAGGCGTTCCTCACTCAAATCCCCTGTCTGTATTTATAGATGTTCCTCACCCAAATCCCCTGTCTGTATTTATAGATGTTCCTCACTCAAATTCCCCATCTGTATTTATAGATGTTCCTCACTCAAATACCCCATTTGTATTTCTTGACGTTACTCGCTCAAATCCCCTGTCTGTATTTATAGACGTTCCTTACTCAAATACAACATCTGTATTTCTAGATGTTCCTCACTCAAATCCCGTCTATATGTGCTCCTCTCTCAAATCCCCGCTCTCTATTTGTAGGTATTCCTCACTCAAATCCGCAGTCTGTATTTAGAAACGCTCCTCACTCAAATCCCCAGTCTGTATTTACAGACGCTCCTCATTCAAATCCCCGGTCTGTGTTTATAGATGCTCCTCACTCAAATCCTCACTCTGTATTTATAGGTATTCCTCACTCAAACCCCCATTCTGTATTTATAGGCGTTCCTCACTCAAACCCCCCCGTCTGTATTTATAGATGTTCCTCACTCAAATCCCCGGTCTGTATTTATAGACGTTCCTCACTCAAATCCCTGGTCTGTATTTATAGACATTCCTCACTCAAATCCACCGTCTGTATTTATAGACGTTCCTCCCTCAAATCCCTGGTCTGTATTTATAGGCATTCCTCACTCCCCACTCAAATACCCCATCTGTATTTATAGATGTTCCTCACTCAAATCCCCAGTCTGTATTTATAGGTGTTCCTCACTCAAATCCCCAGTCTGTATTTATAGGTGTTCCTCACTCAAATCCCCAGTCTGTATTTATAGACGTTCCTCACTCAAATCCCCAGTCTGTATTTATAGGTGTTCCTCACTCAAATCCCCAGTCTGTATTTATAGACGTTTCTCACTCAAATCCCCAGTCTGTATTTATAGACGTTCCTCACTCAAATCCCCTGTCTGTATTTATAGATGTTCCTCACTCAAATCCCCTGTCTGTATTTATAGATGTTCCTCACTCAAATCCCCTGTCTGTATTTATAGATGTTCCTCACTCAAATCCCCTGTCTGTATTTATTGATGTTCCTCACTCAAATCCCCCATCTGTATTTATAGATGTTCCTCACTCAAATACCTCATCTGTATTTATTGACGTTACTCGCTCAAATCCCCAGTCTGTATTTATAGACGTTCCTCACTCAAATCCCCGGTCTGTATTTATAGGCGTTCCTCACTCAAATCCCCAGTCTGTATTTATAGGCGTTCCTCACTCAAATCCCTGGTCTGTATTTATAGATGTTCCTCACTCAAATACCCCATCTGTATTTATAGATGTTCCTCACTCAAATCCCCCAGCTGTATTTATAGATGTTCCTCACTCAAATACCCCATCTGTATTTATTGACGTTACTCGCTCAAATCCCCTGTCTGTATTTATAGACGTTCCTTACTCAAATACACCATCTGTATTTCTAGATGTTCCTCACTCAAATCCCGTCTGTATGTGCTCCTCTTTCAAATCCCTGCTCTCTATTTGTAGGTATTCCTCACTCAAATCCGCAGTCTGTATTTAGAAACGCTCCTCACTCAAATCCCCAGTCTGTATTTACAGACGCTCCTCATTCAAATCCCCGGTCTGTGTTTATAGATGCTCCTCACTCAAATCCTCACTCTGTATTTATAGGCGTTCCTCACTCAAACCCCCCCGTCTGTATTTATAGATGTTCCTCACTCAAATCCCCTGTCTGTATTTATAGATGTTCCTCACTCAAATCCCTGGTCTGTATTTATAGACGTTCCTCACTCAAATCCCTGGTCTGTATTTATAGACGTTCCTCACTCAAATCCCCTGTCTGTATTTATAGATGTTCCTCACTCAAATCCCCCATCTGTATTTATAGATGTTCCTCACTCAAATACCCCATCTGTATTTATTGACGTTACTCGCTCAAATCTCCTGTCTGTATTTATAGACGTTCCTTACTCAAATACACCATCTGTATTTCTAGATGTTCCTCACTCAAATCCCGTCTATATGTGCTCCTCTCTCAAATCCCCGCTCTGTATTTGTAGGTATTCCTCACTCAAATCCGCAGTCTGTATTTAGAAACGCTCCTCACTCAAATCCCCAGTCTGTATTTACAGACGCTCCTCATTCAAATCCCCGGTCTGTGTTTATAGATGCTCCTCACTCAAATCCTCACTCTGTATTTATAGGTATTCCTCACTCAAATCCCCATTCTGTATTTATAGGCGTTCCTCACTCAAACCCCCCCGTCTGTATTTATAGACGTTCCTCACTCAAATCCCCGGTCTGTATTTATAGACGTTCCTCACTCAAATCCCTGGTCTGTATTTATAGACATTCCTCACTCAAATCCACCGTCTGTATTTATAGATGTTCCTCACTCAAATCCCCCGTCTGTATTTATAGACGTTCCTCACTCAAATCCCCGGTCTGTATTTATAGACGTTCCTCACTCAAATCCCCGCTCTGTATTTATAGACGTTCCTCACTCAAACCCCCCGTCTGTATTTATAGGCGTTCCTCACTCCTCACTCAAATCCTCCGTCTGTATTTATAGGCATTCCTCACTCCCCACTCAAATACCCCATCTGTATTTATAGACGTTCCTCACTCAAATCCCCAGTCTGTATTTATAGATGTTCCTCACTCAAATCCCCAGTCTGTATTTATAGACGTTCCTCACTCAAATCCCCAGTCTGTATTTATAGACGTTCCTCACTCAAATCCCCGGTCTGTATTTATAGACGTTCCTCATTCAAATCTCCAGTCTGTATTTATAGACGTTCCTCACTCAAATCCCCGGTCTGTATTTATAGGCATTCCTCACTCAAACCCCCAGTCTGTATTTATAGGCGTTCCTCACTCAAATCCCCTGTCTGTATTTATAGGCGTTCCTCACTCAAATCCCCTGTCTGTATTTATAGATGTTCCTCACTCAAATCCCCTGTCTGTATTTATAGATGTTCCTCACTCAAATCCCCCATCTGTATTTATAGATGTTCCTCACTCAAATACCCCATTTGTATTTCTTGACGTTACTCGCTCAAATCCCCTGTCTGTATTTATAGACGTTCCTTACTCAAATACACCATCTGTATTTCTAGATGTTCCTCACTCAAATCCCGTCTATATGTGCTCCTCTCTCAAATCCCCGCTCTCTATTTGTAGGTATTCCTCACTCAAATCCGCAGTCTGTATTTAGAAACGCTCCTCACTCAAATCCCCAGTCTGTATTTACAGACGCTCCTCATTCAAATCCCCGGTCTGTGTTTATAGATGCTCCTCACTCAAATCCTCACTCTGTATTTATAGGTATTCCTCACTCAAACCCCCATTCTGTATTTATAGGCGTTCCTCACTCAAACCCCCCCGTCTGTATTTATAGATGTTCCTCACTCAAATCCCCGGTCTGTATTTATAGACGTTCCTCACTCAAATCCCTGGTCTGTATTTATAGACATTCCTCACTCAAATCCACCGTCTGTATTTATAGACGTTCCTCACTCAAATCCCTGGTCTGTATTTATAGGCATTCCTCACTCCCCACTCAAATACCCCATCTGTATTTATAGATGTTCCTCACTCAGATCCCCAGTCTGTATTTATAGGTGTTCCTCACTCAAATCCCCAGTCTGTATTTATAGGTGTTCCTCACTCAAATCCCCAGTCTGTATTTATAGACGTTCCTCACTCAAATCCCCAGTCTGTATTTATAGGTGTTCCTCACTCAAATCCCCAGTCTGTATTTATAGACGTTTCTCACTCAAATCCCCAGTCTGTATTTATAGACGTTCCTCACTGAATTCCCCTGTCTGTATTTATAGATGTTCCTCACTCAAATCCCCTGTCTGTATTTATAGATGTTCCTCACTCAAATCCCCTGTCTGTATTTATAGATGTTCCTCACTCAAATCCCCTGTCTGTATTTATAGATGTTCCTCACTCAAATCCCCCATCTGTATTTATAGATGTTCCTCACTCAAATACCTCATCTGTATTTATTGACGTTACTCGCTCAAATCCCCAGTCTGTATTTATAGACGTTCCTCACTCAAATCCCCGATCTGTATTTATAGGCGTTCCTCACTCAAATCCCCAGTCTGTATTTATAGGCGTTCCTCACTCAAATCCCTGGTCTGTATTTATAGATGTTCCTCACTCAAATACCCCATCTGTATTTATAGATGTTCCTCACTCAAATCCCCCATCTGTATTTATAGATGTTCCTCACTCAAATACCCCATCTGTATTTATTGACGTTACTCGCTCAAATCCCCTGTCTGTATTTATAGACGTTCCTTACTCAAATACACCATCTGTATTTCTAGATGTTCCTCACTCAAATCCCGTCTGTATGTGCTCCTCTTTCAAATCCCTGCTCTGTATTTGTAGGTATTCCTCACTCAAATCCGCAGTCTGTATTTAGAAACGCTCCTCACTCAAATCCCCAGTCTGTATTTACAGACGCTCCTCATTCAAATCCCCGGTCTGTGTTTATAGATGCTCCTCACTCAAATCCTCACTCGGTATTTATAGGCGTTCCTCACTCAAACCCCCCCGTCTGTATTTATAGACGTTCCTCATTCAAATCCCCAGTCTGTATTTATAGACGTTCCTCACTCAAATCCCCGGTCTGTATTTATAGGCGTTCCTCACTCAAATCCCTGGTCTGTATTTATAGGCGTTCCTCACTCAAATCCCCTGTCTGTATTTATAGATGTTCCTCACTCAAATCCCCCATCTGTATTTATAGATGTTCCTCACTCAAATACCCCATCTGTATTTATTGACGTTACTCGCTCAAATCCCCTGTCTGTATTTATAGACGTTCCTTACTCAAATACACCATCTGTATTTCTAGATGTTCCTCACTCAAATCCCGTCTATATGTGCTCCTCTCTCAAATCCCCGCTCTGTATTTGTAGGTATTCCTCACTCAAATCCGCAGTCTGTATTTAGAAACGCTCCTCACTCAAATCCCCAGTCTGTATTTACAGACGCTCCTCATTCAAATCCCCGGTCTGTGTTTATAGATGCTCCTCACTCAAATCCTCACTCTGTATTTATAGGTATTCCTCACTCAAATCCCCATTCTGTATTTATAGGCGTTCCTCACTCAAACCCCCCCGTCTGTATTTATAGACGTTCCTCACTCAAATCCCCGGTCTGTATTTATAGACGTTCCTCACTCAAATCCCTGGTCTGTATTTATAGACATTCCTCACTCAAATCCACCCTCTGTATTTATAGACGTTCCTCACTCAAATCCCTGGTCTGTATTTATAGGCATTCCTCACTCCCCACTCAAATACCCCATCTGTATTTATAGATGTTCCTCACTCAAATCCCCAGTCTGTATTTATAGACGTTCCTCACTCAAATCCCCAGTCTGTATTTATAGGTATTCCTCACTCAAACCCCCGGTCTGTATTTACAGACATTCCTCACTCAAATCTCTGGTCTGTATTTACAGACGCTCCTCATTCAAATCCCCGGTCTGTGTTTATAGATGCTCCTCACTCAAATCCTCACTCTGTATTTATAGGTATTCCTCACTCAAATCCCCATTCTGTATTTATAGGCGTTCCTCACTCAAACCCCCCCCGTCTGTATTTATAGATGTTCCTCACTCAAATCCCCGGTCTGTATTTATAGACATTCCTCACTCAAATCCCCGGTCTGTATTTATAGACGTTCCTCACTCAAATCCCTGGTCTGTATTTATAGACATTCCTCACTCAAATCTCTGGTCTGTATTTACAGACGCTCCTCATTCAAATCCCCGGTCTGTGTTTATAGATGCTCCTCACTCAAATCCTCACTCTGTATATATAGGTATTCCTCACTCAAATCCCCATTCTGTATTTATAGGCGTTCCTCACTCAAACCCCCCCGTCTGTATTTATAGATGTTCCTCACTCAAATCCCCAGTCTGTATTTATAGGTGTTCCTCACTCCAATCCCCAGTCTGTATTTATAGGTGTTCCTCACTCAAATCCCCAGTCTGTACTTATAGGCGTTCCTCACTCCTCACTCATATCCTCCGTCTGTATTTATAGGCATTCCTCACTCCCCACTCAACTACCCCATCTGTATTTATAGACGTTCCTCACTCAAATCCCCAGTCTGTATTTATAGGCGTTCCTCACTCAAATCCCCCGTCTGTATTTATAGGTGTTGTTCACTCAAATCCACCGTCTGTATTTATAGATGTTCTTCACTCCTCACTCAAATCCTCCGTTTGTATTTATAGGCGTTCCTCACTCCTCACTCAAATCCTCCGTCTGTATTTATAGGCGTTCCTCACTCCTCACTCAAATCCTCCGTCTGTATTTATAGACGTTCCTCACTCAAACCCCAAGTCTGTATTTATAGGCGTTCCTCACTCCTCACTCAAATACCCCATCTGTATTTATAGATGTTCCTCACTCAAACCCCCCGTCTGTATTTATAGGTGTTCTTCACTCAACTACCCCATCTGTATTTATAGACGTTCCTCACTCAAATCCCCAGTCTCTATTTATAGGCGTTCCTCACTCAAATACCCCATCTGTATTTATAGATGTTCCTCACTCAAACCCCTGTCTCTATTTATAGGTGTTCTTCACTCAAATACCCCATCTGTATTTATAGATGTTCCTCACTCAATCCCCTGTCTGTATTTATAGATGTTCCTCACTCAAACCCCTGTCTGTATTTATAGGTGTTCTTCACTCAAATACCCCATCTGTATTTATAGACGTTCCTCACTCAAACCCCCCGTCTGTATTTATAGGCGTTCCTCACTCCTCACTCAAATACTCCGTCTGTATTTATAGGCATTCCTCACTCCCCACTCAAATACCCCATCTGTATTTATAGATGTTCCTCACTCAAATCCCCGGTCGGTATTTATAGACGTTCCTCACTCAAATCCCCTGTCTGTATTTATAGATGTTCCTCACTCAAATCCCCCGTCTGTATTTATAGACGTTCCTCACTCAAATCCCCGGTCTGTATTTATAGACGTTCCTCACTCAAATCCCCAGTCTGTATTTATAGACGTTCCTCACTCAAATCCCCTGTCTGTATTTATAGGCGTTCCTCACTCAAATCCCCTGTCTGTATTTATAGATGTTCCTCACTCAAATCCCCTGTCTGTATTTATAGATGTTCCTCACTCAAATTCCCCATCTGTATTTATAGATGTTCCTCACTCAAATACCCCATTTGTATTTCTTGACGTTACTCGCTCAAATCCCCTGTCTGTATTTATAGACGTTCCTTACTCAAATACACCATCTGTATTTCTAGATGTTCCTCACTCAAACCCCTGTCTCTATTTATAGGTGTTCTTCACTCAAATACCCCATCTGTATTTATAGATGTTCCTCACTCAATCCCCTGTCTGTATTTATAGATGTTCCTCACTCAAACCCCTGTCTGTATTTATAGGTGTTCTTCACTCAAATACCCCATCTGTATTTATAGACGTTCCTCACTCAAACCCCCCGTCTGTATTTATAGGCGTTCCTCACTCCTCACTCAAATACTCCGTCTGTATTTATAGGCATTCCTCACTCCCCACTCAAATACCCCATCTGTATTTATAGATGTTCCTCACTCAAATCCCCGGTCGGTATTTAAAGACGTTACTCACTCAAATCCCCTGTTTGTATTTATAGATGTTCCTCACTCAAATCCCCCGTCTGTATTTATAGACGTTCCTCACTCAAATCCCCGGTCTGTATTTATAGACGTTCCTCACGCAAATCCCCGCTCTGTATTTATAGACGTTCCTCACTCAAACCCCCCGTCTGTATTTATAGGCGTTCCTCACTCCTCACTCAAATCCTCCGTCTGTATTTATAGGCATTCCTCACTCCCCACTCAAATACCCCATCTGTATTTATAGACGTTCCTCACTCAAATCCCCAGTCTGTATTTACAGACGCTCCTCATTCAAATCCCCGGTCTGTGTTTATAGATGCTCCTCACTCAAATCCTCACTCTGTATTTATAGGTATTCCTCACTCAAACCCCCATTCTGTATTTATAGGCGTTCCTCACTCAAACCCCCCCGTCTGTATTTATAGATGTTCCTCACTCAAATCCCCGGTCTGTATTTATAGACGTTCCTCACTCAAATCCCTGGTCTGTATTTATAGACATTCCTCACTCAAATCCACCGTCTGTATTTATAGACGTTCCTCACTCAAATCCCTGGTCTGTATTTATAGGCATTCCTCACTCCCCACTCAAATACCCCATCTGTATTTATAGATGTTCCTCACTCAGATCCCCAGTCTGTATTTATAGGTGTTCCTCACTCAAATCCCCAGTCTGTATTTATAGGTGTTCCTCACTCAAATCCCCAGTCTGTATTTATAGACGTTCCTCACTCAAATCCCCAGTCTGTATTTATAGGTGTTCCTCACTCAAATCCCCAGTCTGTATTTATAGACGTTTCTCACTCAAATCCCCAGTCTGTATTTATAGACGTTCCTCACTGAAATCCCCTGTCTGTATTTATAGATGTTCCTCACTCAAATCCCCTGTCTGTATTTATAGATGTTCCTCACTCAAATCCCCTGTCTGTATTTATAGATGTTCCTCACTCAAATCCCCTGTCTGTATTTATAGATGTTCCTCACTCAAATCCCCCATCTGTATTTATAGATGTTCCTCACTCAAATACCTCATCTGTATTTATTGACGTTACTCGCTCAAATCCCCAGTCTGTATTTATAGACGTTCCTCACTCAAATCCCCGGTCTGTATTTATAGGCGTTCCTCACTCAAATCCCCAGTCTGTATTTATAGGCGTTCCTCACTCAAATCCCTGGTCTGTATTTATAGATGTTCCTCACTCAAATACCCCATCTGTATTTATAGATGTTCCTCACTCAAATCCCCCATCTGTATTTATAGATGTTCCTCACTCAAATACCCCATCTGTATTTATTGACGTTACTCGCTCAAATCCCCTGTCTGTATTTATAGACGTTCCTTACTCAAATACACCATCTGTATTTCTAGATGTTCCTCACTCAAATCCCGTCTGTATGTGCTCCTCTTTCAAATCCCTGCTCTGTATTTGTAGGTATTCCTCACTCAAATCCGCAGTCTGTATTTAGAAACGCTCCTCACTCAAATCCCCAGTCTGTATTTACAGACGCTCCTCATTCAAATCCCCGGTCTGTGTTTATAGATGCTCCTCACTCAAATCCTCACTCGGTATTTATAGGCGTTCCTCACTCAAACCCCCCCGTCTGTATTTATAGACGTTCCTCATTCAAATCCCCAGTCTGTATTTATAGACGTTCCTCACTCAAATCCCCGGTCTGTATTTATAGGCGTTCCTCACTCAAATCCCTGGTCTGTATTTATAGGCGTTCCTCACTCAAATCCCCTGTCTGTATTTATAGATGTTCCTCACTCAAATCCCCCATCTGTATTTATAGATGTTCCTCACTCAAATACCCCATCTGTATTTATTGACGTTACTCGCTCAAATCCCCTGTCTGTATTTATAGACGTTCCTTACTCAAATACACCATCTGTATTTCTAGATGTTCCTCACTCAAATCCCGTCTATATGTGCTCCTCTCTCAAATCCCCGCTCTGTATTTGTAGGTATTCCTCACTCAAATCCGCAGTCTGTATTTAGAAACGCTCCTCACTCAAATCCCCAGTCTGTATTTACAGACGCTCCTCATTCAAATCCCCGGTCTGTGTTTATAGATGCTCCTCACTCAAATCCTCACTCTGTATTTATAGGTATTCCTCACTCAAATCCCCATTCTGTATTTATAGGCGTTCCTCACTCAAACCCCCCCGTCTGTATTTATAGACGTTCCTCACTCAAATCCCCGGTCTGTATTTATAGACGTTCCTCACTCAAATCCCTGGTCTGTATTTATAGACATTCCTCACTCAAATCCACCCTCTGTATTTATAGACGTTCCTCACTCAAATCCCTGGTCTGTATTTATAGGCATTCCTCACTCCCCACTCAAATACCCCATCTGTATTTATAGATGTTCCTCACTCAAATCCCCAGTCTGTATTTATAGACGTTCCTCACTCAAATCCCCAGTCTGTATTTATAGGTATTCCTCACTCAAACCCCCGGTCTGTATTTACAGACATTCCTCACTCAAATCTCTGGTCTGTATTTACAGACGCTCCTCATTCAAATCCCCGGTCTGTGTTTATAGATGCTCCTCACTCAAATCCTCACTCTGTATTTATAGGTATTCCTCACTCAAATCCCCATTCTGTATTTATAGGCGTTCCTCACTCAAACCCCCCCCGTCTGTATTTATAGATGTTCCTCACTCAAATCCCCGGTCTGTATTTATAGACATTCCTCACTCAAATCCCCGGTCTGTATTTATAGACGTTCCTCACTCAAATCCCTGGTCTGTATTTATAGACATTCCTCACTCAAATCTCTGGTCTGTATTTACAGACGCTCCTCATTCAAATCCCCAGTCTGTATTTATAGGTGTTCCTCACTCAAATCCCCAGTCTGTATTTATAGGTGTTCCTCACTCAAATCCCCAGTCTGTACTTATAGGCGTTCCTCACTCCTCACTCATATCCTCCGTCTGTATTTATAGGCATTCCTCACTCCCCACTCAACTACCCCATCTGTATTTATAGACGTTCCTCACTCAAATCCCCAGTCTGTATTTATAGGCGTTCCTCACTCAAATCCCCCGTCTGTATTTATAGGTGTTCTTCACTCAAATCCACCGTCTGTATTTATAGATGTTCTTCACTCCTCACTCAAATCCTCCGTTTGTATTTATAGGCGTTCCTCACTCCTCACTCAAATCCTCCGTCTGTATTTATAGGCGTTCCTCACTCCTCACTCAAATCCTCCGTCTGTATTTATAGACGTTCCTCACTCAAACCCCAAGTCTGTATTTATAGGCGTTCCTCACTCCTCACTCAAATACCCCATCTGTATTTATAGATGTTCCTCACTCAAACCCCCCGTCTGTATTTATAGGTGTTCTTCACTCAACTACCCCATCTGTATTTATAGACGTTCCTCACTCAAATCCCCAGTCTCTATTTATAGGCGTTCCTCACTCAAATACCCCATCTGTATTTATAGATGTTCCTCACTCAAACCCCTGTCTCTATTTATAGGTGTTCTTCACTCAAATACCCCATCTGTATTTATAGATGTTCCTCACTCAATCCCCTGTCTGTATTTATAGACGTTCCTCACTCAAACCCCCCGTCTGTATTTATAGGCGTTCCTCACTCCTCACTCAAATACTCCGTCTGTATTTATAGGCATTCCTCACTCCCCACTCAAATACCCCATCTGTATTTATAGATGTTCCTCACTCAAATCCCCGGTCGGTATTTATAGACGTTCCTCACTCAAATCCCCTGTCTGTATTTATAGATGTTCCTCACTCAAATCCCCCGTCTGTATTTATAGACGTTCCTCACTCAAATCCCCGGTCTGTATTTATAGACGTTCCTCACTCAAATCCCCAGTCTGTATTTATAGACGTTCCTCACTCAAATCCCCTGTCTGTATTTATAGGCGTTCCTCACTCAAATCCCCTGTCTGTATTTATAGATGTTCCTCACTCAAATCCCCTGTCTGTATTTATAGATGTTCCTCACTCAAATTCCCCATCTGTATTTATAGATGTTCCTCACTCAAATACCCCATTTGTATTTCTTGACGTTACTCGCTCAAATCCCCTGTCTGTATTTATAGACGTTCCTTACTCAAATACACCATCTGTATTTCTAGATGTTCCTCACTCAAACCCCTGTCTCTATTTATAGGTGTTCTTCACTCAAATACCCCATCTGTATTTATAGATGTTCCTCACTCAATCCCCTGTCTGTATTTATAGATGTTCCTCACTCAAACCCCTGTCTGTATTTATAGGTGTTCTTCACTCAAATACCCCATCTGTATTTATAGACGTTCCTCACTCAAACCCCCCGTCTGTATTTATAGGCGTTCCTCACTCCTCACTCAAATACTCCGTCTGTATTTATAGGCATTCCTCACTCCCCACTCAAATACCCCATCTGTATTTATAGATGTTCCTCACTCAAATCCCCGGTCGGTATTTAAAGACGTTACTCACTCAAATCCCCTGTCTGTATTTATAGATGTTCCTCACTCAAATCCCCCGTCTGTATTTATAGACGTTCCTCACTCAAATCCCCGGTCTGTATTTATAGACGTTCCTCACTCAAATCCCCGCTCTGTATTTATAGACGTTCCTCACTCAAACCCCCCGTCTGTATTTATAGGCGTTCCTCACTCCTCACTCAAATCCTCCGTCTGTATTTATAGGCATTCCTCACTCCCCACTCAAATACCCCATCTGTATTTATAGACGTTCCTCACTCAAATCCCCAGTCTGTATTTATAGATGTTCCTCACTCAAATCCCCAGTCTGTATTTATAGACGTTCCTCACTCAAATCCCCAGTCTGTATTTATAGACGTTCCTCACTCAAATCCCCGGTCTGTATTTATAGACGTTCCTCATTCAAATCTCCAGTCTGTATTTATAGACGTTCCTCACTCAAATCCCCGGTCTGTATTTATAGGCGTTCCTCACTCAAACCCCCAGTCTGTATTTATAGATGTTCCTCACTCAAATCCCCTGTCTGTATTTATAGATGTTCCTCACTCAAATTCCCCATCTGTATTTATAGATGTTCCTCACTCAAATACCCCATTTGTATTTCTTGACGTTACTCGCTCAAATCCCCTGTCTGTATTTATAGACGTTCCTTACTCAAATACACCATCTGTATTTCTAGATGTTCCTCACTCAAATCCCGTCTATATGTGCTCCTCTCTCAAATCCCCGCTCTCTATTTGTAGGTATTCCTCACTCAAATCCGCAGTCTGTATTTAGAAACGCTCCTCACTCAAATCCCCAGTCTGTATTTACAGACGCTCCTCATTCAAATCCCCGGTCTGTGTTTATAGATGCTCCTCACTCAAATCCTCACTCTGTATTTATAGGTATTCCTCACTCAAACCCCCATTCTGTATTTATAGGCGTTCCTCACTCAAACCCCCCCGTCTGTATTTATAGATGTTCCTCACTCAAATCCCCGGTCTGTATTTATAGACGTTCCTCACTCAAATCCCTGGTCTGTATTTATAGACATTCCTCACTCAAATCCACCGTCTGTATTTATAGACGTTCCTCCCTCAAATCCCTGGTCTGTATTTATAGGCATTCCTCACTCCCCACTCAAATACCCCATCTGTATTTATAGATGTTCCTCACTCAAATCCCCAGTCTGTATTTATAGGTGTTCCTCACTCAAATCCCCAGTCTGTATTTATAGGTGTTCCTCACTCAAATCCCCAGTCTGTATTTATAGACGTTCCTCACTCAAATCCCCAGTCTGTATTTATAGGTGTTCCTCACTCAAATCCCCAGTCTGTATTTATAGACGTTTCTCACTCAAATCCCCAGTCTGTATTTATAGACGTTCCTCACTCAAATCCCCTGTCTGTATTTATAGATGTTCCTCACTCAAATCCCCTGTCTGTATTTATAGATGTTCCTCACTCAAATCCCCTGTCTGTATTTATAGATGTTCCTCACTCAAATCCCCTGTCTGTATTTATAGATGTTCCTCACTCAAATCCCCCATCTGTATTTATAGATGTTCCTCACTCAAATACCTCATCTGTATTTATTGACGTTACTCGCTCAAATCCCCAGTCTGTATTTATAGACGTTCCTCACTCAAATCCCCGGTCTGTATTTATAGGCGTTCCTCACTCAATCCCCAGTCTGTATTTATAGGCGTTCCTCACTCAAATCCCTGGTCTGTATTTATAGATGTTCCTCACTCAAATACCCCATCTGTATTTATAGATGTTCCTCACTCAAATCCCCCAGCTGTATTTATAGATGTTCCTCACTCAAATACCCCATCTGTATTTATTGACGTTACTCGCTCAAATCCCCTGTCTGTATTTATAGACGTTCCTTACTCAAATACACCATCTGTATTTCTAGATGTTCCTCACTCAAATCCCGTCTGTATGTGCTCCTCTTTCAAATCCCTGCTCTCTATTTGTAGGTATTCCTCACTCAAATCCGCAGTCTGTATTTAGAAACGCTCCTCACTCAAATCCCCAGTCTGTATTTACAGACGCTCCTCATTCAAATCCCCGGTCTGTGTTTATAGATGCTCCTCACTCAAATCCTCACTCTGTATTTATAGGCGTTCCTCACTCAAACCCCCCCGTCTGTATTTATAGATGTTCCTCACTCAAATCCCCTGTCTGTATTTATAGATGTTCCTCACTCAAATCCCTGGTCTGTATTTATAGACGTTCCTCACTCAAATCCCTGGTCTGTATTTATAGACGTTCCTCACTCAAATCCCCTGTCTGTATTTATAGATGTTCCTCACTCAAATCCCCCATCTGTATTTATAGATGTTCCTCACTCAAATACCCCATCTGTATTTATTGACGTTACTCGCTCAAATCTCCTGTCTGTATTTATAGACGTTCCTTACTCAAATACACCATCTGTATTTCTAGATGTTCCTCACTCAAATCCCGTCTATATGTGCTCCTCTCTCAAATCCCCGCTCTGTATTTGTAGGTATTCCTCACTCAAATCCGCAGTCTGTATTTAGAAACTCTCCTCACTCAAATCCCCAGTCTGTATTTACAGACGCTCCTCATTCAAATCCCCGGTCTGTGTTTATAGATGCTCCTCACTCAAATCCTCACTCTGTATTTATAGGTATTCCTCACTCAAATCCCCATTCTGTATTTATAGGCGTTCCTCACTCAAACCCCCCCGTCTGTATTTATAGATGTTCCTCACTCAAATCCCCGGTCTGTATTTATAGACGTTCCTCACTCAAATCCCTGGTCTGTATTTATAGACATTCCTCACTCAAATCCACCGTCTGTATTTATAGACGTTCCTCCCTCAAATCCCTGGTCTGTATTTATAGGCATTCCTCACTCCCCACTCAAATACCCCATCTGTATTTATAGATGTTCCTCACTCAAATCCCCAGTCTGTATTTATAGGTGTTCCTCACTCAAATCCCCAGTCTGTATTTATAGGTGTTCCTCACTCAAATCCCCAGTCTGTATTTATAGACGTTCCTCACTCAAATCCCCAGTCTGTATTTATAGGTGTTCCTCACTCAAATCCCCAGTCTGTATTTATAGACGTTTCTCACTCAAATCCCCAGTCTGTATTTATAGACGTTCCTCACTCAAATCCCCTGTCTGTATTTATAGATGTTCCTCACTCAAATCCCCTGTCTGTATTTATAGATGTTCCTCACTCAAATCCCCTGTCTGTATTTATAGATGTTCCTCACTCAAATCCCCTGTCTGTATTTATAGATGTTCCTCACTCAAATCCCCCATCTGTATTTATAGATGTTCCTCACTCAAATACCTCATCTGTATTTATTGACGTTACTCGCTCAAATCCCCAGTCTGTATTTATAGACGTTCCTCACTCAAATCCCCGGTCTGTATTTATAGGCGTTCCTCACTCAATCCCCAGTCTGTATTTATAGGCGTTCCTCACTCAAATCCCTGGTCTGTATTTATAGATGTTCCTCACTCAAATACCCCATCTGTATTTATAGATGTTCCTCACTCAAATCCCCCAGCTGTATTTATAGATGTTCCTCACTCAAATACCCCATCTGTATTTATTGACGTTACTCGCTCAAATCCCCTGTCTGTATTTATAGACGTTCCTTACTCAAATACACCATCTGTATTTCTAGATGTTCCTCACTCAAATCCCGTCTGTATGTGCTCCTCTTTCAAATCCCTGCTCTCTATTTGTAGGTATTCCTCACTCAAATCCGCAGTCTGTATTTAGAAACGCTCCTCACTCAAATCCCCAGTCTGTATTTACAGACGCTCCTCATTCAAATCCCCGGTCTGTGTTTATAGATGCTCCTCACTCAAATCCTCACTCTGTATTTATAGGCGTTCCTCACTCAAACCCCCCCGTCTGTATTTATAGATGTTCCTCACTCAAATCCCCTGTCTGTATTTATAGATGTTCCTCACTCAAATCCCTGGTCTGTATTTATAGACGTTCCTCACTCAAATCCCTGGTCTGTATTTATAGACGTTCCTCACTCAAATCCCCTGTCTGTATTTATAGATGTTCCTCACTCAAATCCCCCATCTGTATTTATAGATGTTCCTCACTCAAATACCCCATCTGTATTTATTGACGTTACTCGCTCAAATCTCCTGTCTGTATTTATAGACGTTCCTTACTCAAATACACCATCTGTATTTCTAGATGTTCCTCACTCAAATCCCGTCTATATGTGCTCCTCTCTCAAATCCCCGCTCTGTATTTGTAGGTATTCCTCACTCAAATCCGCAGTCTGTATTTAGAAACGCTCCTCACTCAAATCCCTGGTCTGTATTTACAGACGCTCCTCATTCAAATCCCCGGTCTGTGTTTATAGATGCTCCTCACTCAAATCCTCACTCTGTATTTATAGGTATTCCTCACTCAAATCCCCATTCTGTATTTATAGGCGTTCCTCACTCAAACCCCCCCGTCTGTATTTATAGACGTTCCTCACTCAAATCCCCGGTCTGTATTTATAGACGTTCCTCACTCAAATCCCTGGTCTGTATTTATAGACATTCCTCACTCAAATCCACTGTCTGTATTTATAGACGTTCCTCACTCAAATCCCTGGTCTGTATTTATAGGCATTCCTCACTCCCCACTCAAATACCCCATCTGTATTTATAGATGTTCCTCACTCAAATCCCCAGTCTGTATTTATAGACGTTCCTCACTCAAATCCCCAGTCTGTATTTATAGGTATTCCTCACTCAAACCCCCGGTCTGTATTTATAGACATTCCTCACTCAAATCTCTGGTCTGTATTTACAGACGCTCCTCATTCAAATCCCCGGTCTGTGTTTATAGATGCTCCTCACTCAAATCCTCACTCTGTATTTATAGGTATTCCTCACTCAAATCCCCATTCTGTATTTATAGGCGTTCCTCACTCAAACCCCCCCCCGTCTGTATTTATAGATGTTCCTCACTCAAATCCCCGGTCTGTATTTATAGACATTCCTCACTCAAATCCCCGGTCTGTATTTATAGACGTTCCTCACTCAAATCCCTGGTCTGTATTTATAGACATTCCTCACTCAAATCTCTGGTCTCTATTTACAGACGCTCCTCATTCAAATCCCCGGTCTGTGTTTATAGATGCTCCTCACTCAAATCCTCACTCTGTATATATAGGTATTCCTCACTCAAATCCCCATTCTGTATTTATAGGCGTTCCTCACTCAAACCCCCCCGTCTGTATTTATAGATGTTCCTCACTCAAATCCCCGGTCTGTATTTATAGACATTCCTCACTCAAATCCCCGGTCTGTATTTATAGACGTTCCTCACTCAAATCCCTGGTCTGTATTTATAGACATTCCTCACTCAAATCCACCCTCTGTATTTATAGACGTTCCTCACTCAAATCCCCGGTCTGTATTTATAGACATTCCTCACTCAAATCCCTGGTCTGTATTTATAGACATTCCTCACTCAAATCCACCCTCTGTATTTATAGGCGTTCCTCACTCCTCACTCAAATCCTCCGTCTGTATTTATAGGCATTCCTCACTCCCCACTCAAATACCCCATCTGTATTTATAGATGTTCCTCACTCAAATCCCCAGTCTGTATTTTTAGGTGTTCCTCACTCAAATCCCCAGTCTGTATTTATAGGTGTTCCTCACTCAAATCCCCAGTCTGTATTTATAGGCGTTCCTCACTCCTCACTCATATCCTCCGTCTGTATTTATAGGCATTCCTCACTCCCCACTCAACTACCCCATCTGTATTTATAGACGTTCCTCACTCAAATCCCCAGTCTGTATTTATAGGCGTTCCTCACTCAAATCCCCCGTCTGTATTTATAGGTGTTCTTCACTCAAATCCACCGTCTGTATTTATAGATGTTCTTCACTCCTCACTCAAATCCTCCGTTTGTATTTATAGGCGTTCCTCACTCCTCACTCAAATCCTCCGTCTGTATTTATAGGCGTTCCTCACTCCTCACTCAAATCCTCCGTCTGTATTTATAGACGTTCCTCACTCAAACCCCAAGTCTGTATTTATAGGCGTTCCTCACTCCTCACTCAAATACCCCATCTGTATTTATAGATGTTCCTCACTCAAACCCCCCGTCTGTATTTATAGGTGTTCTTCACTCAACTACCCCATCTGTATTTATAGACGTTCCTCACTCAAATCCCCAGTCTCTATTTATAGGCATTCCTCACTCAAATACCCCATCTGTATTTATAGCTGTTCCTCACTCAAACCCCTGTCTCTATTTATAGGTGTTCTTCACTCAAATACCCCATCTGTATTTATAGATGTTCCTCACTCAATCCCCTGTCTGTATTTATAGATGTTCCTCACTCAAACCCCTGTCTGTATTTATAGGTGTTCTTCACTCAAATACCCCATCTGTATTTATAGACGTTCCTCACTCAAACCCCCCGTCTGTATTTATAGGCGTTCCTCACTCCTCACTCAAATACTCCGTCTGTATTTATAGGCATTCCTCACTCCCCACTCAAATACCCCATCTGTATTTATAGATGTTCCTCACTCAAATCCCCGGTCGGTATTTATAGACGTTCCTCACTCAAATCCCCTGTCTGTATTTATAGATGTTCCTCACTCAAATCCCCCGTCTGTATTTATAGACGTTCCTCACTCAAATCCCCGGTCTGTATTTATAGACGTTCCTCACTCAAATCCCCGCTCTGTATTTATAGACGTTCCTCACTCAAACCCCCCGTCTGTATTTATAGGCGTTCCTCACTCCTCACTCAAATCCTCCGTCTGTATTTATAGGCATTCCTCACTCCCCACTCAAATACCCCATCTGTATTTATAGACGTTCCTCACTCAAATCCCCAGTCTGTATTTATAGATGTTCCTCACTCAAATCCCCAGTCTGTATTTATAGACGTTCCTCACTCAAATCCCCAGTCTGTATTTATAGACGTTCCTCACTCAAATCCCCAGTCTGTATTTATAGACGTTCCTCATTCAAATCTCCAGTCTGTATTTATAGACGTTCCTCACTCAAATCCCCGCTCTGTATTTATAGGCGTTCCTCACTCAAACCCCCAGTCTGTATTTATAGGCGTTCCTCACTCAAATCCCCTGTCTGTATTTATAGGCGTTCCTCACTCAAATCCCCTGTCTGTATTTATAGATGTTCCTCACTCAAATCCCCTGTCTGTATTTATAGATGTTCCTCACTCAAATTCCCCATCTGTATTTATAGATGTTCCTCACTCAAATACCCCATTTGTATTTCTTGACGTTACTCGCTCAAATCCCCTGTCTGTATTTATAGACGTTCCTTACTCAAATACACCATCTGTATTTCTAGATGTTCCTCACTCAAATCCCGTCTATATGTGCTCCTCTCTCAAATCCCCGCTCTCTATTTGTAGGTATTCCTCACTCAAATCCGCAGTCTGTATTTAGAAACGCTCCTCACTCAAATCCCCAGTCTGTATTTACAGACGCTCCTCATTCAAATCCCCGGTCTGTGTTTATAGATGCTCCTCACTCAAATCCTCACTCTGTATTTATAGGTATTCCTCACTCAAACCCCCATTCTGTATTTATAGGCGTTCCTCACTCAAACCCCCCCGTCTGTATTTATAGATGTTCCTCACTCAAATCCCCGGTCTGTATTTATAGACGTTCCTCACTCAAATCCCTGGTCTGTATTTATAGACATTCCTCACTCAAATCCACCGTCTGTATTTATAGACGTTCCTCACTCAAATCCCTGGTCTGTATTTATAGGCATTCCTCACTCCCCACTCAAATACCCCATCTGTATTTATAGATGTTCCTCACTCAAATCCCCAGTCTGTATTTATAGGTGTTCCTCACTCAAATCCCCAGTCTGTATTTATAGGTGTTCCTCACTCAAATCCCCAGTCTGTATTTATAGACGTTCCTCACTCAAATCCCCAGTCTGTATTTATAGGTGTTCCTCACTCAAATCCCCAGTCTGTATTTATAGACGTTTCTCACTCAAATCCCCAGTCTGTATTTATAGACGTTCCTCACTCAAATCCCCTGTCTGTATTTATAGATGTTCCTCACTCAAATCCCCTGTCTGTATTTATAGATGTTCCTCACTCAAATCCCCTGTCTGTATTTATAGATGTTCCTCACTCAAATCCCCTGTCTGTATTTATAGATGTTCCTCACTCAAATCCCCCATCTGTATTTATAGATGTTCCTCACTCAAATACCTCATCTGTATTTATTGACGTTACTCGCTCAAATCCCCAGTCTGTATTTATAGACGTTCCTCACTCAAATCCCCGGTCTGTATTTATAGGCGTTCCTCACTCAAATCCCCAGTCTGTATTTATAGGCGTTCCTCACTCAAATCCCTGGTCTGTATTTATAGATGTTCCTCACTCAAATACCCCATCTGTATTTATAGATGTTCCTCACTCAAATCCCCCAGCTGTATTTATAGATGTTCCTCACTCAAATACCCCATCTGTATTTATTGACGTTACTCGCTCAAATCCCCTGTCTGTATTTATAGACGTTCCTTACTCAAATACACCATCTGTATTTCTAGATGTTCCTCACTCAAATCCCGTCTGTATGTGCTCCTCTTTCAAATCCCTGCTCTCTATTTGTAGGTATTCCTCACTCAAATCTGCAGTCTGTATTTAGAAACGCTCCTCACTCAAATCCCCAGTCTGTATTTACAGACGCTCCTCATTCAAATCCCCGGTCTGTGTTTATAGATGCTCCTCACTCAAATCCTCACTCTGTATTTATAGGCGTTCCTCACTCAAACCCCCCCGTCTGTATTTATAGATGTTCCTCACTCAAATCCCCTGTCTGTATTTATAGATGTTCCTCACTCAAATCCCTGGTCTGTATTTATAGACGTTCCTCACTCAAATCCCTGGTCTGTATTTATAGACGTTCCTCACTCAAATCCCTGGTCTGTATTTATAGACGTTCCTGACTCAAATCCCTGGTCTGTATTTATAGACGTTCCTCACTCAAATACCTGGTCTGTATTTATAGACGTTCCTCACTCAAATCCCCGGTCTATAAGTATGGACGTTCCTCACTCAAATCCCCCGTCTGTATTTATAGACATTCCTCGCTCAAATCCCTGGTCTGTATTTATAGACGTTCCTCACTCAAATCCCTTATAGACGTTCCTCACTCAAATCCCCCGTCTGTATTTATAGACATTCCTCGCTCAAATCCCCCGTCTGCAATTATAGGCGTTCCTCACTCAAACCCCCGGTCTGTATTTATAGGTGTTCCTCACTCAAATCCCTGCTCTGTATTTATAGACGTTCCTCACTCAAATCCCCTGTCTGTAATTATAGGCGTTCCTCACTCAAACCCCCGGTCTGTATTTATAGGCATTCCTCTCTCAAATCCTCAGTCTGTATTTATAGATGCTCCTCACTTAAATCCTCGGTCTGTATTTATAGGTGCTCCTCAGCTCCCCACTGTCTCCTGCAGGTCCGCTCCGACTCCCAGCAAGGTAGGCCTCAGTCGAATCCCCGATCAGTATTTATAGGCACTTCTCATCTCCCGAGTATCTCCCACAGGACCGCTCCGGTCCAACTCCCAGCAAGGTAGAGGGACAGAGCCAGTGACTATGGAGTGGAGTTTGTAGCGAGGACTGAAGACAATGGCTTTCATCTTCTCAATATTTAAGTGGAGGAAATTTCTGTTAATCCAGTTCTCCCGGTATCCTTGGGTGCATCTCATTTGGCTCAGGTGACTTCACAACTTTAAAGTAAAAGCAAATTGCAGATCTTGGAATTCTGAAACAAAAGCAGAAAATGCTGGAAAAGCTCAGTAGGTCTAACAGCATCAGTGGAGAGAGAACAAAACAGTGAGTCATACAGACTCGAAACATTAATTTTTTTTCATTCCACAGATGCTGTCAGATCTACTGAGTTTTTCTGGCAGCGATAGAGGAGTGAGTGGGGCTGGATGACCGAATGGGAGCAGCTGCTCCTCCAGCCAATCAGAGTGAATGAGGTGCGGGGCTGAGCCCCGGATCTCCCTCATTGGCTGAAACTCTGCATCATTCTGAAAGCTGATTTGTCTCAAACTCCAGGAGAAAACTGGACCTTTCTGTTTGTGACTTTAAACAGATGAAACCCTGTGGGTGTGGAGCAGACATTTCAACAGTTGTTACTGAAATGTGCGAACATGATAAAACAAAGTAAAAACAATTCAAGGGCTCACTTCAAGGAATGACTAGCCAGGCAGGGAAAGTCACCATTGGAACAAATAGAATCCCTGGTTTTAATAAATGAACGGGCAGAAGGGTTAGGACAGATTAGGGAGAAGGTTAATCCTGTCATCATTCAGAACATCACATGGAAGCCCAGACCTGGGAGAGGGGGATCCACCACAGACATAGGAACAGGGGAACGCAAACAAAAAATCCGGAAAAACACAGCAGGTCTGAAAGCATCTGTGGAGAGAGAGAGAGACAGAGACAATGTTTCGAGTCCGTAAAACAATTTTTCAGATCTAAAAGGAGGTAGCGATTTGGTGAAATATGTACTGATTAAGGGGGGTGAATTTGCCCTATCTCTCTTCATAAGACAGTCCCACCATCCCCGGAACAAGCCTGTGAACTTTCATTGTACTCCCTCTATGGCAATAATATCCTTCTGAGGCAATATGACCAAAACAGCACACACTACTCCAGGTGCAGTCTAAACAAGATTCTAAACAATTAAAGCAAGACTTCGCTCCTCCTGTATTCAAATTCTCTTGTAGCAAAACCTAACATTCCACGAGCCTTCCGAATA
The DNA here is from genome assembly GCA_026770705.1 of Isurus oxyrinchus. Taxonomy (NCBI): domain Eukaryota; kingdom Metazoa; phylum Chordata; class Chondrichthyes; order Lamniformes; family Lamnidae; genus Isurus; species Isurus oxyrinchus. The sequence continues at coordinate 609,334 of JANJGN010000303.1, read as the reverse complement.
GCTTGCTGCATCTACAGGTTATCCTTCAGTGACTTATGGACAAGGACACCCAGGTCCCTTTGCACATCTACACTTTCTCATCTCTTATCATTTAGGAAATACTCTGAACGTCAGTTCCTTCTGCCATTTTTCCACAATATGTTCCATCTGTCACGTTCTTGCCTACTCACTAAGTCAAATCCTCCCTTAGCTGCTTTACATCTACCTCACAACACATTCACACCTCTCTTTTTATCATCTGTGAACTTGAAAGAATTACATTTGGTCCCCACATCCAAATCATTAATATATATTGTGACCAACTGGTACCCAAGTACTGATCCTTGCGGTACCCCACTAATCACAGTCTACCAACTCGAGAATTTCCCATTTATTTCCACTCTTTGTTTTCTACCTGTTCGCCAATCCTTAATCCATGCCAGTGTATTGCCACCTATCCCATGTGGGTTTATTTTGCTAATTAATATGTCAGGTCCCGGTGACTTATCAACTTTCAGTCCCATTCTTACTGATATTAATTTCCTTCAACTCCTTATTCTCCCTACTCCCTTGGATCTCTAAACCTGGGAAATTTCTTGTATCTTCCCCAGTGGAGGCAGACTCAGATTTATCATTTAGCTTCTCTGCCATTTCTCTGTTCCCCGACTCTGCATGCAATGGACCCACATTTGCCTAAAGCAGCTTTTAGAGTCTGTTTGTAATCTTTTCTCTAGATTGCATTCATATGCTATTCTCCCTTTCTTTACCAGTTTCCTGGTCTTCTTTTGTAGTATTTTAAAAGCCTCCCAATCCTCAGGTTTACTACCACTTCTGGCAACTTTATAAGCCTTATCTTTAAATCTTATACCATCCTTAACTTCCTTTGTCAGCCACTGTTGACTGACTTTTTGGGGGTTCTGCACCTTGAAGGAAGGTGTATGTGCTGTAAGCTATTTAATAATTCTTTGAAGACTATCCATTGCCTCTTTAGATTTTAATGTATTTTCACATTCTATCTCAGCCAATTTCTCCCTCACGACTTCATAATTTCCTTTATTCAACTCTAACACCCTTGCTTCATAGTGAACTACCTCATTTTCAAACACAGTATAAAATATTGTGTTCACTCGCCCCTAAAGGTTCTTTTACAACAAGATTATTAATTAGTCCTTTTTCATTACATAATGCTGGATCTAAAATAGTCTGTCCTCGAGTCAGCTCCTCAACATGCTGCTCTAGAAAACCATCACCAACATACTCCAGAAATTAATCTTCCACAGCATCTGTGCTCAATTGGTTTACCCAGTGTACTTATAGATTGAAGTCATCCATGATCAATGTATAGCCTATGCTATATGCTTCCATCATCTCCTGATTAATACATTACTATTACCATTACTATTTGGTAGGCTATGAATAACTCCAACAAATGTCTGCTGCCTTTTGCTAATTCTTAGCTCCACCCAAACAGATTCCACATTGTTCTTCCAAATTGAGATCCCTTTAACTAATGCACTGATCTCATCCCTTATTATCAGCACAACTCCACCTCCTTGTCTGCCTTTACTAAACTTCGAGTATCCATGAAAATTCAGTTCCCAGTTTTTCTCACCATGCAACCATGTTTCCATAATGGCAATAATATCTTAGCCTTATAATATCTTACTATTTGTGCCTTCTGATCATCGATTGTGAATGCTGTGCGCATTCAGGGAGAGCGCCTTTAATTTTCCCTTTTTAACATAATTCTGCATTTGAAGCAGACTCAATGCTCTGCTTTGTTTCTCCTGCCTTGTAGCCTCACGACTACTTCCTGTTACCCATTTTGCTTCCTTCTAATTTTATACTTAAAGTAAAGAGGATGAGTAGAATAAATTAACATTAACTTCACTTTGCGACACTTCTCCTAACTTTACCTTACTTTGGTTTACTTTATGACTCTATTTCACTTTGACTTGATTTAATGTTACTTCCCTATTGTTGGTGTTCCTTACTGAAATCCAGGCAGCTAAATCTTTATAAATGTTATGTTTTTTTTTCTAGTTTTAAGCTATTTAAACACAATCCCTAACAGCAACTTCTCACCCACCAAGTTCTCCTGCAATGTCGCTTTGGGTTTATTTTCAAACTCAGCCCACTGCCCGATCGAATGTGTTCCTCACAGGTCTGGCTGTCTCCTCTCCAAGAAGGTGAGACATGTCGGGAAGGACCAGAAGGGAAAGTTTACCTGTGTCGCAGCCACATAGGATCTCACTTGTGGCTTTGATAAGAACTGTTTTCGAACTGATGCAGGGCAGAAACCTGATTGGAGGGATTCAAACATGGAGTTCTTGGAAAAATGGATACAGTTATGGGAGATTACAAAATATTTAAGAATTTTAGAAAGGAAAGAGAGGCTGGAGATGAGGCGGCAACATGCAAAGATGGAAGAGTGAAGGGCTTGTTTTTATTTCAGGACGTTATAATGATGGAAAGTTTAAAGAAGAGCGGAACAGTATCTGAAAAGAGAGAACCATTGACAGTGATGGCAAACATGGGGAAGTTGGATGGTCAGTAGTTTAGTGGGAATAGAGTCGATGGAGCAGGCGGTGCACACAGATGGCATGAGAGGAGATGGGAGAGAAACTGGAAAAAGATGTGTTCACGGCTCAGACATTGGGGGAAATTTAGACACAGTCTTTCCTGGTGGGTTAGTGGAAGGGAGGGAAGCAGCAGAGACAGCTGATCAGATTGTCTCAATCTTAGTGACAAAGAAGTTCCATGAGCTCCTCATAATTGTCGTTGGGGGTGAGAATGGAGGAGACAGGGCAGAGGGAGAGCACTTCAAAAGGAACTAACTTGTGCTAGAGACATCAAAACGACTCAACACACTATTTATCGCAAAGCTGGTTTTTCCAATTTTATACAAAATCTGTAACTGGGCTGGAGTTTATTAACATCAACAGAAACACACACTTATGAATATGCTTCAGACAAGAATATGATTGGGAACTAAATCCAACCACAGCAGTTACTTGTGAACCTGCTGGTGTCTCAGCATTTTGGATAACTGTATGAATCCCTTCCCACACTCTGAGCAGGTAAACGGCCTCTCCCCAGTGTGAACTCTCTGGTGTCTCAGTAGATGGAATAACCGAGTGAATCCCTTCCCACACTTGGAGCAGGTGAACGATCTCTCCCCAGTGTGAACTCGCTGATGTTCCAGGAGGTTGGATGGATCAGCAAATCCCTTTCCACATGTGGAGCAGGTAAGTGGTCTCTCCCCAGTGTGAACTCTCTGGTGTCTCAGCAGGCTGGATGAATCAGTGAATCCCTTCCCACAATCAGAACAGGTAAATGGTCTTCCCCCAGTATGACGTCGTTGGTGTCTAAGCAGATGTGATGACTGAGTGAATCCCTTCCCACAATCAGAACAGGTAAATGGTCTCTCGCCAGTGTGAACTCGTTGGTGTTTCAGTCGGTTGGATGAATCAGCAAATCCCTTTTTACATACAGAGCAGGTAAACAGTCTCTCCCTAGTGTGAACTTGCTGGTGTCTCAGCAGGCTGGATGACTGAGTGAATCCCTTCCCACACTCCAAGCAGGCGAACGGTCTATCCCTGGCGTGAACTTGCTGGTGCTTCAGTCGGTTGGATGAATCAGAAAATCCCTTTCCACACACTGAACTTGTGAATGGTCTCTCTCCAGTACTTGTACACTGATGGATTTCCAGCTGGGCTGGGTGATTGAATCCCTTCCCACAGTCCCCACATTTCCATGGATCCTCTCCAGCGTGACTGTGTTTCAACAGGTCAGATGATCGGCTGAAGCCTCGCCCATGCACAGAACATGCGTGTGGTTTCTTCCCACTGCGAACAGGGCTCTTAACTCCCATATTCAAAATCCGATGGTATTTGGGTTACGATAAATTGGACGATCCTAATGTGATGTTGGGTTTGTGATTCTGGACTGCAAACCCTGTGAAAATAGGACAAAACAAGCAAAGATGAGTGAGGGAGAACTCACAAAAACACAAAGGCTGGGTGTGAAATTGAGCTCAACGTGTGGGACTGGCATTAGGAAAAAGTGACCATGAAATCTGCTGGATTGTCATAAAAACCCAACTGGTTCACTAATGTCCTTCAGGGAAGGGAACCTGCCTGCCAGTCTGGGCCTACACAACTCTACCAGAACTTTGACAGAATTTCCCAATCCCTTAGCCTCCAACCTCCATAAGGAGCAGGGTAGCAGGTGAATGTGAACACCATCACCTCCAAGTCACACTCCACCCTGACTTGTCTGACATACATTACTAGATGGACAGAAACTTCCTCCATTTAAATTTTGGCAAGACTGAAGCCATTGTTTTCATTCCCTGCTACAAACTCCACTCCCCAACCTTCAATGCCTTTCTGACAACTCTGAGGCCAAACCACACTGTTCACAATCTTGGTGTCATATTTCACCCCAAGCTGAGCTTCTGACTACATACCACTAAGGCCGTCCATTTCCACATCAGTCACTTTGCCGAATTTCATTCCTGCCTCAGCTCAGCTGCTGCTGAAACACATCCATTCCTTTGCTATCTCTAAACTGGAATCTTCCTAGCCTGCCACATAAACAATGGAGTCATTTGAAACTCCACTTCCCGTGTCTTTACTCGCACTTTGTCTCGTACATCCAACGCCCCTGTTCTCACTGAGCGACATAGGCTCCTCATTAAGCAGCAGCTCAATGTTCAAATTCTCATCCTTGTTTTGAAATCCTTCAGTGACTACGCCCCTCACTATCTCTATCATATCCTCCAATCTACATCCCTGCCAGATATCTGGATTCATTTCATTCAGGCCAATTGAGCATCCCTGGTTTTAACTGACCCACCATTGGTGACCGTGTCCTCAGCTGCTCAGGCTATAAGCTCTAGAATTCCCTATTTAGGCCTCTCTTTCTCATCCTATAAGACTCTCCTTAAAACTTACCCCTTTAACCAAGCTGTTAATCATGTGCCCCAATATCTCCTCATGTGCTTCAGTGTTAAATATTCCTGTATGATATTCCTGTGAAATACTTTGAAACGTTCTGTTCTAATCAGTGTGCTACATAAATGCAACTTGTTATTGTTGATTTGGACATTTATCATCGCTCAGTGAAAATCCTGTAACTCCTTACCAAACAGCATTGTTGGAACACCTTCACCACAGTGACTGCAGCAGTTAAGGAAGAAGGCCCACCAACACCTGACCAACAGACAACTGGGGATTGACAATATCTGCTGGTCTTGTTAGTAACACCAAAGACCAAGAATCGAGTTAACAAAAAATCTCAGAAAAAAAGGCACCGTAGAAATACTTGTTACTAAAACAACACTCTTAAATTGAATGGACGTTTCTCACTCTGATCCCCCCCAGGATCTACCTCCTTTAACAGCCTCACACTGGAAATTGCTGGGCCCGACTGGGTTGCCAAGTCCTTGGGGTTAACTCCAGCAGCTTCTCCTCCAATTCCAACTCCAGCTCAAAACTGATACAAACAAAAAAGACCCCCATTCAACACCCACCCTAATTAACACCGGCTACTAATTGGTCTGTCTGTGTTTCCAGCCTCGGCTGCATGAAACAATAAAACTAAATCAAAGCTCTGCAAGACTGGAACTGAAATTAAGGGATAAAATATTTTAAATATCCAGCAGGTCAGGCAGCATGAACAGATTAACAAACAGAATTCGGGGCTCAGGTCGCTGACCTGCCTTCAGACTGCACGATAACTCTCGGTGACGGCCGCCGACTAATGGTGGTCAATGTTCCCACAATGCTCTGCGCTCCAGAAACCGCTCTATCTAAAAGTTGTTCATTTCCTGATCGGAGGTCGGTTGCCGCAATCGGCAGGTGGCAACTATGGCGGCGCGAGAGTCAAGGAGGTGAAGAGCTGCAGCAAAATACAGGAGGACGATCACCCGCCATTATGACGGAACAATAAGCCGCGCATCTGCGCTGGCGCACACACACCAGGGGCGGGACTAACAACCGTCCCGCATCCAGAATCACCGGGACCTGCAGCCTGGAACTGGGAGTGGGAGAAGCGGGAAGAATGAGGAGAAACAATATAACCCAACACTCACAGCAACCTCCAATCCACCTCCATTCCCGGGATAGTGAGGCAGAGTTTAGAAACACTCACCAACACCATTCCAGTGAAACTTCCACTAGGAAAAGGGGAGCAGTGACTGTGCTGCTCTGATATAGCCCCAGACCTGTCACTCAAACTCCCCAACCCCGCCCAGTTCACAGCCCAACCAACCAGCTTGCAGCTTCCTGCACTTTGACCCCCGCCCGGCCCAGGTGTGGGACAGTCCAAGGTGAGTCCTTCGTGTAACCAGGAGAGTGGGGGAGGGGTGACCTCCTGCCCTGTGCTGTGTCCCAAATGGTTCCATCCTCCCCTCCCCCAAGGCCCTCTACACACTGCATGCAGACGGCTGATGGACCTTGGGGATCCTCACTGACCTGCACACGTACATTATGCTGCTCCCCACCCCCGATACACTTTGTGGACAAGTTGCTTTTCTTTTTTTTTCTGCTGCTCCTTCACGTAAACATCTTGTTTCATACAAGTTTTGTTTAAGACCTGTTCAATCTTGTTTAATTGCAGGGCTATGGGGCAAAGGCAGGGACGTGGCATTAGGTAAATTGTCCCTTCAGGGGGCTAACACAGACACGACTGGCTGAATGGCCTCCTTCTTTTGCTGCAACCATTCTATGATTCTCTGACTTGTCTCTATCCCGCTGCTCCATTCAAAGTGATTCCAACCTTCTGCTTTTGTCCCTGGATCCCTGTTTAACCAAGTAATTACCTCTGCCTCATTTGTTCCTGATTTCTTTGAGTCCTAGTTTTCCATTCTCATTTCTCTCATTTTCTTCACATTGCATTCAGGCTGTTGTTACCATTCCTTTTGTTAACCATTCCCTTTGACTTTACCTCATGAAACCTTTTGTCAGTTAATCTGCACCGCCGTGCAGCCTTTCACAGACCTTTCCTTCTGTTCCTCTTCCACCTCCCCCTTTCAATGGCTCACAGGCCTGAAACGTTAATTCTGTTTCTCTCTCTACAGATTCTTCGAGAACTGCTGAGTGTTTCTAGTTTTTAATCTTTTCATTTCATGTTTTAAGCATTGCAGTAATTTTCGTTTCTCCGTTCCAAGTACTCTGCCTGACTTTATTAATAATTCAATTCAGTTATTCATAAATTAATTTATCTGTATTTTGTCTTGAAATCTGATTATTTATTTAGCTATTTATCACTTATCAGTGTCTTTAAATGTTACAATTTCACAACTCCTCACGTTTTCCCCACACTTCCTGGCACTAATATTAAATCCTTAATAATCTTAAATGGAAGGGTCAGCCCAGCATTGACAGACCAGTCAGTTTAACCTCTGTGTGGGAAAGCACTTAGAAGCGGCAATTCAGGTCGAAATTAGGTCACTTGTACAATTTGTTCAGGACAATCATGTTGAACTAAATTTCTTGAGTTTTTGATAAGGCAGCAGAGAATGTTGATGAGGGTAACATGGTTGACGTACGCATGAATTGCTAAACGGTATTTGATACAGTGCCAAGTAACAGGCGTGTCAGCAGAGTTAAAATCCTTCAGAGGCAGCATTGGCTGTGTGAGAGGCAACAACATGCATGGTGAACGGTTGCTTTTTCAAATTGAGGAAAAGCATAAAGTGGGATCACAAGGGGTCGGTGGTCAGACCACTGATTTCTTGATATATATTAATGATCTAGATTTGTGTGTGCAGGGCTGCATTTCAAAATTTGCAAACCACAACAAATTTTCAAGTTGTGTTCACAGTGGGGAGGATGGTGATAAACCTAATGAGGACATAGACACGATGGTGGAAAGGGCAGACGGGTGGCAGATAAAATTTCATTCAGAGAGGTGTGAAGTGATACATTTCGGTAGGAAGAACAAGGAAAGACAATATAAAATAAAGGATACAATTGGAAAAGGGTGCAGGAGCAGAGTAATCTGGGGCTTTATGTGCACAAATCATTGAAGATGGCAGGGCAGGCTGAGACAGCAGTGAATAAAGCATGTGGAATCTTGGGCTTTATGAATACGGGAATAAAGTACAAAATCAACCAAGTTAGAATAAACCTGAATAAAACACTGGTTTGGACCCAACTGTAGCATTGTGTCCAATTCTAAGCTTTAGGAAGAATGTGAGAGTGTGGAGGAAAGATTCACGAGAGATGAGGAACTTCAGTTAGGTTAGGTGAAGTTGGTTTGTTATCCTTGGAAGGGGAACCGTTCTCTTGCATCTTTTCTGGACCCTCTGTCTTCAGTTCCTTCCGAAATTGTAGCCATTCAGTGGCGGTGGTGTTAAAAACTTTCATGGAATGTGGGCAGTGACAGCATTTGTTGCCCTTGAAGCAAGTGCTTGCCACACCATTTCAGAGGGTACTTAAGAGTAGCCACACTTCAATGTGGATCTGGAGTCACATGTAAGACCAGGTAAGGATGGCAGATTTCCTTCCCGAAACAACATTAGTGAACCAGGTGGGTTTTTATGACAATCGACAAGGGTTTAATTGTCGCCCTTATTGAGACTCGCTTTCAATTCCAGATGTAATAATTATTTTAAATTCCACCAGCTGCTGTGGTGGGATTTGAACCCCTGTCCCCAGGGCATCAAGCTGGTTTTCTGGATTAGTCCAGTAATATTCCCACTGTGGCACCATCTCCCCCAATATATATTTTTATTTATTTGTAGCCAGCAGTTTAGTATTTGTCAGTATTTAGTTCCATGTGGTTTCTATTCTGAGTCTCAGACAGTTTCTGTGCCAAGTGGACGAGGTGTTTAAAGTTCATTCATTTGCCCCTTTTCCATCTCCAGGTCCGGGAAAGACACAGAGAATAATGTTCCCTCATTGACGAGACTGAGATGGACAATTCCCACTCCCCATCTTTCTGGTGGATAATGGATGTTCTGTTACATTTAGGTTTCTCTATGATTTGACCACTAATTTTATTGAGTTTTTAATTTTTTTTTCCGAGACTCAGACCCAGGATAACAGCTGCCATCCAGTTTGAGCAGGGAGTAGGGAGCATGCGCGGATATGTTGTTGATGCAACAGTGAGTGAGTCCATGGGCCATTTACATATTCAGTGTGAGAGTTGCTGATCCTCAACCTCTGGCGATACTTCAGCCCCACAATCCTAATCTCTGGCTGCCCAGTGTAAAGCGGGTGGGGGTGTGGTTTTGGTGCTGGATAAATCAGAGAATCTTCTCCTGTAACTGTTCATGGGCCTGTTTAACACAGGAATTTCTTGATCCAGGATGGGTGACACACATGGGGGTGGTCACACTGGCTGCCAACGTCTCTTCCATGGTCTTGTCCGTGCTCGGGTGGCCCTGGAGAGGGAACATGTGGTGTCCACCAGTGCGTTTGATACCTTCCACATCCAGTGGGCACCTCTGGATGGTACAGAGTGTCTCATAGGCACTGGAAACAATATTCTGGTTTAGTTAGGAAAGTTTCCTTTGCTTTTATTGGGACTTTGTTGCTGATTTGAACTTCTTTCAGTTTGAGTAGTCCACATGAATGTACCAAAGAAACTCAAATTTTCTGTTTTGAATTTCTACCCTGTACTTACAGTGAAGATTTTTGTAAAGTCCTTTTACAGGGTACAAGAGGGAGATGATTTGCAGATAGGAAACTAAAATCAAGTATCACGTCAAGATCTTACAGTGTCACTTGATTCATCAGGAAGCATAGAAACATAGAAAATAGGAGCAGGAGCAGGCCATTCGGCCCTTCGAGGCTGCTCCGCCATTCATTATGGCCATTGATCATGGCTGATCAACCAACTCAATAGTCTTCTCCCACTTTCTCCCCATACCCTTTGATCCCTCTCACCTCAAGAGCTATATCAAACTCCTTCTTGAAAGCATACAATGTTTTTGCCTCAAGTACTTCCTGTGGTAGCGAATTCCACAGGCTCACCACTCTCTGGGCGAGGAAATTTCTCCTCATCTCAGTCCTAAATGGTCTACCTCATATCCTCAGACTGTGACCCCTGGTTCTGGACTCCCCCACCATCAGGAACATCCTTCCTGCATCTACCCTGTCTAGTCCTGTTAGAATTGTATAGGTTTCTGGGAGATCCCCCCCTCATTCTTTTGAACTCCAACGAATATAATCCTAACTGACTCAATCTCTCCTCATATGTCAGTCCTGACATCCCAGGAACCTGTCTGGTAAACCTTCACTGAACTCTGTCTATAGCAAGAACGTCCTTCCTCAAATAAGGAGACCAAAACTGCACACAATATTCCAAGTGTGGTCTCACCAAGGTCCTGAATAATTGAAGCAAGACACCCCTGCCCCTTACTTGAATCCTCTCGCTATGAAAGCCATTTGCCTTCTTTACCACCTGCTGCACCTGCATGCTTACCTTCAGCGACTGGTGTACGAAGACACCCAGGTCTCGTTGTACATTCCCCTCTCTCAATTTATAGCCATTCAGGTAATAATCTGCCTTCCTGTCTTTGCTACCAAATTGGATAACCTCACATTTATCCACATTATATTGCACCTGCCATGCATTTGTCCACTCACTCAGATTATCCAAATCACACTGAAGCTTCTCTGCATCCTCCTCACAGCTCACCCTCCCACCCAGCTTTGTGTCATCTGCAGATCTGGAGGTATTACATTTAGTTCCCTCATCTAAATCATTAACATATATTGTAAATATCTGTGGTCCCAGCACCGATCTCTGCGGTACCCCACTAGTCACTGCCTGCCATTTGGAAAAAGTTCCTTTGTTTCCTGCCTGCCAACCAGTTTTCTATCCATATAAATACACAACCCCCAATCCCAAGCGCTTTAATTTTACATGCTAATATCTTATGTGGGACACTGTTGAAAGCCTTCTGAAAGTCCAAATAAACCACATCCACGGGCTCCCCCTCATCAATTCTACTAGTTACATCCTCAAAAATTCTAGTAGATTTGTCAAGCATGATTTCCCTTTCATAAATCCATGCTGACTCTATCTCATATTACCACTGTTTATCAAGTGCTCAGCTATTAAATCTTTTATAATGGACTAGAATTTTACCCACTGCCAATGTCAGGCTGACTGGTCTATAATTCCCTACGTTGGACCTGGATATCATTGATCTTTGACTGTGGAAGGAGAAGTAATTGTCTGTTCTGTCTGTGGGAAAAGATGTCAAACATCAGTGTGACTGGAAAAGCACTGAGAAACAGACACGCCCGAGTGAAAGTGCTCCAGTGAACTGACTGTGGAAGGAGCTTTAACCTGTTACACCATCTGAAAAAAACATCTCACCATTCACAGAGGGAAGAAACTGTGCAAATGTTGTGTGTGTGGACAAGGATTCAACTGATTGTCCAACATGGAGAGACATGGGGACACCAACACCATGGAGAAACCATGGAAATGTGGGACTGTGGGGAGGGATTCAGATCCCCATCTGAGCTGGAAACTCATCAACGCACTCACACTGCGGAGAGGACTTTCATCTGCTCCGAGTGTGGGAAGGGATTCACTCTCCTAACCCACCTCACTTCACCTCAAACACTTCAGACATGAGACTTTTTAAGTGTTGCGAATATGAGACGAGCTTTAAAATCAAAAGGAACCTGTTGATATAGGTTTCATACTGAGGAGAGGCCATTAACCTGCTGTGTGTGGGGGAAGGGATTCACTCAGTTATCCAACCCACTGACACACAAGCAAGTTCACACTGGAGAGAGGCCTTTCACCTGCACTGACTGTGGGAGGGAATTCACTCAAATAACTACCCTCACTTCACATCAACTTGTTCACTCTGACAAGAGACCTTTTAAACGTTCTGACTGTGAAAACTGCTTTAAAAGCAGAAAGATTCTGCTGACATATCAGCAAGATCACACTGGGCAGAAACCATTCAACTGCTCCAAGTGTGGGAAGGGATTCACTCAACTAACCCAGCTCACTTCACATCAACGTGTTCAATCTGAAAAGAGACCTTTTAAATGTGCCAACTGTGTGAAAAGCTATAAAAGCAAAATGGATCTGCTGACACACCAGTGAATTCACACCGGAGAAAGGCCATTGACCTGCTCCGTGTGTGGGAAGGGATTCATTCATTCATCCCTCCAACTGAAACACCAGCAAGTTCACACTGGAGAGAGATTGTTCACCTGGTCCGTGTGTGGGAAGGGATTCAGTCATTTATCCACCCTGCAGACACACCGGTGTATTCACAAGTGACTCCCAGGGTTGGATTCTGTTGTTATTGCTGCTGTTAATCACATCCAGGACTGAACCATGCTCTCTCCGACAGTTGGGGTTTGTTTCTGCTGATGCAAATAATCCCTGTAACTGGGCTGGAGTCTAGTATTCTGGATAAAGGTTAAATAAATCAGCTTTGTGTCAGACATTGTCGACATATTAGTCGAGGCATTGAATGCAAGAGCAGGGACATTATGATGGAGCAGTATAAAGCATTAGTTAAGCCACATTTGGAGTACTCTGTGCAATGCTGTTTGCCGCACTATAGAAAGGATGTGATTGCACTGGAGAGGGTGCAGAGGAGATTCACTCAGGATGTTGCCTGGGCTGGAGCATTTCAGCTATGAAGAGAGACTTGATAGGCTGGGGTTGTTTTCCTCAGAGCAGAGAAGGCTGAGGGGGGACCTGATAGAGGTGCACAAAATTATGAGGGGCATAGATAGGGTGGATAGGAAGAAATGTTTCTCTTTAGTGGAGGGGTCAATACTCAGGGGGCATAGATTTAAGGTAAGGGGCAGGAGGTTTAGAGGGGATTTGAGGATTTTCTTTTCACCCAGAGGGTGGGGGCTATCTGGAACCTGCCAGCAAAGCCTACATCCCGTGAATGAATTTTAAAAAGAGACAACACTTTCATCCCAGGAATCAACCGAGTGAACCTTCTCCGAAATGCTTCTAATACAACTCTATCCATCCACAAGATTCTCCCATAACTATGTTATCATAAGGTGTGAATGGTACAAGCTGGGACTTGGTCTTTCTTATTTTTCAATCCATTTGCTAACAGAATCTCCCCCTCCCTTCCCCAGATTCAGACAATGATTAACTGAGACTCAGTCTCTAATGGCGGCCTTAAAAATGGATAAATCCCCAGGCCCAGGTGAAATGTTGATCTCAGTACCTGAGGGGTGGTAGAGGCAGGAACCCTCACAACATTTAAGAAGTATTTAGATGAAAACTTGAAATACTACAGCTTACACGGCTACGGGCCAAGTGCTGGAAAATGGATGAGAGTAGATGGGGTTTGATGACAGGCACTGCAGAAATTCACCAAGGCTCCTTCAACAGCACCATCCAAACCCATGATCACTACCATCTAGAAGGACAAGGGCAGCAGACAGATGGGAACACCACCACCTGGAAATTCCCCTCCGAGTCACTCACCATCCTGATATAGGAATATATTGCCATTCCTTCACTGTAGTTGGGTCAAAATCCTGGAACCCCCTTCCTAACAGCACTGTGGGTGTACCTACACTACATGGACTGCAGTGGTTCAAGAAGGCAGCTCATCACCACCTTCCCAAACGCAACTAGGGATGGGCAACAAATGCTGGCCCAGCCAGTGAAGCCCATATCCCATGAATGAATAAAAAAAACAGAACATGAGTGATTAGTGTGGCCAATAGAATAAAACAATGTTTTAAATTATCAAGACATCAATACATATTCCACAGAAAAGTTGTCTCTCAAACATTTAGGAAAGAATTAAACACATTGAATCTAACAAAGTGAACCAAATTAATTTGAAGAGGGGAATAGAATCTGGATTGAGAAAATATCCACAAGGTGGATGAAGTTAAACAGAGAACTAGATAATCTTTAAAGTCCGTGCATGAACTTTTGAACCAGATGTATTTACGACATGTCTATAATTTAGATTGTGAGAGATGATGGACAGGTGGGGAGGATGAATATCAGTCGATAGTTATCACATCTTAGTGGAAAAGGTTTGACATTTATTCTTGGTAGCAGCTCAAGTGTTGGTGTTGCTGATTCTGATCATTCTAGTAGGTTTAGTATGTTATCTATGTTTGTCATCAAGAAATTAGTAGCTTAGAAATAGCGAGGTTAGTCAGAAATCAGTTGTGAGAAGTCAATAAGGTTATTCCCTTCTCAAGCTGGGGAGATCTGTGAGAAATCACTGTCTAATTAACCTTATAAAATCTTCAGAAATTTATTCAACATAACAGAAATAGCTCTCTCTCTCCCTTGTTTAGGAAGAAAGATTCCTGACTTGATAAATATCGGACAATGTACCCCTATGATAACTCATTGGGATGGTCTCAATAGTTACGGGATGGAATTTGTAGTAGTGACTGAAGACAATGGCTTTTGTCTTCAATCTTTAATTGGAGGAATTTTCTGCTCATCCAGTACTGGGTGTGGGATAAGCAGTTGGGTAATTTAGTAACAGTGGAGGAATGGAAAGGGATGGTGGCGAGGTAGACCCTCCGTGACACCCTGGTCCACTCCTCCATCACCCCCTACACCCCAATCTCCTCCCACGGCACCTTCCCATGCAACCGCAGAAGGTGCAACACCTGCCCCTTTACGTTCCCTCTCCTCACCGTCCAAGGGCCCAAACACTCCTTTCAAGTGAAGCAGCATTTCAGTTGCACTTCCCTCAGCTTAGTCTACTGCATTCGTTGCTCCCAATGCAGTTTCCTCTACATTGCAGAGACCAAACGCAGACTGGGTGACCGCTTTGCACAACACCTTCGGTCTGTCCACAAGCATGACCCAGACCTCTCTGTCGCTTGCCATTTCAACAGTCCATTCTGCTCTCATGTCCACACGTCCGTCCTTGGCCTGCTGCATTGTTCCAGTGAAGCTCAACACAAACCAGAGGAACAGCACCTCATCTTCCGACTAGGCACTTTACAGCCTTCCGGACTGAATACTGATTTCAACAGTTTTAGATCATGAACTCTCTCCTCCATCCCCACCCTCTTTCAGATTTCACCCCCCCCTTTTTTTTCCAATAATTTATATAGATTTTTCTTTTCTCGCCTATTTCCATTATTTTTAAATGTAGTTCCATCCATTATTTTAACTCTGCCTTTTAGCCTTTTTTGATTCCTTCACCCCACCCCACCCCCACTAGGGCTATCTGTACCTTCACCCCACCCCCGCTAGGGCTATCTGTACCTTCACCCCACCCCCGCTAGGGCTATCTGTGCCTTCACCCCGCCCCCGCTAGGGCTATCTGTACCTTCACCCCGCCCCCGCTAGGGCTATCTGTACCTTCACCCCGCCCCCGCTAGGGCTATCTGTACCTTCACCCCGCCCCCGCTAGGGCTATCTGTACCTTCACCCCGCCCCCGCTAGGGCTATCTGTACCTTCACCCCGCCCCCGCTAGGGCTATCTGTACCTTCACCCCGCCCCCGCTAGGGCTATCTGTACCTTCACCCCACCCCCGCTAGGGCTATCTGTACCTTCACCCCACCCCCACTAGGACTATCTGTACCTTCACCCCGCCCCCGCTAGGGCAATCTGTATCTTGCTTGTCCTGCTTTCTACCCTTAATTAGCACATTTCTTAGATAATAACACCACCTTCAACACCTCTTTGTCCTTTTGTCTGTGACATCATTTGGTTATGTCCACCTATCACTGGCCCTCTATCCAGCTCTACTTGCAGGTGTATGTGAACACCATCATGTCCAAGATCCCTTCCAAGTCACCCACCATCCTGACTAGTCTGGATCAATACAAATTTCCTCTGTTTAATATTGGGAAGACTGAAGCCATTGTCTTCAGTACCCGCTACAAATTCCACTCCCTGACCACCGGCTCCATCCCTTTTACTGACAACTGTGTGAGGCTGAACCAGACTGTGCATAGGAACATAGGAGCAGGAGTAGGCCATTCAGCCCATTCTGCTCCACCATTCAATCTGTTCGAAGTCTTTTCCCACACTATCCACATATCCCTTTATGTAACTGCCCAACCTGTCATCCATTCCTTTCTTCCGTCTAGACTTAACTCTCCGAACACATTCCCAGCCGGCCTCCCACATTCAGCCTCCATGTAATCCAAAACTCTGCTTCCTCGCACCAAGTCTTGTTCACCCAGCACCCCTGTACTCACCGACTTACACTGGGTTAAGGAGAACCTCAATTTTAAATTTCTCATCCTTCTTTTCAAATCTCTCCATGGTCTCTCCCTCCCTACCTCTGTAATCTCCTCCAGCTCACAACCCTCTGAGATATATACACTTCTCTAATTCTGAGCTGCTCAGCATTCCTGATTTTAACTGCACCACCTTTGGGTCTCCTCCAGCAGCTGCCAAGGCCACAAGCTCTGGAATTTCCCCGCTAAACCGCTCCACCTCACGTTCCTCTCTTAAGATAATCCATAAAGCCTACCTCTTTGAGTAAACTTTTGTCCATGTGGCTCAGTGTCAAATGTTGCTTTCTAACACTCCTGTGAAACATCTTGGTACGTTCCATTCCAATAATAGAATTAATTAATAACCATTTCAGGGTGGGCAGAATTTGATGGTCAACATAGGCGCTAAAGTGGAAGAGAAATGGACTATAAAGCAGGGAAAATGATTCCTGAAAGATACTGTGGGAAGATAAAGCTGGTGAGCCAGCAGCACATGGTCAGGGGATGGACAGCAGTGGAAACCTCATTTAGACAAAGTTGGCAGAAGAAACATTAAAATCCTAAACATAGTTAAAATACACCCATTATTAGAGATAGAGAAAGTTAGACAATGGCAGAGAGGTGATCAGGAAGGGCAGAGGATGAAACAGAGCAATAAATGGACATGGATTCAGATCCTCAGTAAAGGAGTCACACCAGCCCCAGAACCATGAAAACTCTCATAGATAACAGAGTACAGCACTAAAAGCTCTAAACTGTTGATGAATAGTCAAATATACTCAGCTCTGAAACAATTACAGATTTTAAATTTAAAATCTCCTGCTGGAGCCTGCAGCTGGAAAGATATCAGAGGCACTGGAGTCAGAGATGATGCCACCGTGTAATTGTCGATGTGTGATGATGTCACAGTGTAATTGTCAATGTGTGATGATGTCACAGTGTAATTATCAATGTGTGATGACGTCACAGACACAGACACATCACATCTGGGTCTGTGCAGACCAGTGATCACCACACATTATGAAGAATATGAGAGGGTGCAGATAAGATTTGCCAAAATGGGTAAGGGATGAGGGATTTTAGTTGTAAGGATAGTTTGGAGAAACTGGGGATGTTCATCTTGGAGCAAAGTGGATAGAGGGGAGAATTTATGGAGGTGTACAAGTTTATGAAAGGTTGAGATAAGATAAAGATGTTCACATTAGTTGATCATAAAAGGATTACAGACATAGATTTAAGATTTGAGGCAATATATACAGGGGGCCTGTGAGGGAAAAAAAATTACCCAATGAGTGATTGAGTGGAACTCAATGCTTACCCTCAGAGGCCGATAATATTCAGGTCCTGATTAATCGAATGACTCTGTCAGGTCTTGATGTGATGTTGGTTTGAGTTTCCCGTCTGCAAATCCTTCCCATTCAACATCCTGTAAAAAGGAGATTATAAAAATACTCATCACTGTCAGTCCAGGATACAAGTTGTGAAGAGACAAACATTCCTCTTGGTTTGAGTTTGCTGTGTGTAAATTCTCCCCTTCTAACCCCCTGTAAAAGGAGTTTCCAAACTCCATCCCTGTCAGTCCAGGATAGAAATTCACAACATTCTCTCCTCCTGCTGCCTGGACCAGGATGGCCGCGCATGCGCGCTGCTGCACAGCCGCTGCCCCGGGCCCAGCAGAGATCCCAGCCATTTCCGGTCTGTTCGCTGCAAACGCGGGACTGGTAATTTCATATTAAGGGTGTGCGGCCTGCACCGAGTGTTTCTGAAGCCTGCCTGCCCACTTCACTGGCTCCATTCCTGCCGCCCACCCACTAAATCTGTTACTCATCCGCAGTCACCATTTTCTCTCCGGCTCCGCTCACAGAACAGCACTGCGCATGCTCAGATAGGAGACCGCACTGCGCAGATGCCAATCACACTTAGCTATACGCATGCGCAAGGCAATGGCGTCCTGGATAGGACACCTTCTGTCCCGCTCTGAATGCTGGGTGAAAGGTCCGCCATTGGAGAGTGATATTCTTGCATGTAAAATTATGTTTCATGTTTCAATGATGATCGAACGCTTGGAGAGAAAATTTAAAATTACTAATTCGATTAATAGAACAGTCAAAGTACACGGGCTTCCACCATACTTCTGTCCTGGGTGTAATTAACAATAGAACAAGCCCCAACAGTTCGAGGTGAATTCACTGGATTCTCAGCAGTCTGGGTGAAGAAGTTATTTTTCCTTCCATATGCCAGACATTTAAACTCTGTCTTGTCATTCAGAACGTGACTGTTGCGACTTAATTCCTTTGAACTTTTAAAGCTGGATTGTTAACAGGTGGCCAAACTGAGGAAATCCCTTCGCAAAGTTTTCTCCATCAGATGTGACTGCTGCTGTATCAATGAATGAGGTGATTGAGAGAATCCATTTCCACATTCAGATGGTGAATGATGTTTTAATCATGTGAACCCAGGATTGTCCAGCTCAGATTTGGATCTCTAATCCTTCTGGCAATGAGTTCTACATTCTACTCAAAAAGAGGGGAGAAATGCAATGCTATAACTCTGAAATAAAGCACAATATTTTGGAACTAAAACAGCTCTGGTAGCATCTGTGGAGAGAGAAACATAGTTTTCATATCAGGTCTGTGACTTTTCAGCAGAACTGTATTGAATCAGTGCACAGGCCTGAAAACATAACTCTGGTTCTCAATCCACAGAAATTCCCAAATATGCTGAGTATTTCCATCATATTCTGTTTTCATCTCTGGTTAAAGACGTTGCCTCTGAATTGGACATTGGATTTATTGGTGACTAATTTATGTTGATTCTTGTCTATCCACAAGTGGATACATCTTCCAAATCTTTTTCTAAAATTAATGGCTTTGCTGAGGTCATCCCTCACACTTTTCTCCACAGAAAGCCTTTTTAATCTGTTCAATCTCTTTTGAATGAGTAAATTTCCAATTTTAGCATAATTCCAGTAAACCTTTCTTATACCTTCTCCAGTGCTTCTAGATCCATCTAACTATATAAAGAGGGAGCTAATCTGAGACTTCAAACTCATCATTTCCCCCAAATGCCTGTATGTTGGAAGGATCAGTATTGCAGTGGGAGAGAGGACTGTGATTTCAAGCTGTTATTTCCCAACCTCTCTTTCAGCCATTTTCCCACGAGCAGAACTTAAGATGAAATTAACACATCCAATGAAAAGATTTAGAAAGTGGCACGTAACTTTTATATGTGACTAACTCACTCTTGCATTCTGTAAATCCTGCTTGGAGGTTTTGTGAATGGGATATCATCTACCTGCGATTTCCTAAGCCTGTGTTTGTGGGAGATTTGGCCCCTGTTGCAGTTTCTACTTCCCAGAGATGGCCAGTAACCCGCTGATTGAAACGGCAATTGCCACTTTCCCCTGCTGGCTGTTGGAGAGCAAATAATTGCTGCTTTCTACTTTTCCCTGTCTCACTCACTGCGGGGCTGAGGAAGAGCAAATAGTTGATGGGTTTGTTTGAATCCAATAACTTTCTAGGTTTCTAATGGGTTAGATGTACGTACATGGGAGACGTAATTGTTTTCTCATTAGAAGCTAAATGGCAGCAGGGGGACAGATTCATAAATCAATGAAAGTAGCAACACTCCCGCTGAATCCTCAATCAGGTAAATGCAGCAATGTGTAAGTGGTAAGAAAATATTTAGTAATACAAGTGTTATCGAGTCAATTTCATGAAAATGTCTAAACAGCATTAGCAACCCCAGCACTGACAGAGTTCAATCAACACAACCATTAAATGCTGAAAAGCTCAGCTCTTCACAGATGCTGCTTTGCCTGCTGAATATTAACAGAAACCTCTGGGATTATTTTACTATTTTTTCACATATGTAAACAGTCTCCAAAAAGACTATCAAAAATTGCTAATAGTGACTTTGTTGTAAGTCACCGTAGCAGGATATTGGGAAAAGTTTTCAATAAGCAATAATCGCACCTCAGTTAAACCTCATTGACTACAATACTACCACTGCGGAAAGTTAAAGGAAGCTCCCTAGACAAGCGGTGGTCTAGCAAACACAAACTGTTCACACTTATGGTGAACAAAATGAATTGATTTCAGTGCATTGCATACTCTCGCCTGGGATTGTGTTTATCAGATGTAACTTATTATCGAAAATTATATCAGTAAATTAAAACATTATTTATCAGACAGAATGTTGAAATGAAAAGGAAAGGCTTATGGGATGGGAATATGCTAATCCTCCCTATGATACCTTGTGAAGTGAAATGATGCCCTGTCTGCAGGGAGCACGTGTCCAAGCTCCCCAGGGGGTAGTTTAAACGGTTGTGTTAATCCACTCTAACATAACTAATAGTAACACCACTTTGAACGTTGTTTATAAATAATAATTTTAAAAAGCTCTGGGCACAGTATTGTGTCCTTGTACATTGTACCCAGTTCAGACTCAGTGAGCGGCAGTGGGAGCAGAAAGAAGAGAGTTTTCTACTGCATGTTGATACATTGTACCCAGTTCAAGTTCAATGAGTGGGAGTGGGAGCAAGGAGAAGAGAGTTTTCTACTTCACGTTGATACATTGTACCCAGTTCAGACTCCGTGAGTGGGAGTGGGAGCAGGGAGAAGAGAGTTTTCTACTGCATGTTGGTACATTGTACCCAGTTCAGACTCAGTGAGTGGCAGTGGGAGCAGGGAGAAGAGAGTTTTCTACTTCATGTTGATACATTGTACCCAGTTCAGACTCAGTGAGTGGCAGTGGGAGCAGGGAGAAGAGAGTTTTCTACTCCATGTTGATACATTGTACCCAGTTCAGACTCAGTGAGCGGCAGTGGGAGCAGGGAGAAGAGAGTTTTCTACTCCATGTTGATACATTGTACCCAGTTCAGACTCAGTGAGTGGGAGTGGGAGCAGGGAGAAGAGAGTTTTCTACTGCATGTTGATACATTGTACCCAGTTCAGGCTCAGTGAGTGGCAGTGGGAGCAGGGAGAAGAGAGTTTTCTACTCCATGTTGATACATTGTACCCAGTTCAGGCTCAGTGAGTGGGAGTGGGAGCAGGGAGAAGAGAGTTTTCTACTGCATGTTGATACATTGTACCCAGTTCAGATTCAGTGAGTGGGAGTGGGAGCAGGGAGAAGAGAGTTTTCTACTTCACGTTGATACATTGTACCCAGTTCAGGCTCAGTGAGCGGCAGTGGGAGCAGGGAGAAGAGAGTTTTCTACTTCATGTTGATACATTGTACCCAGTTCAGACTCCATGAGTGGGAGTGGGAGCAGGGAGAAGAGAGTTTTCTACTTCATGTTGACACATTGTACCCAGTTCAGGCTCAGTGAGTGGGAGTGGGAGCAGGGAGAAGAGAGTTTTCTACTTCACGTTGATACATTGTACCCAGTTCAGGCTCAGTGAGTGGGAGTGGGAGCAGGGAGAAGAGAGTTTTCTACTGCATGTTGGTACATTGTTGGGAACTGGACAGGGCAGTTCTGATGAATCATGCACTCCCAGCTGCTTATGCTGATGAATATTTCCAGCTTTATTTTTTTTTTACTTTTAAATTTCAAGATTCATCTTCTGCAATTATTATTTTTACAGATCTGTATTTCATTTGATCCCAGCCATGTTTTCAATTTGTGATTAGTAGTTTTTCAGTTTTGTGTATCCATGCACAGAGTGTGAGACAGCATTTATTGCCAATCCCTACTTGCCCTTGAGAAGGTGGTAGTGAGCTGCCTTCTTGAACGGCTGCAGTCCTTGTGGTGTAGGTACACCCACAGTGTTGTAATTATGATACAACCTTTCAGAGCCAATAATTAAACTTGGCTCAAATATATTAAGAGGAGAAATGAAAGCAAAATGTTACTTAAAAGGTACTGAGACATGATATTTATTCATGTGCTGATATAATACACTGCTATTTAATTGATTTATTATCCTGTGTGAGCTGCTCCACCTGTGTTTTCCAACTCATCTTTTGAAGACTCCAACCAAACAAAGAAAGCATCAAATTTAAATCAGCAACCTCGAACTTTATATTTACCCCCTTTCAGAGTTAGGTGATTTTTTTGTGCTAAGCAGACTTCATACAATCCAAAGGAAGACATTTTATTAAATGGAAGTGATTTCCATCCCATCTGAACTGGGTATTCTTAATTATTGCACACGTGTCCTCTGAAGGCTGCGGCACATTTGTAACATTTAACTGTTAAACTGGCCTCTGAGTTTAAGATCGCTGCTCTAAATGGAGAAATCCAACTCAGATGATAGTTGTAACTGTTTGTAAATATCAGGCTCCAGGTCAGTTGCTGGAATTGTCTTTTTAAAGATTTTGTATGAGTAACACATTGTGACATTTGTTGTGTGATGTTTGATGTGTAACTTATGGACACTGGCTCATATTTGTAAAGTTAAATGCTGGTCTCTTTTATAATGATTGGTGCAATAACCACATAGTGTTTGTTTTCTTATTTTGAATGCAAATGTGGGGCTGTTTTCAGGATGAGCTGTCTTTCTAAAGCTGAGACATCCATACGAGTAATCCAGAGGCCCAGGCTCATGCTCTGAGGTCACAGGTTCAAATCCCACCACAGCAGCTGGTGGAATTTAAATTCAATTAATAAATCTGCAATCACAAGCAATGAGACTAACATCAGTTTTTGTAAAAACACATCTGATTACTCATGTCGTTTAGGGAAGGAAATTTACCATCCTCACCTGGTCTGGCCTACATGTGACTGATAAATAACAATAAGTATGGTAAGCAAAATAAATAAAATAAGAATAAGAAAAAAGTGCGCTAATTAAACTGATTTCCTGGTGGTAATTTAGCCTGGAATCACCATGGGTGATATTAATAATTAACACATTCACATGACATCTCAGTTTACCAAAGTCTGTCTCAATCCATGTGAGTGATAAATGGGTTCTCATAATAGCGGGAGGTTAATTTATTAGTGAATCTTCATCTACTGTACCCAATATTTCATGCTGCCATTTATCCATTGATGCGTTTTTGACATCCAAAAGTTTCAGAAATATTCCCAAACAGAAACAGACTGTCACTCCAACAAGTCTATGTTTAGATTCCCCAACAGAATTAGTCCTAATCTCACAGACCCGCCAATCCGCCACGCTCTTTCTCCCCTTGTCATTCCGTCACATTTTTAACATGTTCTATGTTGCCCTGGTCTCTGCTTCAATCATTGACTCTGCTAATACATTTCATAGTCTCCATGGAGAAAGCAACTCATCCAGCTCAGGAATAGAGCCCAAATGTTCAGGTATTTCTCCCGAGCTGTACTTCCACACACGAGGCAGAATGCCACTGACTGAGCTGGATCCTTTCTGTCCCCTCAGCTCCAATCCTACCGTGTGGAGCTGAACAACAATTTTCACTGATTGACATTTAATCCAATAAAACACCGCAAAGCACTTCACAGGAGCATTCCCAAAGACCCACCCAGAAGTAGATATTAGGATGGGTGGCCAGTAATGTGGTAGAAGGGGTAAGTTTTAAGGAGCATCTTAAATGAATGGAGAGAGAGTGGACAGAGGTGGAGAGTTTGAGGGAGTGAATTCTATCACTTGCAGCCTCAGCAGCTGAAAGTGAATGAAGGATGAAAGTGAGATGAGAGCTTCATAGTGAATTGACTCTAACTTTCTGAAATGGTCTGATCCATTTTTCAGAAGTGAGTCAAATCGTGGAGTCACAGGAAAGTACAACACAGGAGGAGATGGTTTGACGCACTGTGCCTACAAAGGCAGTGCAACCAGTCCCACTTCCCCACCCTTTCCCCACACAGAAGGCGGCATGACCCACTGTGTCTGCAAGAGCTGTGCAACCTGTCCCACATCCGCACTCTTTCCCCACACAGAAGGAGATGGTTTCACCCACTGTGTCTGCAAGAGCTCTGAAACCAGTCCCACATCCGCAGCCTTTTCCCACACAGGAGAAAATGGTTAGACCCACTGTGTCTGCAAGAGCTGTGAAACCAGTCCCACATCCGCACCCTTTCCCCACACAGGAGGAGATGGTTAGACCCACTGTGTCTGCAAGAGCTGTGAAACCAGTCCAACATCCCCACCCTTTCCCCACACAGGAGGAGATGGTTTGACCCATTGTGTCTGCAAGAGCTGTGAAACCAGTCCCACATCCACACTCTTTCCCCACACAGGAGGAGATGGTTTGACCCACTGTGACTGCAAGAGCTGTGAAACCAGTCCCACATCCACACCCTTTCCCCACACAGGAGGAGATGGTTTGACCCACTGTGTCTGCAAGAGCTGTGAAACCAGTCCCACATCCACACTCTTTCCCCACACAGGAGGAGATGGTTTGACCCACTGTGTCTGCAAGAGCTGTGAAACCAGTCCCACATCCACACCCTTTCCCCACACAGGAGGAGATGGTTTGACCCACTGTGTCTGTAAGAGCTGTGAAACCGGTCCCACATCCGCACACTTTCCCCACACAGGAGGAGATGGTTTGACCCACTGTGTCTGTAAGAGCTGTGAAACCGGTCCCACATCCACACTCTTTCCCCACACAGGAGGAGATGGTTTGACCCACTGTGTCTGTAAGAGCTGTGTAACCAGTCCCACATCCACACTCTTTCCCCACACAGGAGGAGATGGTTTGACCCACTGTGTCTGTAAGAGCTGTGAAACCGGTCCCACATCCACACTCTTTCCCCACACAGGAGGAGATGGTTTGACCCACTGTGTCTGCAAGAGCTGTGAAACCGGTCCCACATCCACACTCTTTCCCCACACAGGAGGAGATGGTTTGACCCACTGTGTCTGTCAGAGCTCTGAAACCAGTCCCACATCCACACTCTTTCCCCACACAGGAGGAGATGGTTTGACCCACTGTGTCTGTCAGAGCTGTGAAACCAGTCCCACATCCACACTCTTTCCCCACACAGGAGGAGATGGTTTGATCCACTGTGTCTGCAAGAGCTGTGAAACCAGTCCCACATCCACACTCTTTCCCCACACAGGAGGAGATGGTTTGACCCACTGTGTCTGTAAGAGCTGTGAAACCAGTCCCACATCCACACTCTTTCCCCACACAGGAGGAGATGGTTTGACCCACTGTGTCTGTAAGAGCTGTGTAACCAGTCCCACATCCACACCCTTTCCCCACACAGGAGGAGATGGTTTGACCCACTGTGTCTGTCAGAGCTGTGAAACCAGTCCCACATCCACACTCTTTCCCCACACAGGAGATGGTTTGACCCACTGTGTCTGTCAGAGCTGTGATACCAGTCCCACATCCACACCCTTTCCCCACACAGGAGGAGATGGTTTGACCCACTGTGTCTGTCAGAGCTGTGAAACCGGTCCCACATCCACACTCTTTCCCCACACAGGAGGAGATGGTTTGACCCACTGTGTCTGTAAGAGCTGTGTAACCAGTCCCACATCCACACCCTTTCTCCACACAGGAGGAGATGGTTTGACCCACTGTGTCTGTAAGAGCTGTGTAACCAGTCCCACATCCACACCCTTTCCCCACACAGGAGGAGATGGTTTGACCCACTGTGTCTGCAAGAGCTGTGAAACCGGTCCCACATCCACACCCTTTCCCCACACAGGAGGAGATGGTTTGATCCACTGTGTCTGTAAGAGCTGTGAAACCAGTCCCACATCCACACTCTTTCCCCACACAGGAGGAGATGGTTTGACGCACTGTGTCTGTCAGAGCTGTGTAACCAGTCCCACATCCACACTCTTTCCCCACACAGGAGATGGTTTGACCCACTGTGTCTGTAAGAGCTGTGTAACCAGTCCCACATCCGCACCCTTTCCCCACACAGGAGGAGATGGTTTGACCCACTGTGTCTGTAAGAGCTGTGTAACCAGTCCCACATCCACACTCTTTCCCCACACAGGAGGAGATGGTTTGACCCACTGTGTCTGTAAGAGCTGTGAAACCAGTCCCACATCCACACCCTTTCCCCACACAGGAGATGGTTTGACCCACTGTGTCTGTAAGAGCTGTGTAACCAGTCCCACATCCACACCCTTTCCCCACACAGGAGGAGATGGTTTGACCCACTGTGTCTGTAAGAGCAGTGTAACCAGTCCCACATCCACACCCTTTCCCCACACAGGAGGAGATGGTTTGACGCACTGTGTCTGTCAGAGCTGTGTAACCAGTCCCACATCCACACTCTTTCCCCACACAGGAGATGGTTTGACCCACTGTGTCTGTAAGAGCTGTGTAACCAGTCCCACATCCGCACCCTTTCCCCACACAGGAGGAGATGGTTTGACCCACTGTGTCTGTAAGAGCTGTGAAACCAGTCCCACATCCACACTCTTTCCCCACACAGGAGGAGATGGTTTGACCCACTGTGTCTGCAAGAGCTGTGTAACCAGTCCCACATCCACACCCTTTCCCCACACAGGAGGAGATGGTTTGACCCACTGTGTCTGTAAGAGCTGTGTAACCAGTCCCACATCCACACTCTTTCCCCACACAGGAGGAGATGGTTTGACCCACTGTGTCTGTAAGAGCTGTGAAACCAGTCCCACATCCACACCCTTTCCCCACACAGGAGATGGTTTGACCCACTGTGTCTGTAAGAGCTGTGTAACCAGTCCCACATCCACACCCTTTCCCCACACAGGAGGAGATGGTTTGACCCACTGTGTCTGTAAGAGCAGTGTAACCAGTCCCACATCCACACCCTTTCCCCACACAGGAGGAGATGGTTTGACCCACTGTGTCTGTAAGAGCTGTGTAACCAGTCCCACATCCACACCCTTTCTCCACATTGCTACAGAATTTCCTCCTCCTCGTCTTCCCTTTTCAAGGCTGCAATCCATTCTGTCTGCACCATCCTATTAGGCAGTGATTTCCAATACATCACTTTCCATTTTAAATAAAACACCGTATTGCCTCTGGTACTTCGGATTCTCATCTTAAATCAGTGCCATCTGGTTATCGACCCTTCATCCATTTGAAGCAGTTTCTCTTTAATTTCTCTATCTGAACCTTTCATGATTTTAATCAGCTCGATCACAATTCCTGTTTTTCCTTCTCGGCTTTCAGAAGAACAACCTCAGATTCTTCCGTCCATGAACTAAACTGTACTTCCTCATGTCTGAATTGGAACGCGGGTTTGTATCGTCACAACTTAACCCGTTTTCTCCATGTCCCATTTGGGGTGGGGGGTGAGGTGGGCGGGGTGTGGGGGTGGCGGGGAACAAGATATTTTTTAGCTGAAGAGTTAATGGATAACTGCAGCATTGGAAAATTTTAGGGAATATTTTCTGGAAGTGAATGGACACATAAAAAGCCTGGAACTGTGCAGCAGTCAATATCCAAGGGGGTACAAAGAGAAGATATTTGACTGCTCTCCATTTACCGACCTCTCATACAATTGTTACACGTAGTAACTAATTACACCACAGAAACATGTACCAAGGTGAGTTGCAAGTTACCTAAAGCTGGTATTAACAAGCTGAAGTTTCAGATTGTTGCCACAATAATTGCAGTTGTCCTCATTCCGTTTCTGTTACTTTTGGACAGTGATAAGATGCAAGGTACAAGGAATAAACTGACTGAAGGGATGGTGCTGCGAGGCTAAATGTGGGGGATAAAAGGATAAGTTTTTCTGCTTGATGTTCACACCGGCAGAAATATCACTCCTGATCAAACCATCACAGCCACTATTTCAAAGCAGCACACCAAACCGAGAGGTGCAACTTCCTATAATTTTATATTTCCCAACACCATAGTTGTTTTTTCACGCTCATTCTGCCATTTTATAACCCAATCCAGCTAAATATATTTTCTTATCTTGTATCCTGTTCGTTTGAAGTCAAGACATAGAGCAAATTCAATGTGTTTTCTTGCCATTTCTTGAATGAGATTTTGGAACCAGGCTAGCTGAAGGACACTTTTATCAGTGCCAATCCTTCATTGTCTTTCACTGTTTAAAACAGGCACTGTTATCATCAACAAACAAAAACAGAATTACCTGGAAAAACTCAGCAGGTCTGGCAGCATTGGCGGAGAAGAAAAGAGTTGACGTTTCGAGTCATCATGACCCTTCGACAGAACTTGATTTCGAGTCCAAGAAAGAGTTGAAATATAAGCTGGTTTAAGGTGTGTGTGTGGGGGGCGGAGAGAGATAGAGAGACAGAGGTGCTTGTGTAGACAAACAAGCAGTGATAGAAGCAGATCATCAAAAGATGTCAGTGACAATGGTACAAAAGAACACATAGGTGTTAAAGTTAAAGTTGGTGATATTATCTAAACGAATGTGCTAATTAAGAATGGATGGTCGGGCACTCAAGGTACAGCTCTAGTGGGGGTGGGGGGAGCATAAAAGATTTTAAAATATTTAAAAATAATGGAAATAGGTGGGAAAAGAAAATTCTATAAAATTTATAGGGAAAAAAAGGGGAAAAAAGGGGGGAAACAGAAAGGGGGTGGGGATGGGGGAGGGAGCTCACGACCTAAAGTTATTGAATTCAATATTCAGACCGGAAGGCTGTAAGGTGCCTAGTCGGAAGATGAGGTGTTGTTCCTCCAGTTTGCGTTGGGCTTCACTGGAACAATGCAGTAAGCCAAGGACAGACATGTGGGCAAGAGAGCAGGGTGGAGTGTTAAAATGGCAAGCGACAGGGAGGTTTGGGTCATTCTTGCGGACAGACCACAGGTGTTCTGCAAAGCGGTCGCCCAGTTTACGTTTGGTCTCTCCAATGTAGAGGAGACCACATTGGGAGCAACGAATGCAGTAGACTAAGTTGGGGGAAATGCAAGTGAAATGCTGCTTCACTTGAAAGGAATGTTTGGGCCCTTGGACGGTGAGGAGAGAGGAAGTGAAGGGGCAGGTGTTACATCTTTTGCGTGGGCATGGGGTGGTGCCATAGGAGGGGGTTGAGGAGTAGGGGGTGATGGAGGAGTGGACCAGGGTGTCCCGGAGGGAGCGATCCCTACAGAATGCCGATAAAGGGGGTGAAGGGAAGATGTGTTTGCTGGTGGCATCATGCTGGAGTTGGCGGAAATGGCGTAGGATGATCCTTTGAATGCGGAGGCTGGTGGGGTGATAAGTGAGGACAAGGGGGACCCTATCATGTTTCTGGGAGGGAGGAGAAGGCATGAGGGCGGATGCATGGGAGAAGGGCCGGACACGGTTGAGGGCCCTGTCAACGACCGTGGGTGGAAAACCTCGGTTAAGGAAGAAGGAGGACATGTCAGAGGAGCCGTTTTTGAAGGTAGCATCATCGGAATAGATAAGGGCCCAAATTTCCAGCATCCGCAGTTTTCTTTGTTTTCACCTCTCTCTCTATCTCTCCGCCCCCCCCACACACACACCTTAAACCAGCTTATATTTCAACTCTTTCTTGGACTCGAAATCAAGTTCTGTCGAAGGGTCATGAGGACTCGAAACGTCAACTCTTTTCTTCTCCGCCGATGCTGCCAGACCTGCTGAGTTTTTCCAAGTTAACGGCTGCCATTTTGTCCGGGGCAAGCAGCGCAGAGCGCATGTGCGGTCACCATCTTTGTAGGGGGCAATGTCCAACAGGGAGCATGCGTGGCTGCCATATTTACAGAGGCTGCAGACCCGGATGAATGACCCACAGGAGGGACAATAAACCAGAGATGGAGTTTGGTGTGAAAGGAGATAGGGTTGTTGTAAAACAGGAGATCAGGGTCACAGTCAGAAACAACAACAACCATCTGTTAACATCATACATCATCCCAGTGAGCTTCACAGGGAAATTATAAAACAAAGTGTGACACCCAGACACAGGAGGAGATATAAGGGCAGGTGACCAAAAATAGTTAAATAGACGGTTGGTTGTACGGAATTTGATTATTACCGAAAAAAGAGACAAGCTGTCAAAGCTTTTCGACTTGCACTCACCAGGACAGACGCAAGAATCCCAAATTTCAGAGGGAACAACAATTTCTACAGTATGAGAAAAGGGTGCAGATTCGTTGACCCGTCAGCTCTGATTGGTTGTTGTCATGGAGAACACAGCCAGGAGCTGTCATCCTCTGCGCTTTTGTTTAATTCCACAATAGGCCCCGTGCCTGGACTTGTTCCTTCTGCCTGCAGAGGACAGGTCCCAGTGGATGAACATAGGGAGCTTCTAGCAAGTGTAAGTGAGCCACATTACAAGCCTGACTGATACTTTTTGAAATTTGATATTCTTCCCTCTATCCTGATGAGTACAAGATAAAACATTTTGCCAAAATGTCTTTTTTCATTGTCTCTACATTGGAGAGACCAAACGTAAACTGGGCGACCGCTTTGCAGAACACCTGCGGTCTGTCCGCAAGAATGACCCAAACCTCCCTGTCGCTTGCCATTTTAACACTCCACCCTGCTCTCTTGCCCACATGTCTGTCCTTGGCTTACTGCATTGTTCCAGTAAAGCTCAACGCAAACTGGAGGAACAACACCTCATCTTCCGACTAGGCACCTTACAGCCTTCCGGTCTGAATATTGAATTCAATAACTTTAGGTCGTGAGCTCCCTCCCCCATCCCCACCCCCCTTTCTGTTTCCCCCTTTTTCCCCTTTTTTTTCCCTATAAATTTTATAGATTTTTCTTTTCCCACCTATTTCCATTATTTTTAAATATTTTAAAATCTTTTATGCTCCCCCCACCCCCACTAGAGCTGTACCTTGAGTGCCCGACCATCCATTCTTAATTAGCACATTCGTTTAGATAATATCACCAACTTTAACTTTAACACCTATGTGTTCTTTTGTACCATTGTCGCTGACATCTTTTGATGATCTGCTTCTATCACTGCTTGTTTGTCTACACAAGCACCTCTGTCTCTCTATCTCTCTCCGCCCCCCACACACACACCTTAAACCAGCTTATATTTCAACTCTTTCTTGGACTCGAAATCAAGTTCTGTCGAAGGGTCATGAGGACTCGAAACGTCAACTCTTTTCTTCTCTGCCGATGCTGCCAGACCTGCTGAGTTTTTCCAGGTAATTCTGTTTTTGTTTTGGATTTCCAGCATCCGCAGTTTTCTTTGTCTTTATCTCTGTGTTATGGAATGTTATTCTGTATGTGAGTGTGATTTTGCCCTGTGCCTGTTTATTTCTCTATGCATGTGTGTGAGAGAGAGGTTTTGTTTGTGTTACATGTTGTTTCTGTGCCTGTGTGTTTTTATGTGTGAATGCTTGTGGTTGTGTGTGTGTGTGTGTGTGTGTGTGTGTGTGTGTGTGTGTGTGTGTGTGTGTGTGTGTGTGTGTGTGTGTGTGTGTGTGTGTGTGTGTGTGTGTGCGCGTATGTGTCTTTGCCTGTATGTGTGTGAGTGTAGTTGTGGTTGTGTGTGTGTATGCATTTACGTGTGTGTGTGTGTGTGTAAGAATATGTGTGTGTGGGGGTGTGAGTAAGAATTTGTATTTCACATGCTCACAATCACACACTGATGCATTGCCTCTCTCAGACACACAAACACACTGGCACACAAACACATACACAGTTACACATACAGGAACACGGATTAAAACATGCACAAACACAAACATGCACAGACTCACACACACACAGAAATGTGCACACACTTGCACACAAGTAGCATTCAGTGACGCACAGTGTCAGACTCACATACTTTCACACAATCTTAGCTTCTGACACATTATCATTAGCAGTCACACGTACTCACAAAAGTGCACACACAAACATTCCTATGTACAATCACATGCAGAGAAACAGAATCACACAGGTTTTTGTATAACAGATGATGAAATGAAATAAAATTGCGATTATTGCCTGTTCCATGTGTAAACTTGCATTGGGTAAGTAAGATGAGAGTGATTAAAGACTGGCGTAAGAGAAGTGACTTCTGGTTCATGGAGCACTGGGAACATTATTTGATAATGTGGTGGCTCTAACATTGCTCAGGATTTCACCTGAACTGTGCTGGGACTATCGTCCTGCTGAGTCCTATAACTAGGGAAATACAGCGGGATTTGAAATAAATAAAGAGTGAAGTTTTCTTGTCGAGGAAGATTGTGCAAGTTAAAGGGAACTGCCAAGGCAATAGATCAGGATAATATATGAGAGAATTATGATTAGAGAATGGCAGTGAGAGATATTGATTGAAATCTTCAGAAAGGTTTTACAAAAACAGCGACAATACTGAACTAAGGGCTCAGTGTAAGAATACCCGCAGCATCCATAAAAGAACGATGAATTGTCAGCTCAAATGGAAATGCATTTGTATGACATGATGCCCATTACGGAAATTCTTGAGAAACAAGTGGCTGAAGGTTTACAGGTGGTAGGCGAGATGTTTGCAGTCTGTATACCCATGATCTTAACAAATGGTTGAGCAGGCCGGAAAGATTCAATTGTCTATTGTTGCCCCTAATTTATAAGTTCTTAAGTTTGCATTTATTTACATCCTAGAGTTCTTTAGGATCTGACCGTACCAATAATAGATGCATCAGGCATTACCATGCGATCTTAAATAACTCTGAATTATTTGTAACTATTGGAGTGAGGTAACAGTAAGTCCATTATTGAAGAAATGAGGGAGAGAAGAGCAGTGACCTACAGGCTAGTGACCTAACATCAGCAACATGGTAAATGCTGGAGTCAATTATAAATAATGTTAACAGGACACATAAAGTGTTAAGATTGGGCAGTGGTAACAAGGATTAATGAAAGGGGAATCTTGTTTAGGAAGCCTGATGTATGTGTTTGAGGATATAACTAGTGCAATAGATATGGGGCGGGGGTAGTACATTTAGAATGTTAGAAAGATTTTGATAGGGCCCAGTGCAGCCATGATGGGCCGAATGTCCTCCTTCTGTGCCAGAAAAATTCTGAGATTGTCTGATTCTTTGGGCTTCACACAAAAGAGATTACTTGGGAAAATTTGAGTGCATGAGATTCCGGTCAATATACTAGCCTGGATTGAGAACTGGTTAACGGGCATAAAACAGAGATAGGGTAAAATGGGTAGATTTCAGGTTGGCAGACAGCTACTAGTGAGCACTGCAATTATCACTGAGTGGGGTCCTACTCACAACATATCTCAATGATTTGCATATCGTCAGTAAATGTAATCCTTCCAAGTTTGCATCTGAAATAAAACTAGCAGGAAATGTGAATTCTGAGGAAGAGGCAAAGGTCCTTCAAAGAGATTTTGAGAGGCCAAGTGAGTGGGGAAAAATGGCAGATGGAAGCTGGAAAAATGTGAGCTAATCCACTTTGGTAGGAAACCCAGTCATGCAGAATGTTTCTTAAATGGTGAGAGGCTGAGAGGTGTTGAATTTTAATCGGGCTTCTGATGAAACATTCAGGTACTGTCATCAATAAAGAATGCTGATTGCATGTTGTCATTTATTACTAGAAGAGTTGAGTATGTTATTAAATATGTCTCACTGCAATGATAAGGAACCTTGCTGAGGCAGTACCTGGATTACTATGTGCAATTTTGGTCTCTGAACCTAAGGAATAATGTAGATGTATAGAGCGATGGCAGCGAAATTTCACGGAAATAATTCCTGGGATGGAGGATTGTCCTATGAGGAAAGGTAACATAGCCTGGAAGTTTATCCTCTGCACTGACAGGATTTGTGTAAGATGTTTCCCCTGGCTGGTTGTTCTAGAACCAGGGGGCATAATGTCAGAGACATGGACAGGGCACATAATCCGAGAGGGGGAAGTGTTTTCTTTTCCAATCAAAGGGTGGTGAATCTTTGGAATTATCTGACCAACAGGGCTGTAGAGGCTCTGTGTGGAGCATGTTCAAGACTGAGATCGATTGTTTCCTACAGATTAAAAATATCAAGCAAATAGTGCAGGGCAATCATGTTCAAGGATCAGACATGATCTCACGGAATGATGGAGCGGGGTTAAAGGGATAAAGGACGTACCCCTGCTCCTGTTTCATATTTTCTAATACGATGGAAGTGTTCATCAGCATAACTGGGGATGGAGAGAAAATGTGTTTGTAATCCAGCTCAGGTAAACTGGAGAATGGAGTTTGTGAACATACTCAGACATCTGTCAGACAGGGGAGCAGAACTGCTCTATAGTGAATGGAATCAGTGATTGAAACTGAAGACAATAGCTTCAATGTCTTCAATGTTTAAAGGACAAGAACAATAATACAGTTACACATGTTTTATAGAACAAATAACTGGATAGGGACACTTACCAGGCACACCAACAATTGCAAGGATGGGATAGAAACCTGCTTGAATAACTATAAGTACATCTTCGATCCGCACTGCTAATGATACCCAATCTTGTGAAAGCCAGTAAAGACCCTGGGATAAGCCCCTGTTATTGGCTGGAATGTTCAGGTCCATTATTCCGAGATTCTGATCCATTGTTGAAATATTCCATTCCATTGTTGTCGGATTCTGATCTCTCCCCTCTCTCCTTTCTCTCTCTCTCTCTCTCTCTCGAGCTTCTGATCACTGTTAATTGCTGGTATGGATGCTCCCGCACACAGTTTGGTATAAAACATGGAAACATGCCCCTTGTTAATAAAAGAGGGACCCCCCAGTGACAGAGTTAGGTTCCTTGGAGACTGACGTTAATTACAGCCACTGAACAAACATCCATCCAACACGTTTTATATAGCAATACAGTAGAGGACTTATCGGGTCCCAGTGGGATGCATGGGGCCCACTGATGGTAGGAAAGGCAGAAATAGCAGATGGCCGGACTTCAGTCTTTCACAGAGTGTCAGAGTCACACAGTGCAGAAGAGACCCATTGGTCCATCAAGTCTGCACCGACAAGTGAAATACACCTGAGTCACCTAACTAATTCCATTTACCAGCACTTGGCCCAAAGCCTTGTACGTTATGAGGTACCAAGTATTCCACCCCTCTTAAAGCAGCTTATATTTCACCACTCTTCTATTTTTACTTAGTTCTGTTGAAGGGTCATTCGGACCCGAAACATTAACTGTGCCTCTCTCCGCAGATGCTGCCAGACATGCTGAGTTTTTCCAGGTATTTTTCCTTTTGTTTTGGATTTCCAGCAACCACAGATGTTTTGCATTGATCATGTTACTGAATGTTCACCAACCTGGCAGCAGCCACAATGTCATCATTCTGAAGTAGGCCGCTATTCCCACCTGCTTCCAACATCTTTCAGAACCCGATATTTGCCTCTTGGAGATCGAGCTTGCACCCTGGGTGCATGACACTAAATACACATAAACTCACCACTCCCCCCGCCAAATGTCCAAGTGAAAATGATGCGGAAATACCGAGAGCAATGGAGCCTCCAGCAACATCGCGGAACAGCCCATTTTTATGCTGAA
Source organism: Isurus oxyrinchus (assembly GCA_026770705.1). Lineage (NCBI taxonomy): Eukaryota > Metazoa > Chordata > Chondrichthyes > Lamniformes > Lamnidae > Isurus > Isurus oxyrinchus. Next base: position 573,906 of record JANJGN010000303.1, on the reverse strand, counting down.
GTGATGCATCTGATTCCTAAACGGCTTGGAATTAAACATGCCCTGCAACCTGGAGCAGGTGTTCAAGTCCATGGTGTTCTGCACCCTTCACACTGTTAACAAGTAGAGACAAATAATGAAGCCGTTAATTGCTTTATGCAGTGATGCAATAAAGGCTAATTTGTGTCATTTCTTTCTGCACTGTCCAGCTGGTGAGAGCCTGAGCGAAGGACTTGCGGTGACTCTCATATTCACTACGACTGGCAGCACCATTCCTCCCCTAGAATTCAGCTGCAAGTGCTCCTGCATCATGCTCTACACCCTTGTTTCCATAAGGAAAGATTTTTAACTTTTACTCTTAAGTTTGATTTGTATTTCTTTATCTGTATTAAGTAAACATGAAGCTAAGTTTTCGTTTCACTCAAACGAGTTTCCAGATTCTGAGAAGTTAAAGCAAACAAGAACAGAAATAAAACGGTGCAGTTGCCAAGCAACAAGTTTTCAGATTGACCCCCCACCACTGCACCCCACCCCCACCGCCCCATGCCCACAAATCCCTGCAGTTTGAGTTCAGTTTGAAGACAGCTGCCAGGGGAGACTAGAACCAAAAGGTCCAGAGTGAAAAAAACGGGAAACACAATCCTTACAAACTCTCTAAAGGTCCATCTGGTCAAACGGAGAATAAGGATGTTGGAAAATGTGCGTTAAGTGAAACTAAACATTATGAGCGGAGTGGGAGACTCCAAGCTTCAAATTTACATTTGAAAAAATCTGCCAGAACCAGATGTAACGTGATATAAAGGCTTTTTAGAAGTCAGAAGTTGCAGATAAACATTTGAATGCCTGTAACACTTGTCTATGGGAATGTGACGCAGCCATACTATTAATGGCTGAGTCAGCGAGGAGTAGTTCCTAGAACACAGCTTGAATGGATGTGATCACCGAGGGAAGAAGAGCATTGGAAGGAGAGCTAAGAACCCTGGTGCTGAACCCTTGCACAAGACATCTGAGAGAAATTGTCAGTGTGTGAGCTGATTCCAAAGGGGGCTCTTGGAGATTGGAAAGTTTCCTGTAAGAAATGGAGTTCAGTGAGAGCTGTTGTCTCATGGTGGGAAAAGCGAATGGAAAGTCTTGAAAACAAACCCATTGCATTTCTTCCAGTTGTAATGGTCACTTGGATACAGTGTGGTGGGTCTGGGTACAGGTGTCCTCTGGTTTACGTGGACTGTGTACATACTTTGAACAGGAGAGTATAATACAGACTTTGTAACTTGTGAAATCCTTACAAGAATATTTGTCTATTTTTTTATCTATCTTTCTATCTATCTATCTACCTGTCTATATATCTATTCAGATAGATAAATATATATATATATAGAGAGAGAGAGATGTCGCTGAAAGAGCATTGCAATATAGTTCATCTTGTCTTGTTTATTAAGAGTGCTTTTTGTTAAAACTTAATTACATGTGATCAGCAGCCCCTCTTCACATATTTAAACAATGAATGCAGTTAGGGTCTATCCAGCTGTGCTGCACACTGGCATTCGGCTTGTCCAGTTGCTACATCAACAGGTATGATAACCATATCATCTCCACCGAGAGCACGTAGGCAATGACTCCAGGAAAGTGTAGGACACCTCAAGAGGAGGAGGAGGAGGCAGGGAGAATATTTCATTGGTGCCTTAGATCCAGACAGGCTGTCGGAGAGTGCCTGATAATGCTCTGATTTCCATTGAACAGCTTCAATATACCACTAATCTCCCCTGTTAAAACCGTCTTGGAAACCCCATCACAGCTTCCCCTTAGTCACTTTCAGTAATAAAAATCTGGAACACAAACTTGATTATTAACATCTGTATCCAACAACACATCCAATTATACAGACAAAACTGAACTATTCACACGTCTGTGTTCGATTGGTGCCTATACTTTATTTTCCCTCGACTTAACTAGTGTTCCTACATAGTACATCCCCAGTGTTGGCAGCATGGCTTGTGGAAGGCTGCTGACTTTAACTGCGGGAGGCTGCAGATAGTTTTGCTGGACCAGCCTCGAGCAGCTCCGGGACACACGGACTCATATGGGGACTGCACCACCTCAACATTGGCAGCAGCATTCTGGCTGATGGGGGTGACAAGGACACTGGCAGAGTGGCATTGAACAGAGAACAAATTATGTTAGCTGGAGAGAGGGCAGCAGGTTTGTGCTCCAAGGAGACACTGCCATTCCCATGGGCCGGAATCTTAGCCATGCTAGTAATCTGCTGGAGCACATGTTGCTAGACGGCTGAGAGAGTCTGCATGTCAATTTGAACACTGAGCTCCACAACCAAGGTGACATCAGTCTGAGCCTCCATGACAGCAATCATGGATCTCATTAGAGCAGTCAGAGCTTCTACAGCAGGGATGAGATTTGGACTAGATTCGGTCTGTACTGCAGAGGAAGTTTTGACAATGTCCAACAGATGCTGTATCACAGCTGGGTCCGCTAGTGCTCTCATGGAGTTATTGTCCACTTCCAAATGCCCTCACAAAGGTCCCATCTGAGTCCCCTATATCAGAGCCCGTTGGTGATCACACTCTCCGTTGGGCTGACACAGGAACTATCCTTTCCATCTGGCCTGGCTGCAGCCCATTGCTGCTCGGTGATTCACCAAATACATATTTCTACTCTGCACTCTTCTCCATTTTTCATACATTGCAAATATTTCAGCTGATGGCGGTGGCTGTCAGATCAATTGACCGGGCTTCATCATCAGTGATTTCATTTTTCTCACTTCTCCGTCTTTCCTACCTCCCTCTCTCCATTACCCGCACACCACCACCCCCCAACACTCCCCCCCACCCGCCCCACACCCACCGCCCCCCCCTCTCTCTCTCTCTCTCTGTTTCTCTCTCTCTCGCTCTCTCTCTCTCAGTCTCCCTCCCTCTCTTTCTCTCTCTCGGCCCACATCTCTCTCCCCCTCTGTCTCATTGGGTACCTGTCTGTTTTTTGGCTGACATTGCCAAGTTTGAATTCAAAAGTGGGTGTTTGTTGTGAGGGATTGTGGGTTGGATGGAAAGCAAGATGTCCATTGTCCCACCAAGTGCAGCTTATATATGATCATTCCAGACTGCAGGATGAGTGTGAACTGGACCTTCAGAAACGACATAAGGCATGAACACAACATTCTACTGAATACATTTGGAGATTACTAATGCTACAGGTTATGTCACAGCCGCACCCATGACTCGGAAAACCATCTCCTCCCTCAGGCACAGGGGATGAAGGTTTGCCTGGTCCCCTCTGGTCCTCTGCCACTCTCTGTGTTAAGGGGTCACGTTAACCTGCCAGCGAGAGAGGGCAGAATGTAAGTGGTAGTGTTGTACTGCGTTAGGTGATGTAGCTGTCGTAGCTGAATAGCTGAAGTTATGTTGAGACAGTGACTGGTTTGTGTAAGTGTGGTATCAGTGGAAGGTGTGTGAGAGTGAGGTGGTGATGGTGAATATTCAGCATTAATCCTGAGTGTTCAGGACTGATTGGTGAGTGAAGGAGGTGTGGTACATTGAGCTGTGTGAGAAGTTGGTGCTTTTGTTGGTAGGTGATGCAATGTGGAGATGGATTCAGTGACCATTCCCACCCGTGTGAGCACAGTGAACTTCTTTTGGCTCTGCTGACAGGTCACCGAGGCCAGACACCTTACATTGGCTCCCTTTTCAACCTGTTCCCATCCACATTCGGAGATTCTTCCTTTTGGATCTGTAGCCCGCACCACCCATGGGAACATGGACTCATTCCACCTGTAAAACTTTCTCAAAGTTAGTGTCCTAAATAACTTTTGTCAATTACCTTAAATGTGTGACTTTGTATACCTGAAATTTCAGCAACTTGAAACAATGTCATCTGAACCACTCTTATCAAAACATTCATGAATTTGAAATCTAGAGCTAATGTCCCCTTACAGTTAACTGTACTACAGAGACAATCCCATCATTTTCAATCTCTCCAGATTCTGTGAAACATTCCAATAAATGACCTGTGGATCTTCACCACCTCGTTTCATTCTTCCCAAATTCTGATGATTAGAGTTGGACAAAATCCTCCCACCAGGGCCTCACAAAATCTGTGCATAAAATTAAAGGTTCTTCCTCACTATTTTCATGCCTGTCTGAATTTAAATCCATGAACGCTGCATTATTTTATTTTTCAACTGCCTTCTCAACCTGTCCTGCCATTTTCAAAGATCTTTTGTGTATTCCCAATCCTGGGGTTTCATGTCCTGCTAGATGCAGAGATCTGGCCCCGAATCACCAGAGTTAAGGTATTTTTTTCTGTCTATTTCTGCTTTAAAAGTGAATATTCAATAGATAATTGATTCCACAGCACATTCAGAGCTTGCTGCAAGAACTCTAATGGATAATCACACACACGCACGCACAAACACACACACACACATTTCAGGTGATGTCCCTGATGTGTGGATTGTTACAGACACTTCGTCTACAGAAAATGAATGAGACAATGTCCACTCAGGAATGTGTGAATCCCCTTCTTCCTGCCCCAAGACACTGTGATCACACCCATTGTTGGCTTGCAGCTGAAGGCAAAGCTGAGTGCAGAGTATTACCATGTAAGCGTTGTCATGGATGATCAGGGTGAGTTTATTAATCCATTGGACATTCCGATTTAAGGAATCACCTCACAAAAAAGGAGCAGGACCAGGAAGGTGTAAAAAGAAACAATCCTAAAGGAAATTCTTACTGCAAAAGGCTGAGTGTCTTGGGCAGCCATTGCGAGATTGTGCAGGGAGATCAGTTGAAGGACCGAACACCTGAATCAGACGCTAACTCGCAGGGTTCCTAAGCAAGCTGTGTCATTGTGAGTATGGACTATTTCTTAGAGATTTAATAAAGGTGTTTTACATTTAGTGTAGCAGTTTCCAATATGTTTTGTGTTATAAACATGAAGAGTGGAGATCAGGACATTTAGACCAGAAAGCAGAGGATCAGTAGCACAATGATAAGGATTGAGGATATTTTAAGTCCGTTTTAGGATTTGGTGAGTATAAAGGTTGAGCATGAAGATTCAATTGCCATTTCAATGCTGTCTGTCTCTCTGTTATGTTTCCTAACGTTAGAGAATGAGGGAGGATGAGGCAGCCAGAGAAAATGAAAGAGCGAGAGAGAGTGAGAGACAGAAAGAGAGAGGAGAACAGAGAGAGACAAAGAAAGGGAGTGAGGCAGAGAAAGGGGCAGTGAAAGAAAGGCGGAGGGAGAGAGAGATGAAGAGCGCGAGAGTTACAGAAACAAAGAGAGAGAGGGACAGATAAAGCAAGACAGAGGGGCAAAGATAAAGAAAGAAAGACAGACACAGAGAGAATGTTAAAGAGAGAGGATCAGAAAGAAAGGAGACACCACAGAGAGGGAGAGAGTAACTGAGAGAGAGAGAGAGAGAGAAAAAGAATCAGAGCAAGAAAGAGAGAGAGAAAGACAGTAGGATAAATAGGGAAGTAGGCAGTAAATACACAGTGAGAAGCTCAGAAAACTGTATTTTGAAAGTGGAATAATTTATTTTTGCGAGCAAGTTTCGCGCAGAATTATTAAACATTACTTACAGATAACGTTCGAGATGCTGCACTTTTGAAGATCAGAAAGCCACCTCCCAACTCGGCCGTGATAGGAATTCATTTGTTAGAGGCTTCACTATGTGACCTGATTCTTGAGAGGCAGCAGGAGAGGGTGAACTTTACAACCACAGCAGGAATGTGGCCAATATTGGGACATTGTTGCGCACCAATGGTTTGTAACGCTCATTAGGAAGAGTGAGGGATTTGCGGGATAAATTAAATGAACAAAGACCAGTTTAATGCAGTTTTCTGCGGTTCAGATGGTGGATTTGGGTGGGTTTCTCTGCCTGCGTCTCCATCTCCAGGTAAGGGAGAGAGAAAGGAGAGGGCGAGTGGATAACAGAGAGAGAGGGGGAAAGGGCTGAGGGTAAGGGGACTGTGGAATTGAGGGGAAAAGATGAGACAATTTTGGGAACAGGGGTAGTTTGAGAAAGGGGAGGGGCTAAGGAGCAAACAGGGACACAGAAAAAGCGTGAGGGTGAAACAGGGATGTAGAGGGTAATGGAATCGGTGGTCGATGGAGCATGATGTTTGAACAGAGACAGGAACTGTGGTGTATCTTGTGTGTAGCCACTGCCCAGATCCTGTTACATCTTCCCAGAAATAGTGTTTTGCTAACAAATCCGGTTTGGTGATTTAAAGTAAGTGTCCCAAAGGGATTGGTTTTTCCTTCCCAGTTTAAAGGTGGAGTTTAACACTTTGGTGACAGAGGGGGCTGGGGGTGATCCTAACATCAGATCACAGACACTGTTGGGGTTTGCAGCAAGCTTGGGCTGAGGGAAGGACAGGCTTCCCATGTCCTACATGATTCAGAACTCCTTGCCACTTGTGGGATCTTGCTGTGTTTACGCATTTCTTATCTCTGTGTCTGATGATGTCCCTTCCCCTTTAAATCTCTCTCCCTCTCTCTGTCCTTATTTCTCACCCTCTCTTTCTCTCTGCTCAGCTATTTGTTTCCATATTAATCTTTTAAAATATGAAAATAAAAACACGCCAATATGATGTGTAATTATTCTAATTTTGGGGGAGGATGGGAATGGATGTGATTGGGTGTGGATGGAGTGTCTCCCATTTGCCATTTAAGCTTTCCAGTCCTGTCCCTGCAGTTTTGGGGGTGAGTTGTGGATGGAGGGGATTGTTCTGTTTCACTGCCCCACGTTCCTGTCCTTGTGTTTTTAGTTCATGCTGAGTGACTGGGTCTCAGAGGGTTAGAACGATTCAAACTGCATCTTCTTTTTTTACAGCTTGATGTTCCGGACAACATTTACCCCTTCAATCAAAAGCAATGAGATAGATTTACCTGGAGATAACACCTTGCTGCTGTGGAATCTTGCTGTGAGGATAAAATGCTTGTAGCCTTCTCTACAGAAAGGGGCTTTGAGGGACAACAGGAATGGGAAGTAAAGCAGAGCGAGCAGTGAGGGTGTGATAGTGAGGAGGCTGAGGAACATGGATTGCTGGGTTTTCGAGTGAGTAGTTACTGCTCACCTCCTTGTCTCAGGATAAAACCTTCTCTCACAAAATTCCAGAAGGATGGAGCAGTTACAAAAATAACACTGGGTATATGAGGGGGTGAATCCCGTGCACTTGCTGTGCTATTTTGCTTGAAATATATTTTTCCACTCTGTCTCCTCTTCAATTCTCACATAAATTACTTTCATCTGGCAGTTCGAATGGTGCAGAGTGTGGGATGTCACAGCACAAATATAACGCTGGCATGTTAGACAGTGTGATGGGGAGAGGTTTTATGGAAATTTCAAATCATTTTATTTAGGTGCAGGCTGTTTTTCTTTCCCTCCTTCTGCATGTCCCTTCAATGACTTATGAGACAGAGACGGAGGTAGAGCGAGGGGTGTGGGACATGTGGAGGTACAGGCAGGGTAAGAAAGAGGGCAGAAAGAGAGAGTTACAGAGAGCGAGAGAGGCCAATTGATGGAAACAGTGTGATAGGGAGAGAGACAGGTAGAGAGAAAGCACAGGTTGAGGGTGGATATCAGTTAGATGGAGCGAGAGAGACAGCGAGAGGGAGAGAAAGAGGTGGCTGCAGTGAGCAGCTGAGTTTGTGAGAGGTACATAGAGAGTGAGAGGGTGGATTCAAGAACCGCGGTGATAGAGAGAGAAAGAGGGAGATAGTGAAAGAGACAAATCGAGAGAAAAGGAGTCAGATAATCAAAGTCTGAGAGAGGAAATTGATGGGAGCTGTGAGAGAGAATCGTAGAGGGAGGAACACATGAAGTAGAGGGGCTGAATAATCACACCAATTCTGGTGGGAGTGGGGTGTGAATGGGAGAGGGACAATGCTGGACTGAATGAGTATGGCTGGGGTTGTAGGAGTATCAATAACAGAGGAAGGGTCCTGGGCTAAGGGGAAATGGGATGCCAGGCAGTGAATGGAAGTGGGAAGGAGCTAAATTATCATTGGGTTTTTTTGCAATGAGACAGTGAAAGAAATGGAGACGACCATGGCATGGGCTAATATTCAAAAGAGATGGAAATAGCCTCAGAATTAAAGGGAGCATCAGAATTAAAGGGGGCATCAGAATTAAAGGGAGCATCAGAATTAAAGGGGGCATCAGAATTAATGGGCTGCGTCAGTACTAATGGGACTTGAGCCTAATTGATGATGCTCTCCTTTTTAATAAGGTTTTAAGGGAATGAGAGGGAGAAACACAATGATTGAGGAGGGGCCATACATTCCAGCATCAACAATTTAAAAAGAAATATGTCTCTGTGCCTCTATCTGAGAAACTCTGTTTAAACAAATCTCTTTCCCGCTGGCAGTGTCTCCTGCACTACGCCCCTGTGTCCACTTTCTCAACCTCTCAGTATCCCACTGACATCCACCCCACCCCCACACGTCTCTCTCTCTCTCTCCCTACCTCTCTCTCTGTATCTCACTCTTTTTCCCTTTGCCTCTCTCTGATCCCCTCTCTCTCTGCCTAACAGCGTCTTTCTTTCTTGTCTCACTCCGTGCCTCTGTCTCCCTCTCCTTTTCCTCTCTCTCTGTCCTTCTTTCTTTGTCATCTCTCCCTCTCACCCCATCTTCTCCTCTCTCTCTCTCTCCGTTAACTTCTTCATCTCCGCCCCACTCACGTTGTCTCTGCCTAGAGAAGGAAAGAGGCAAAAAGTGTGTGGCTGAGTTGGAGAGCTGGGTGAAGAGAAGGAGATCGGCATTGACTGGCCTGGAGACTATGATTGCCCGAGTCCCAGACACAGACACTGAGGATATTATTCTCCTGACTTGGTGATGCTGCAATTGATTGTATGCCCTTTTGCGTTAGGAAGAACTAAACCTATTGATTTGCTTCACTTATTCGCTAATTGTAAGTGTCACAACATTCCTTTGAAGGCCACCGACCACTTTAATTATCCAAAAAAGCAAACTTGATTCATACCACATCTTTTGAACCCTCATCTAAGCTTATGAATCTTCATTTCAAAAGCCTGCTGTACACCTTGCTCAGGCTCAACTAACACTTTTGGCTAATGCCCAACCTAATACATGCATCCCCTGTGAAGCTTACAAGGCAGAATATGAACATAAGTGAATGCAATCGTACTAATTTTCAGCATGTGTAGGCCAATTGGCCCTTCAAGCCTGCTCCATCATTCAGTAACATCATGGATTAACAGGTTGTAACCTCCGCCTAGCTCACTATTGTCAGGGTTAGGTAATTTTTAGGAAGTGAATCAGAATGTTGTGGATGTCCTCAGCATTTCTAGCAGCATTTGTGTTCAGGTGAATAGCCAACAATTTGGGTATTTGTTGCCTTGTTCGTTGTCTGCTCCTGGTAACTTGTTGCAAATCATCGACATTAGGAATTGAAAGACGAAAGTGAAAGCAGCGAACTCTAATCCTGGCCCATCATGCTGCCTCTCTGGTAGATTCATGCAGCGCCTACAGCTGTCCGTTATGTGGTTTGAGACCAGCAAGTGCCAAGTTGACTCTCTTGATTCTAATTATATTACTGATATATTTCTGCTTTGTGTCCGTTGGCTACAGGGAAATAGCAACCAAACTTTGCCAGCACTGCTGTTATTCAGAAAGTTCACACACTAATAGATTTATGATGATTTATTTCAAATAAAGTGCGGAAATTAGATCTAAACTGTGCATAACATCCAACCTATTAAAGTTTAGATGTCAGAACAATAGTAATCGATTACATATAATGAACTAGAACAGAAAACCACAATGAGTGAAACCACTGTCTGCTTAAATGTTGCTCAGTTAAAATTCAAATCACCATGCACTGTGTATCACACAGGCACTGAATCAATAAGCAGTCACCAACCAAAAACAATACAGAATGTGTCAATCTCCTCTTACACATTCTAGATCGGTTCTTATTCTCTTTGCCATTTAACATGAAAATGCATTACAAAAATGAATACAGTTTGTGATGAAAAAAATGTTTTAATTCGTCGGTGAACTGAACAACATTGACCCACATACACATATACACCAAGATTGACAGATGGCAAGAATTCATCTCTAGGCAGTGACAAACACCCAGGGAATAAGCTTATCGCCGACATGGGTCTGAATCTTTAAAATTTCCAGCAGCGGGTTTGGTCAATTCTTGCAGCGAACTGAAATGAGTGAACTTTGGAACATTTAGCAGGAAGAACATGGAGTTTTTGAAAGAGATCGAATTTAGCCATAAATTAGTTCTAGAGGCATCTAAAGGAAGGAAAGGTGTACAGCGCAGTCAGGAGGAAGACTCAAAACTCCGTGTGGAAACTTCAATCCATTGTACGTCCATCGCCTTAACCAACTCAGCCAGAACTGCAGTAATTATGCAGATGTTAATGTTGTTGAAATGAAATAACAGGATGGTGAGAGCAGAGAAAGCTGGGGCTCACTCCCACCTATGTCCTGTCACACTGCAAAGTAAATCGCCTTCCTGGTTCTTCTAAAGGAAATCAAACATCAGGCCTCTCTGTCTCAATCTCTGATGATTGATTGTCCACCAATATCTATTACCAACCCATTGACTCCCACAGCTACCTCGACTACTGCTCCTCACACCCCACTTCCTGTAAGGACTCCATTCCATTCTCCCAGTTCCTTCGCCTCCGTCGCATCTGTTCCGATGATGCTACATTCAAAAACGGTTCCTCTGACATGTCCTCCTTCTTCCTTAACCGAGGTTTTCCACCCACGGTCGTTGACAGGGCCCTCAACTGTGTCCGGCCCATCTCCCACGCATCCACCCTCACGCCTTCTCCTCCCTCCCAGAAACATGATAGGGTCCCCCTTGTCCTCACTTATCACCACACCAGCCTCCGCATTTAAAGGATCATCCTCCGCCATTTCCGCCAACTCCAGCATGATGCCACCACCAAACACATCTTCCCTTCACCCCCCCTATCGGCATTCCGTAGGGATCGCTCCCTCCGGGACACCCTGGTCCACTCCTCCATCACCCCCTACTCCTCAACCCCCTCCTATGGCACCACCCCATGCCCACGCAAAAGATGCAACACCTGCCCCTTCACTTCCTCTCTCCTCACCGTCCAAGGGCCCAAACAATCCTTTCAAGTGAAGCAACATTTCACTTGCATTTCCCCCAATTTAGTCCACTGCATTCGTTGCTCCTAATGCAGTCTCCTCTACATTGGAGAGACAAAACGTAAACTGGGCGACCGCTTTGCAGAACTCCAGCGGTCTGTCCACAGGAATGACCCAAACCTCCCTGTCGCTTGACATTTCAACACCCCACCCTGCTCTCATGCCCACATGTCTGTCCTTGGCTTGCTGCATTGTTCCAGTGAAGCCCAACGCAAACTGGAGGAACAACACCTCATCTTCCAACTAGGCACTTTACAGCCTTCCGGACTGAATATTGAATTCAACAACTTTAGGATTTGACCTCCCTCCTCCATCCCCACCCCCTTTCTGTTTCCCCCTTCCTTTTGTTTTTTTCCAATAAATTGTATAGATTTTTCTTTTTCGCCCCTATTTCCATTATTTTTAAATATTTTTAAATCTTTTATGCTCCCCCCACCCCCACTAGAGCTGTACCTTGAGTGCCCTACTATCCATTCTTAATTAGCACATTCGTTTAGATAATATCACCAACTTCGACACCTATGTGTTCTTTTGTTCTGCCGTCTGTGACATCTTTTGATGATCTGCTTCTATCACTGCTTTTACCTACAACCACACCGCCCCCCACTTCTCTCCCCCCACCCAACCACCCCTCCCCCCGCCACCACCCACCCCCACCCCAACCACCACCTTAAACCAGCTTATATTTCAACCCTTCCTGGGATTCAGCTAGTTGTGTCGAAGGGTGATGAGGACTGAAACGTCAACTCTTTTCTTCTCCGCCGATGCTGCCAGACCTGCTGGGTTTTTCCAGGTAATTCTGTTTTTGTTTTTACTGTCAAACAGTCTCTGTTCTTCCAGATTAAATTCCAATGTTCCTTCATTGTCCATCATCCACAAGCATTCAGCAAATCTGCTGCCGGAAATGGAACAAAGCTGAGCCAAATTGGTGGCAACCCTACTATCCGATTGTTTGCCTCTCGTTAGAGGCAAACTCTTGCCCTCTGTGACGCTTTTTTATGCGCCTGTGAGTAAATGTGGTTCAGTTCCCCGAGGGATGAACACATTTTTACCACAACAACATTTAGTCAATTCGTAATTTGTTCCATTGTAATTTATACAGATAATAATAACAGGTTTAAACGTTGTAAGATGAGATTGACACGTTCTGTATTGTTTTTGGGTGGAGAATGCTTATTGACTAAGTGCACTTATGTTACAAAGCGGACAATGTTGAAATTTTCACTGATCAATAATTAAACAGACAGTGGATCCACTCGGTGTGATTGAGTGCATTTATGAAACTGGTGCACACTATGTCCACTGCTCTGAACTCAATATTTTCATAGGCTTGATGATATGCAAAGCTACATGTAATTGTTCAGTGTATTTGAAATCAATATTCATAAATGTGAGAGAACTTAATGAATAATAGCTGGTCTGTTAACGTGTCAATAGTAATCCTTTATTATCAAAGAACACAAAGCAGAAATATGCCTGTAATGTGAGTAGCAGCAAGAATAGACACAGACTACTTGGCCTTGGCTGCTCTGAAATTACAGAGCCGACAGCTAGAGGCGCTGCAGGAATTTGCCAGAGGGGCAGCATGGTTCGCCACTGGTTAGATTGCGGTGCCTTCACTTTCCTCATTCGACTCCCTGAGTCAGTGATTTGAAAAATGTTGCAACGAGCAAACTATGAAGAATCAACAAAGGCCCAAAACTTTAGATGTTGCTGCTACACAATTTCTGCTATAATTTTTGAGAACTTCTACTGCTTTCATTTTCAATTATAATTACAGACCGTAACATAACATAAGAGACGTAGGAGAGAGGAAAATAGCAGATCAGCCATGATCTTATAGAATGGCGGAACTTGCTTGAAGGGCCAAGTGGCCTAAAGCCGCTATAATTCATATGTTTGCATGACCTTATGTTCGTATTCTATCTCCAAACCTTAACAGCCGTCATAGTGATTCGGTTGTTATTGTTTCTGGAAATTGTAATAGCAACATGAGATAGGTTTACAGCTTTTGGATTGGAGATGGATAAGCTGGGGTGAGGGTTCCACAGATAGGGTGTAAGTGACATTTCCATTTTTTGATCAATGAAGTGGTTGTTACATTTCGAAAGGAATTATCTGATGGTTACAGATAACGAGGCAAGTAATGCAGAGTAATACGTTTATTATTCCCAAACCTGAAAGAGCATATTGACCACAGGATGCACTGCTATATAACGGGAAAAGTAAATTTTTGAAAGGCATGATGAGCCCTGGGATGTTACACATTAAAGATAGATAAACATGTATAAAGGAGGTTGGAGATCAATGCCGGGGATCGGCCTAGGAAAATCTGGAAAGTTGCACAGTGTGAACCAGCCTTGTGAAAAGCCTATAGGCACACTGAAGATATGCTGCTCCATGAAATTACGTTGTCTCAAAAGCCTTCGAAATTCCACTGTAGACTTGGTGCTGTGGTAAACTTGCTAGATTGCCTGTCGATGTTGAAACAAATTTCCAACGGTTGCCATATACAGGGCGCAAATTTGGTCGTCAGGATAATTAGGAATTGTAGGATTTGTTACCATATCAAGTAAAAGTAAACTTATGTATGATTTTAACATTATTTTATTTGGCTAATAAAGATTTTAATTTAATTTCTAAAATCTCTGAAGTTATTGGTGGACTTATAATTCCGAATTCAGTGCATAAATCTTCTCAAAATAATTACATTCCGTTATGAGAGAGTGGCCAAGTTCCCCTTGTGGATTTTGTCCAGCTAGCACATGTCACTTGGCATGTTATAACGCGTGCTTCACATGTGGCATTTCCAGCCATGATGTGATAATTTTCCTCTCACTCCACTCGTACTGGTAGAGCCTTAATGTATTTTCTCCTGTCAATTAATAATGAATTCATGTTCCTTAAAGCAACTTCAACAAATCATTTTTACTGACCTTATTCAAAAGCAGATCATGATGGAAAAAGCGCCTATATCCAAATCACAAAACAGTCAGTGAAGCGGTTGACAGATCTTGCAGCAAGGTTTGGTTATTACTTTGTATTCCTGGCTATTTTCACCCTAGACAAATTTATCCGACCGTGTGGCATGTTAAGCTAGAAAACAAACTAATTCTCTATGATGTTATTGTAAATTGACTGGCCGGTAAGTACATAGAGTTAGGGACAGTGGCTCCCCCTCACTGTCTCTCACTCTCTGTCTCTCTCTATTCCTATCTCCTATATTCTCTCTCACTCTCCATCTATCTCCCTCTCTTCCTGAATCTATCTGTGTTTCCCTTTCTACTCCATCTCTCTCTCTCTTCATCTCTACACTCACACCTTCCATCCCTCTCTGTCTCTCAGTTTTGTACATCTTCCTCCCTCTACAGCATTCTCTCTCTATCACTCTGCTCCCCTCTCTCCGTCTCTCTCACGTTACTTCTCTGTCTCTCTCTTTTTCAATGACTCTCTGTAACGCTCTGCTCCTCTTAACCTCTCTGTCATTCTCTTAATAACGAGCTTAGGACATGGGAGTTAAGGAGATTGATCAAAAAAACCTAAAACTTTATAAAAACAGAATAAAATAATGTTAAAACCACCTAATACGTATTGCTGTGTAGCTAAGAAACATCTAACATTTATCTGTGCTTGGTACTAGCATTTTATAAGCAAAGTAAATTGTAGCAGACATAAGCATTGCTCTAAGTTACTAAAGGAAGTAATTAAATTCAATTAACTTAATAACTTCAGTGACATCGGAAGCATTTACGTTATGCTGCAGCTATGGAATGCAAGGCCTTTTGCATGCCTAGGTGATTCTCAAAAAACAAGTATGAAGGGAGTATAAGCAGCTGAATGAGTTCAGATCAGGAGCATTGAGCTGGAAGTCGAATGGCAGGCATTGTACAATGTAACAAGCTCATTCTCAATCTCTTTCTCTCTCCCTCTCTCTCTCTCGCTCCATATGCCTTTGAAATTCGAGGAGAGATTCAGTCGGGTAGGATTATATTCGTTAGAGTTCAGAAAAAATGAGTGCGTATCTCATAGAATCCTATACAATTCTAACAGGACTAGACAGGTAGATGCAGGAAGGATGTTCCCGATGGTGGGGGAGCCCAGAACCAGGGGTCAGACTCTGAGGATATGGGGTAGACCATTGTGGACTGGGTTAAGAAAAAAATTCTTCACCCAGAGAGAAGTGAGCCTGTGGAATTCGTTACCAGAAAAAGCAGTAGAGGCCAAAATATTGTATGTTCTCAAGACGGGGTGAGCTGTAGCTTTTGGGGTGAAAAGGATCAAAGGATATGGGGAGAAAGCAGGAGCAGGCTACTGATATCCGTGATCAGCCTTGGTGATGATGAATGGTGAAGCAGGCTCGGAGGGCCGAATGGCCTCCTTTTGCTCCAATTGACTATGTTTCTGTGTTTCTTCCTCTGTCTCAATCTATCTCTACCATTCTCTCTCTCATACTCTCCCTTTTTCTCTCTCTCTCTCTGTCTATGTCTCTTTGTCTCGGTCTCTCACTCTCTTTATCTCTCTATTGTTCTCTGTCTCTCCGTGTCTCCATCTGTCCCTTTGTTACTCTGTCTCTTTTCCCCTCCTCTCTCTCTCTCTTTCTGTCTCTCTCTGTCCCATTCACTATGTCTCCGTCTCCATGCCTCTCTCTCTGCCTCTCTGCCCCTCTCACTCGCTCTGTCTCAGTATCTCACTCCCTGTCTTCCACTTTCACTGACTATCCCACTCTCTCTCTTTTTGTCCCTCCTTCCTTTTCTGCCTTTCTGTCTGTGCCCTCTGCTCTCCACCTCTGCTTGTATCTCTTTATCTCCGCCTTTCTGTACTGGTCCTGTTGCTCTTCCTCTGCCTCTCTCTCACCCTTTTTCTGTCCTTCTGTCTCTGTCTCTGCCTCTCTATTGCTGCACATCTCTACCTGTACCTGCACCACTCTGTCTATGCCTCTCTCTCTCTCTTTTTCTCCACCTGTTTCCCTTTGGTTCTGCTCCTCTATCTCACTGCCCCTTTCACTTTCTTCTTCTGCCCATCTGCATATCCCTGTCTGACAATTCCTTCCTATCAGCCTCTCGCCCCCACAGCCTCTGTCCCTCCCTCTGCCTCTTCCTCCACAGCCTCTGTCCCTCCCTCTGCCTCTTCCTCCACAGCCTCTGTCTCTGTCTTTGTCTGCATCTCTCTCTCATTGCCTCAATCTGTGTCTGCCACTCTGTGTGTACGCTCTCTCTCTCTATGTCCCTTCTGTCTCCCTCTCTCTATCTCTCTCTCCCTCTCTCTCTCTCTCTCACTTACTCTCTCTCTCTTTCTCTGTCAGTTCTTTTCCCCTGTATCCCTCTCATTTCTTTCTCTCCTCCCTTTCTTCCTTGTATACCTGTAATTTTCTTCCTCTGTCTATGTACCTATCGATCTCTGACTCCCAACTGTCTCCACCTCTCTCTCTGTGTCCCGGCCTCCCTTTCCCGCTGTCTCTCTCATTGCCTCTGCCCGTCTCTGTTGTCTCCCCCTCACTCTCTCTCACTCTCTCTCTCTTCCTATCTCCTATTTTGTCGCTCATTTTCTATCTATCTCCCTCTCTCCCTCAATCGATCCGTGTTTCCCTTTCTACTCCATTTCTCTCTCTTCATCTCTCCGCTCACAAGTGCCATCCCTGCCCGTCTCTCAGTTTTGTACATCTTCCTCCCTCTACAGCATTCTCTCTATCACTCTGCTCCCCTCTCTCTGTCTCTCTCTTTTTCAATGACTCTCTGTAACGCTGTGCTCCCTCTTAAACCCTCTCTCATTCCCTCTCTCTTTCAATCTCCTCTCCCTCACTCTCTCACTCAACATGTGTAACTGAGTCTCCATCTCAAAAATACTCCACCTGACTGTGACTCACTCTGCCTCACTCACCCTTTTCTCCCACTCTCACTGTGTGTCACCCTCTCTGTATGTATCACTCCCTAGAAATCTCGATATCACTATGTGCTTCATTCTATCTACCTGTCTTTCTGTCGCTTCTTGGTTCACTTTCTGGATCGCCATTCCTCTCTGTCTCTCTCTCCCTCTGTCTCTCTCTCCCTCTGTCTCTCTCTCTCTCTGTCTCTCTCTCTCTCTGTCTCTCTCTCTCTCTGTCTCTCTCTCGCTCTGTCTCTCTCTGTCTCTCCCTACCTCTCCCCCCCACGCTCTCTCTCCTCCCCTCTCTCTGCCCCTCCCTCTCCCCCCTCTCTCTCCCACACCCTCCCCCGCTCCGTCTGCGCCTCCTCTCTGTCTCTGCACCTCTATCTATGAAACCACTCTTTCTCTGCCCATCTCTGTCTTTCTCTGTCCAACTCTGCCGTGCTCCACATTCTCTCCCTCTGTCCTTCTCTCTGTTCCTGCCTCTCTCTGTGTGTCTCTCTGAATTTGAGTGTGTCTTTCTATCTCTCTGTCAACTCTCTACATCGTCCTCTCCACCTTTGCCCATGGCCATCTGAATCTCTACCGCTGTCTGCCTCTCTGTGCCACTTTCTCCCTTCTTTACTGCCTTTCTGTCCCTCTCATTCTCTGTCTCTCTCCTTCTCTCTGTGCCTTTCCTCTCTACCTTTCTATCCCTGAATTTCCCCCTATGGCTTTAACTCTCTCTCTCTCTCTCTCTCTCTCTGCCTCTCTCTTTCTGCCTTAATCTATCTATCCTATTATCTTTTGAACTTTTTTCCGATATACACATCTATCTCTCACTCTCTGTCTTTCTTTCTAGTATGTCCTTTCTTCGTCCCAACCTGAATATCAGACTGTCTCACTCTTTGACTCTGACCCTCTTTATCTTTTCTCCTTTGGTGTCTCACGCTCTCTCGCTCCATCTCTCTCTCTGTATTCACACCCTCCGTCTCTCCCTTTCTCTCTCCACCTCGTTCTCCCTACCAATCCCTCTGACTCTATTACAAAGCCCCCCCCACCCCCCAACTCACAGACAAACCCCCCTCACTCAGTCGCCCTCTCTGATCATCTCTATCTCTCATGGTTTCCCAATAACTGTGGCACACTCCTTTCACCCTTAATCCTTCTCTTTTTCTCGTTCCCTTTCACTGTCATCTCCCTTTGCTCTCTCACTCTATATTGCTATCTGACTCTCTGAATCTCATGTTTCTCACTTTGTCTGTTAATCTTACTCCTCTCTCTCTCTCTTTTGTCTCTCTGTCTCTTTATCTATCGCTATCACTCTGTCTCCTCTCTCTCTCATCGCTCTCTCTCTCTCTCTCACTCTCTCTCTTTCTCTGTATTGCACCCTCTGTGTATGCCCCGCTCTCTTAATGCATCGTTCTCTCTATGCATCACTCTCCCTGTATGCCCCATGTTCTCTCTACACCTTTCTCTCTCTCTGTAATTTTCATTATTTGTGTAGTTCTCAATGTAACTTTTTCACTCTGATTGTTTGAATCTCCCCATCTCATGGTCTCTGCCTGTCTATCCGTTTCTACATAGCTCTCTGTGTGCAACTCTCTTTTTTCCATCTCTCTCTATCCCTCTCTATCTCTCACTACCCCCATCATTTTTGAGTCGCTTTCCTTCTCTATATTTCTCCAGTACTCAGATTCTCTTCATCTCACTTTTAGCCTCTCTGTCC
Organism: Isurus oxyrinchus; assembly: GCA_026770705.1. Classification (NCBI taxonomy): domain Eukaryota; kingdom Metazoa; phylum Chordata; class Chondrichthyes; order Lamniformes; family Lamnidae; genus Isurus; species Isurus oxyrinchus. Next base: position 555,177 of record JANJGN010000303.1, on the reverse strand, counting down.
CTCTCTGTGACTCGATCACACTATCAAACACATTCTCCCACTCCCTCTTGTACCCATCTCTTTCATTCGTATTCCCTCTGCTCTTCTCACAGACTTTCTCTCTCTATATATATATTTGTACCTATTTGTCTCTCTGAGCTTCTATTTCACTCTCTGGCCATCTCTTTACCCTGTTGTATCTTCATCTCTCCCTCTCTGTCCCTGTGTTACACATTATCTCTCTATCTCCCACCCTCTCACCTTGCCTCCATCTTTTGTCTCCATCTCGCATTTACTCTGCCCCGTGTGCACCACCTCCCACTCTCTCCGCATCCCACCCTCTCCGCATCCCACTCTCTCCGCATCCCACTCTCTCCGCATCCCACCCTCTCCGCATCCCACTCTCTCTGCATCCCACCCTCTCCGCATCCCACTCTCTCCGCATCCCACCCTCTCCTCATCCCACCCTCTCCGCTTCCCAACCTCTCCGCATCCCACCCTCTCCGCATCCCACTCTCTCCGCATCCCACCCTCTCCTCATCCCACCCTCTCCGCTTCCCAACCTCTCCGCATCCCACTCTCTCCGCATCCCACTCTCTCCGCATCCCACTCTCTCTGACTCACACTCTCGCTGCCTTGCACTCCCACCACCTCCCACTCTCTGAGCCTCTCCCTCTTGGTCTCTTTCCCTCTGCATGTCTCCCACTGAATCCCTACCACAGTCTCCCTCAATCTGTCTATCACTCTTTATGTAAGATTCTCCCTCAATCAGTCTGCTCCTTTTCATGTACCTGCCTTTCACTAACGCTGTCTCAGTCCCAATCCCTCTCTCCCTCTTTGCTGCCATTTCGATCTCTCTATCTGCCTCTCCCTCTCTCTCTCTCTCTATCTTTCTCTGCCTCTCTCTCTGCCCCTCTGTCACTTTCTGCCTCTACATTTCTGATCCGCTGTCTATTTCACATACTGTGTCCCACACTGCATCCCTCTCTCCTGCTTAATCCCCATTTTTACCTCTGCCTCTCTCTCTGTCTTCACTGTATGACATTCTTTCGCTGACTCTGTCTCTGCCTCTGTCTCTCTCTCCCTTCCGTCCATCACTCTCTTCACCTCATTCCCTTATCTTTCTCTCTCTCTCTCACTCCATTCCCTCCTCCCTCTTCAACACTCTTCATTATCCCTCAACCTCTCTCCACCTCTCCATCAGCTTCCTCCTCTCTCCGTCTGTCTCTGTCTGTGTTCCTCTCTCTTCATCTCACTTCTCTCTCTGTGTCTGTCTATAACTAAACTTCTTTCTTGCAATCTTACACTCTGTCTCATTCTACTTGCCTCTTTCTCACTCTCCATCTCTCTCTCTCTCTGTGACGGATTTTTCTCTCCATCTCTATCTCTATCTCTTTTCCTTTCCAATTTCAGCCTGACTCTCTCGCTTACTCTCTTACCAATTATCACTCTCTCCATCCATCCCTCTCTTTCCGCCCTTCCCACTCTGTACTGCAATTCACACTCAATCTCTCTTTCTTGCCGTCAGCCTCAATCTGTCTTTGTCACTGTTCCCCTCTCTGGCTCTGTCACTCTTTATCCTGCTCTAAGTCACTCTCTCTCTCTCTTTCTCTCTCTCTCTACCTATCTCTCTCTATATATGTATAACTTTCTCTCTCTCCCTCTCTTTCTCTCTATCTTCATCTCTCTCTCTCTCTCTCTATTAATCTGTTTCTCTTTCTATCTCGCATCTCTCACTGACCCCCATCTCCCACTCATTCTCCCTCTCTCAAACACTCTTTATATTTGATTATCACTCTCTCTCTGAGAACCTCTCCCTCTATGTGTCTCTTTCTCAGTCTCTCTTTTCTCTCTCTGTCTCCGTGTTTCTGTTATTTTCCTTAAATGTAACCCAGTATTGTCATCCTCTTCCTGAACCATTTACCCTTATGAAACTTCCTTTTTATCACCTCACATCTACCTCTCCCCCTACGTGTGGTGTTACCATCTCTCCAGTCATTGAGAACTACCATTATTGTCCAGCAGCCTGTCTAATGGCAGGGCAGAGATGTTAGGAGGATTATTTATTTTTCTGTCCAATCATTGAGTTGTAACCATGATCGACAGTCAGCCTGACCAATGGGGGTAGACGGCTGTTAGGAGCTGCCCTTCTCTCTGTCCAATCATGGATACACATGGAGAACAGAAGGCCATGCGAATTGGAGGGAATATATTTTAGGTGGTTGAATTTCTTATTTTATCCAATTAAAAAGGGGAATCGCAAATGGACAGGAAGCCTGGCAAATGGGAGAGTTGAAATGTGGGGAGGTGCATTATTCTTTGACTGAGTTACTGGGAGTCTGCATTTGCAGGGAGATGGTGCAACGGGAGAGCAGAGATGTCCGGAGCTTTTTTCTGCTGTTCAATCAGTGGTGGGGAGCCAATAGGACAGATGTGCTAGCCAATGAGAGATCAGGGATGTGGGTAGATGTATTTCTTTTCTCTCCAATCTGCGAGGTAGATCCATGATGCAGAGGCTGGCCAGAGAATGGAAAGTTTCAGTGATTTTGGTGCTCTCATCAAAAAATGAATTGAAGAATTGTAGTAAAGGGGTATTTCAGCACATTCTTCAACTGCTGTCTGAACAGAGTCTGTGTCACAGCGTAAATAGCAGTGTTGGTGCAGCAGCTCAGGAGCTGCAGCATGAAGCCCAGTTCCA
>JANJGN010000303.1:500000-547500 GCA_026770705.1 Isurus oxyrinchus | reverse complement strand
ATCATCAGTAAAGTAATGGATGGGGTTACAAACTGAGCAATCTAGCGCCACTTGCTTCACGATAACCAGCTTACTGACACCCAGTTTGAGCATTAGCAAGCAATAACCAGCTTACTGACACCCAGTTTGAGTATTAGCAAGCAATAACCAGCTTACCGACACCCAGTTTGAGCATTAGCAAGCAATAACCAGCTTACTGACACCCAGTTTGAGCATTAGCAAGCAATAACCAGCTTACTGACACCCAGTTTGAGTATTAGCAAGCAATAACCAGCTTACTGACACCCAGTTTGAGTATTAGCAAGCAATAACCAGCTTACTGACACCCAGTTTGAGCATTAGCAAGCAATAACCAGCTTACCGACACCCAGTTTGAGAATTAGCAAACAATAACCAGATTACTGACACCCAGTTTGAGCATTAGCAAGCAATAACCAGCTTACTGACACCCAGTTTGAGTATTAGCAAGCAATAACCAGCTTACTGACACCCAGTTTGAGTATTAGCAAGCAATAACCAGCTTACTGACACCCAGTTTGAGCATTAGCAAGCAATAACCAGCTTACCGACACCCAGTTTGAGAATTAGCAAACAATAACCAGATTACTGACACCCAGTTTGAGCATTAGCAAGCAATAACCAGCTTACTGACACCCAGTTTGAGCATTAGCAAACAATAACCAGCTTACTGACACCCAGTTTCAGCATTAGCAAGCAATAACCAGCGTACTGACACCCAGTTTGAGCAATAGCAAGCAATAACCATCTTACCGACACCCAGTTTGAGAATTAGCAAGCAATAACCAGCTTACTGACACCCAGTTTAAGCATTAGCAAGCAATAACCAGCTTACTGTCACCCAGTTTGAGCATTAGCAAGCAATAACCAGCTTACTGACACCCAGTTTAAGCATTAGCAAGCAATAACCAGCTTACCGACACCCACTTTGAGCATTAGCAAGCAATAACCAGCTTACTGACACCCAGTTAGAGCATTAGCAAGCAATAACCAGCTTACTGACACCCAGTTTGAGCATTAGCAAGCAATAACCAGCTTACCGACACCCAGTTTGAGTATTAGCAAGCAATAACCAGCTTACTGACACCCAGTTTGAGCATTAGTAAGCAATATCCAGCTTACTGACACCCAGTTTGAGCATTAGCAAGCAATAACCGGCTTACCGACACCCAGTTTGAGCATTAGCAAGCAATAACCAGCTTACTGACACCCAGTTTAAGCATTAGCAAGCAATAACCAGATCACTGACACCCATTTTGAGCATTAACAAGCAATAACCAGCTTACTGACACCCAGTTTAAGCATTAGCAAGCAATAACCAGCTTACTGACACCCAATGTGAGCATTAGCAAGCAATAACCAGCTTACTGACACCCAGTTTAAGCATTAGCAAGAATATGCAGCTTACTGACGTCCATTTTGGGTACGGCCAGGGCTACTCAGCTCCTCACATAATTCCTGCCTTGGTTCCAACATGGAGAAAAGAGCTAACCACCCCAGGTGGAGTGAGGGTGATATCCCGTGACATCGAGGCAGCATTTGAAAGAGTGTGGCATCAAGGAGTCCCACCAAAACTGTAGTCAAAGGGCATCAATGGTGAAAGTGTCCAATGTTAGCACTCATGCTTAGGACAAATGAAGATAGTTGTGCCTAGTTGAGATCAGTCATCACAGATCCAGGCGTTCCTCAGAGTTGTGTCATTGCTGCAACCATTTCTGCCGCTTTATTGGTGAACTTCCTTCCAACATTATGTCAGAAGTTAGGATGCTAGCAAATGATTGCACAATGTTCAGCACCGTTCGCGACTCCTCAGATATGGAAGAAGTCTAGGAACATTTGCAGGAAGGCCTGGGTAATATCGAGGCTTCGCCTGACAAGCAGAAAGTAACATTCACACGACAGAAGAGTAAGGCAATTATCATCTCCAACAACAGCGAATCTAACCGTGGGAAAATTACGATCAAAGGTGTTACCATCACTGAATCCCACACTATCAACACCCCAGGGGTTGCCATTGACCTTAAAATGAACTTGAAAAGCCAAATAAATTCTGTGGATACAGGAGCTGTCAGAGGCTGGGAATCGTGCGACGAATAACACACAATCTCAATCCCCAAAGCCTGTCCGTCACCGACAAGCACATGTCAGATGTGCGATGGCCATAACCATCCACATAAATGGCACCACATCCACAAACATTCAGTCCCTCCACACGTACAGTAGCAGCTTTGTGTACCGTGTACAAGAAGCACTGCAAAATTAATGAAGGCTCCTTGGACAGTGCCTTTCAAACTCATGACAAATACCATCTAGAAGGACAATGGCAGCAGTTAGATGGGAATATCACCAGCTACAAGATCCCGCCACAAACCGCCAAAATTCATTAACATAAATTGAAATATATTGCTGTTCATTCACAATGCCGGGCCAAAATCGTGGAACGCCCTTCCGAATAGCACTGTGGGAGTCCATGAACCATGGGGACTGCAGTAGTACAAGATTGAAACTCACCGCCAGCATCTCAAAAGCACCAAGGGGTGGGACATAAATTCTGGCCCAGCCAGCGAAGTGAACAACCCAAGAATGAATAAAAAACTGAAGAAAAAAACATGCAAACCCGTAGAGACGCACACACACACATGGACACAAAAACACACACACTCACAAACACAGACACAGAAAGACACATGCTGACACTCACATACACAAGTATGCAGACACGTACACACACAAACACACACACAGACACAAATTGCTCAAGTGCAATTAAGGGTGGAAAATAAATGCTGGCCTAGGCAGTGATGCCAATATCCCGTTAAAATGGATTTAATAAACAACCATCATGGCACACACACACAAACTCATACGCACACACGTACACACACACACACACACACACACAAACTCATACGCACACACGTACACACACACGTACACACACGTACACACACACGTACACACACACACACACACACACACACACAGATACACACACACACACACACAAACACACATACACACACATACGTGCACATACGCACACACGTACACACACACGTACACACACACACACACACACAGATACACACAATGTAAATCACATGCACTCACATGCATTTTCACAACTGCAGTTGCACAGCCGAATCCGAGCCTATATGCACACATACATTTACATGCGTGCCGATACACACACGGAAACACTCATAAACACTCACATAAACTCAAACATGCTTACACCAAAACACACAACACAATGACACTCACACACACACACATACATTTTCACACAAGCGCACTCTCTCTCTCTATCTTACACGCACACACATGTACACATGCATGGACACTCACGCACTGACACATACACACACTCACATGCACACACACATGCAATGCCACTTAAGAAGCACACCCACATAGAGACACACGCACAGCATGTAGATGCACAATCAAACAGAAGCACCCACAGCCAAACTTCATCCGAAGCAGCTACTCCTTCAGACAGACACATGAAAAACACACACACACACACACACACACACAGACACAGACACAGACACACACACACACACACGCACAGAAAAACATAAATACACGCGCCCATTCACACACACATACACCAACACACACACACACACACACACACACACACGGACACACATAAATACACGCACCCATTCACACACACATACACCAACACACGCACACAGAATCACGCATACACACATGCACAGACAGGCACACACTCACACACACAAACACTTATAAACATCTTAAGTGCAATCTGGAATGGGAAATAAATGCTGTCCCATCCAGCGAAGATTATAATGCCTTTAATACACACACACACACACACACACACACACACACACACAGTGAAGCTCGCGCCCTCACATGCTCTCTTACACATGCAGGGACACACCCTTATGCACGGATAGATAGACACACCCTCACATGCATGGCGACAAACTCACTTAAACAATCTCTCATCTTCTCTCGTACAGACTCACATGTGCACACACATGCTCATTCCGGTGCACACTCTGATAATTACACACACTCTTTCACACAATCACAGTTTCTCACTCTCTCTCTCATACACACACACACACAGTGAGACACGGGAACCCACAAGCACATGCAGGTACTCATGCACTACCTTCGGGGAAACACACACACGTACAGGTGTGTGCTTTTGCCGGTTAGGGGAGGGTGGACTGGGGGTGGGGGTGCAACAACCAGGACCCGAAATATAACTTTATTGAACAGTCTCTAACTTCTAACCATATGAAGGATGCAACAGAACACCATCAAATTGAAGAACTGCTTCAGTGTGAACTGGAGGGTTCACTGCATGCGATTCACGAAACAAGAGTGTTGCAGCTCAACACCACCTTCTCAAAAGCATCTGACCAGTGGCGCCCACGTCCGAGGGAAAACAATTAAGTAAATAAATAAATTCATACAATCATTCATCCATGCGTACATACATTCAGACATATCTGGGCTGAGAGTTCTTTCAGCTCCTGTACCTCTCTCCGGGGACCAAGCACAGCCACAAACACATTCGGGAGTCCCACTGACCTGGGAAAGTCATGGGACGATTCATCATGCTTCTCCCTGCTGAGGGATAAAACAATGAATTCACCTCACATGGCATTGATGATCACCGTCATCGAGTGGATCCCTCCATAGACAGCAAAATGGGAGCTGATGAATATGTCACCCGCTCGAGACTGCGAAGTTCTGGGCTATAGAATGTCAATGAAACTGTGACCGTAACAACGACTGACAGCACCGCGTTCACCTGGTTTGAACCTCCAGTTCGTGATGAAGGACGTGACACCTCTCCGTGACTATTTCCTTGCTGAATCAGAGTAGAGACTCTGCTCACTGCTGGGGTGAAGTTCAGTAAGTGTTCTAGATAGGGAAGAGCCACCCTCGCCTTCCCTTGTTACAGAATTTCACCTCTCTACAGCCTCTGCTCCATTTGCTGGTTATGTTCCAGGCACAGATTGTCGGTAACTAGGGTTCCCGCACCTCATGCAGATTTGGGTCTCGATATCATCGTCCTCTCTGAATATACGCTGCATCTCAGAACAAAGCCTCAAGAACAAAATCCACAACACCTCCACGCAGTTTCCAATCAGACAAACAAGTCAAAGCCACTCAGCTGCAAGTTAGATCCTTGTTCCTTTTAAATCGCACTTCAGGGGTTTCCTCCTGTTACTGAACACATGTTCAGCTGTCACGGACTAACACAGGCGATCAATGGGCAGGCTAAATTCAAGTTATGAAGACATGTGTCTGAGATGCTGAAACCAATTTGCAACATGGTGCACCAGGTGGGAGACCAGGGGAAGTGAATGAAAGTGCGGCACACACCTCTCCATCTTCTGCGTGTTGCAGCTCCGGCACCAGTGAGTCTAGCACTGTCATGGCCAGGGGCAGATGTAGAGAGATACATATTCACTTTAAAATGGGAAATGCATTAATTTGCATGAATATGTGGAAGTGGAGAGGGATTGGGATTAACTGAAGGACTGAGACCGTGGGGTTATCAGTCATAAGAATTAGAATATTAAAATAGAGGTGTTACCAGACTACGAAGCAATCTAAACGATTGAGCACAGGGGTGATGGTTTGAAGGGAATTGGTGTGAGTTTGGACATGAGCAAGAGAGGTTGGGAGGAGCTGGGGTTAATGAAACTTAGTAACTGAGAAGGTGACGAGGATAACATTGGACTATTCAAATCTGCATTTAGACATATGTGAGGGTTTATTCAGTAGCTGAAGGTGGGGGTGGTTATGTGATGTACTATGGAGTTGGATTGGGGCAGCATAGGGAATATAGGGTCACTAATCAGATCACTGTTAAAGGGATCGCACATGTTGCAAAAAGTCAGGTTGTAGCTCAGACATTGGCAAGGGAGTGTCGTGCATGCAATGGCTGGGGAAGGGAGATTGTGCTGAAAAGTGAAGACAATCGATTCCATCTCCCAAATTTAAAATGACAGGAATTGTAATGAAGCTAAATGTGATTTTGAAACAAATAACCCGACAGAGAGACTTACCAGGTACACCAACAAGAGCCACGATGGGATAATAAAATATTTGAATAGCTCGAAGCGTGTATAGGATGCGAGAAGCCAATGGCATCCATTCATAATATGTAGAAAGAATGTAAAGCGCCTCTGATAAGCTTCTGCCAATTGTGGTAACATTCCAGTCTATTGTTAACAGATTCAGATCCATTGTTCCCAGATTCTCATCTGTTGTTGGTAGCTTCCAATCAATTGCTCTCAGATCCTGTTCCATTTCTAGAACATTCCAATCTCTTGTTCTCAGATTCTGAACAATTGTTTGAATATTTCAATCTATTGTTCTCTGATTCAGATTGTCCCTTTCCCTTTCTCTGGAATTGCTGATTCCTTTTATTTTCGGGCGAAATGCTCCCACTGTGAATATGGAATAACATGTTGGAAGGCTCCCTTATTAATAGAAGAGGGAAAGCCTCTCGTGAGACAATTAGGATCCATGTACACTAGCGTTAATTACAGTCACTGAACAAATAGTTCCTTTTAACCCCGTTCAACTCAATATTTTTCATATCACAATAATGTTGAACATTTACCGGCCTGGGGGGCGTATGTGATGGTCTTGAGGGATAGACTGATGTATATAGTGGAGACATTGGCAATAATATTTCAATCATCCTTCAATATGAGGGCTGAAATTTTGAAAATTCCCTCCTAGTTTGGATAAACCCTTGAGCTGCAGACTACGTAGCATAATATACGTCATGGGCAAATTTTCGGAGGCCATAATTATCGAAAAAAGAAATGCATGTTTCTTTGGAAGGGACAATGGTTTATAAATAACCAGAAGGTTTGATATGTTAATTGGAGTCATAACTGATTATCTTAATGACTGTCTTTGTTCAAGTAAGGAGAAGGGTGATGAGGGAAGTGAGCTTCATGTTATGTCTTTGTAGAAAGTGTGAACAAATATCACTTAATGGGGTTTTTTATAGAAACTGAACCCCACCTTTTGAACTGACAGTGACAATGTTGATGTAAATTTGGCGAAGAGACAGAACGCAGAATTAAGCGTTGACCAGTGGGTATTCAAAGTGGACGACAACTTAAAGTGATTATATATCCACATATCGATATTAGTTGTACTGTTCTTTATGAGTCACATAATGGACACAGGGTTCTTTAAAAATTCATAATTCGAAGAAATAGAGGTCAAGATTTAATATCAGATGTTGCTCTTTTATCACTGAGCTGACGATATTTTTTTCAACGTTGTCTGACATCAGAACCCTGTCTCAGGAGACAGTGCAGGCGGGGTTATTGAATATTTTGTTTAAGCAAGAGGTAGGAAGATTCTTGTGAATAAAAGAAATCAAATGTTATAGGAGTAAATGCAAATGTAGAATACGAAAAACAAACACTTCATCCACGATCTTATTGAATAACGGAGCAGTCTCGAGGCTCTGAATGGCCTATTTCTGCTCCCTTCTCATATGTTGGTATTTGCAGTTAACAAGAAGTCTGAAATGTAAAACGTGAGGAGGATTATCATAAGCTTCTGGATGATACACACACATCAGTGAAATGAAGGGACATTGGGAATGAAAATGTAATTCAGAGGTGTATTTAGGATATATTTGGGAGGAGGAATGAGTTGAGAGAAAAAAATCTCGGCGAATTTTTAACGGGTCGGAGGCATAGAACGTGGACAGGCTTATTCATAGCTCATTGGACAAAATGATACGATTGTTAAAATACTCAGAGGATGTTTGAATTTATAAATAGTGGCATATAGTACTGAAGCAAGAAGTTATGGTAAAGTTCCATACATCAATGGTCCGTGCTCAGCTGCGGAATTGTGTATAATTCTGGTCAGTACATGTGAGAAAGGGTGTGAGCGTTTTGGAGAGATTACTGAGGGGATTTCTTGGAATGTGAACAAAAATGGGAAATTCAGTTAGATGGGTAGGCAGCCGACGCTGGAAGTTTTCTGCTGAAGTAAGTCAAGATAAACGGGCATGGAATAGACGTTTCCAAATTAATGTAGAGTTTAAAGAGAGTAAATATAAACTGCTTCCACATGAACAAGCAACTATGGCAATATTTACAATTAATGGGAGAAGAACATGAGGGGAGATGAAGAAAACAGAATTCATGCAGAGCTGTCATTTTCTGGAAAACCCTGACTGAAAACATCATGGAATCCACAACCTCGGGCTGTTGCAAAATATACCAAGGCACTGAAGAAGAGCAAGAGATCCCTCCCCGATTTCCTGGTGTATATTTATCTCACCATTAACATCACTTCAAAACCGGTTATTTGTTTGTGAGAGGGTTGCGGCTGACAACGGTCATATGAGTGGTTCTGCTGGAAGGTCAGAATCCACACTGGTTCCCTGTAGGGATGCCTCCAACCTCGGTTAGGTGGCGATTCAGGAATATTCGTGAGAAAATCTTCTCCAAAGTGGACTGAAGGTATGTGTCGCTATAATACCCACAAAATCATTTATATCCTTTCTTAAACAGTGAAAAAATGATGAAATTTCAGAAGTCTGGAGGCTTGACCACTTTTTCCCAGAGATGTTGACATCTGGAATACTCTGAAGAAATGGCGGAAGGGAATTCAGTTGTGAGAATCAAAAGGGAACTGGATAAAGACTGGAAAGTGGGATTTGCAGAGAGGGACAAAGTAGCATCGCTATTTCAAAGGCAGGACAGAGGAATGTGTGAAATGGATTACATCCAACTTGCATGATTCTCCAGTTCTGTGGTTACTGAAACTACTGATCCCGGATAAGGCAGTGAGACTTGGGTCGCTTACCAAAGATAACTCCAAGTGCTGGAGATTTTCCACGAGCGGTGATTCTGCAGGATGGTCCATCTCAAGTGGGAAGACAGGTGAACAACCTCCAGCAGCAAATCCTCCATTATCACAACTTTGACAATATGAAATCAGGTCAACTGGACTGGGCACTGCATCCACGTGACAAACAATCAGCTTCTGAGTGACATTTTCTTTTCACAACTCTGAGGATGACACACGATTTCAGGAAGGACAGAGGAAATGGTTTAAGGACACTCTGCCCAGCCACAGTGAAAAGTTCAAAAGCTGGCATCTGTATATGAGATGAAGTTGCTGATAATCATGTCATCTGGCAGTGCTTCCTTAACAAACTGCAGCACACCCAGCGACTGACCAGATACTCTCTGCTGTGGAGAAGTGACAGAAGCGGAATGAGAAGTAACAGAACTCTGAGTCAAGAAATTCACTTCTGCAACGAAATTCCTGTCTTCTCAACGTGAAGGTCTGTGGCTCAAGAGTTCATCTGCTGAGACACATGTAGACGCATAAATGAAGAAGCCTGGCAGGCATCAACTTTTTTTCAAGGAACTGAAGTTGGCATTGATGACGATGATAGTGTTAGGATTATTATAATGTATTATGTGCAAAAGAAATGATGGAAGGTTAGCTTCAATGTCATCCTTCAGAACAAAACTTTAGCATTGGACAAAGACCAGTGTCGTTCACGACATCAACTTGAGCATACCACCGAACGTGCAGTGTGACAGTAACTACTTGCTAAATTGAATATATTTCTAAGACAAGCAGTAAGTCAAATCTGAGCATCTACGAGGAGCTGTGGGCCATCAGCAGCAGCGGAACTGTTTACAGCCACAATCCGTAACCCCATGGACTAGCGTATCGCCCACTCAAAAGTTGTAATTATGTAATGGGTCCAAAGAGGAGTCATACACATTTGCTTGAAAAAGTAGCAAATATGATGATTGGGAGCAACTAAGAATTCAGCAAAGGAGAACCAAATGATTGATTAAGAGGGGAAAAATACAGCATGATAGGAAAATTGTAACGAATATAAAAGCAGCGTGTAAAATCTCTCCGGCTTATGTAACAAACGATGATTAATGAAGACAGTCCGAAATGGGAGAAATTATATCAGTACACAAGGAAATTGTCGAGCACTTGAACACGTATTTTTGAACTATCTTCATAGAGGTAAACTCAAATTACTTCCCTGAAACCCTGTGGAATAAAAAGGTCTTGTGAGGCGAAGTAATTGAAGGAAATTTGTATTAATAAACCAATAGCATTGGGTAAATTATTGGAATAGAAAGACAATAAATCCCCAAGGCCTGATAACCTACATTCAAGTGCACTAAAGGAGAAGGCCATGGAAATAATGGATGAGTTGGATGTCATATTCCAAACCTGAGTAGGTTCTGGGAAAATTCTCGGCAGATTGGAGAAAGACAAATGTAATTATGGTTTAAAAATATGGAGAGAGAAAACATCATGTTAAGGACCTGATAGCATAACATCAGTAGTATGTAAAATGCTGGAGTTCATTCTTAAGGTTATGGCAACACGGCACTTTGGAAATATCAACATGATTCAGCAAAGCCAGGATGGGGAATTAATGTTTGACAAAACTACTGGAGTTATTAGAAGATTTAACGAGCAGAACAGATAAGGGAGAACCAGTGGATGTGGTGTAAATGGATGTTCAGGAAGCTTCTGATCATTTTTCTGTTATGGCATGGTTTATGGTGATGACGAGTTCCCAATGCTAAAGGGAAACTTGAAATAGATGCCAACATACTTGTGTTAGGTTTGCATTATGGTACATGTTTATTAAATTATACATAAAATAATTATACTGCCCACAGAAATGAATTCACACGGCAAGCAGTGCATTCTAACAGTTGCACACAATCTTCACTTTACCTCACAGTAAATCGTCCCCTTTTCTGTTGAGTAACTATCCTTCCAGAATTTGAAACTATGGAATTCCCGTAATGCTACCACATAATGCAATTTTCCTTGGGTTTTCCTCTAAGGCTGACAGCAACTGGTTCTTCCAGCCAGACCTTGTTCAAGCTGTCTCCCAGGTGATGTGTCCAGCTACGATACAACACATCCAACCCCCCCTTCCTTCCCTGATTTGTTTTTCAGGGAGATCTGACCAGCAACTTCTCAAAAAGGATTCTGTATTTCCTTACATGAGTTCCATCCCTTTGACCTTTCCTTTATCTCAACCAGACTCGTTAGCAACTCTTTCTTCCCAGACTTGATTGAACTACTATAATTAAAACAAAGAAAACTGCGGATGCTGGAAATCCAAAACAAAAACAGAATTACCTGGAAAAACTCAGCAGGTCTGGCAGCATCGGCGGAGAAGAAAAGAGTTGACGTTTCGAGTCCTCATGACCCTTCGACAGAACTTGATTTCGAGTCCAAGAAAGAGTTGAAATATAAGCTGGTTTAAGGTGTGTGTGTGGGGGGGGCGGAGAGAGAGAGAGAGACAGAAATGCTTGTGGAGACAAACAAGCAGTGATAGAAGCAGATCATCAAAAGATGTCAGTGACAATGGTACAAAAGAACACATAGGTGTTAAAGTTAAAGTTGGTGATATTATCTAAACGAATGTGCTAATTAAGAATGGATGGTAGGGCACTCAAGGTACAGCTCTAGTGGGGGTGGGGGGAGCATAAAAGATTTTAAAATATTTAAAAATAATGGAAATAGGTGGGAAAAGAAAAATCTATCAAATTTATAGGGAAAAAAAAGGGGAAAAAAGGGGGAAACAGAAAGGGGGTGGGGATGGGGGAGGGAGCTCACGACCTAAAGTTATTGAATTCAATATTCAGAACGGAAGGCTGTAAGGTGCCTAGTCGGAAGATGAGGTGTTGTTCCTCCAGTTTGCGTTGGGCTTCACTGGAACAATGCAGTAAGCCAAGGACAGACATGTGGGCAAGAGAGCAGGGTGGAGTGTTAAAATGGCAAGCGACAGGGAGGTTTGGGTTATTCTTGCGGACAGACCGCAGGTGTTCTGCAAAGCGGTCGCCCAGTTTACGTTTGGTCTCTCCAATGTAGAGGAGACCACATTGGGAGCAACGAATGCAGTAGACTAAGTTGGGGGAAATGCAAGTGAAATGCTGCTTCACTTGAAAGGAATGTTTGGGCCCTTGGACGGTGAGGAGAGAGGAAGTGAAGGGGCAGGTGTTACATCTTTTGCGTGGGCATGGGGTGGTGCCATAGGAGGGGGTTGAGGAGTAGGGGGTGATGGAGGAGTGGACCAGGGTGTCCCGGAGGGAGTGATCCCTACGGAATGCCGATAAGGGGGGTGAAGGGAAGATGTGTTTGGTGGTGGCATCATGCTGGAGTTGGCGGAAATGGCGGAGGATGATCCTTCGAATGCGGAGGCTGGTGGGGTGATAAGTGAGGACAAGGGGGACCCTATCATGTTTCTGGGAGGGAGGAGAAGGCGTGAGGGCGGATGCGCGGGAGATGGGCCGGACACGGTTGAGGGCCCTGTCAATGACCATGGGTGGAAAACCTCGGTTAAGGAAGAAGGAGGACATGTCAGAGGAACCGTTTTTGAAGGTAGCATCATCGGAACAGATGCGACGAAGGTGAAGGAACTGGGAGAATGGGATGGAGTCCTTACAGGAAGCGGGGTGTGAGGAGCTGTAGTCGAGGTAGCTGTGGGAGTCGGTGGGTTTGTAATGGATATTGGTGGACAGTCTATCACCAGAGATTGAGACAGAGAGGTCAAGGAAGGGAAGGGAAGTGTCAGAGATGGACCACGTGAAAATGATGGAGGGGTGGAGATTGGAAGCAAAATTAATAAATTTTTCCAAGTCCCGACGAGAGCATGAAGCGGCACCGAAGTAATCATCGATGTACCGGAGAAAAAGTTGTGGAAGGGGGCCGGGGTAGGACTGCAACAAGGAATGTTCCACATATCCCATAAAGAGACAGGCATAGCTGGGGCCCATGCGGGTATCCATAGCCACACCTTTTATTTGGAGAAAGTGAGAGGAGTTGAAGGAGAAATTGTTCAACGTGAGAACAAGTTCAGCCAGACGGAGGAGAGTAGTGGTGGATGGGGATTGTTCGGGCCTCTGTTCGAGGAAGAAGCTAAGGGCCCTCAGACCATCCTGGTGGGGGATGGAGGTGTAGAGGGATTGGACGTCCATGGTGAAGAGGAAGCGGTTGGAGCCAGGGAACTGGAAATTGTTGATGTGACGTAAGGTGTCAGAGGAATCACGGATGTAGGTGGGAAGGGACTGGACAAGGGGAGAGAGAAGGGAGTCAAGATAATGAGAAATGAGTTCTGTGGGGCAGGAGCAAGCTGAGATGATCGGTCTACCGGGGCAGTTCTGTTTGTGGATTTTGGGTAGGAGATAGAAGCGGGCCGTCCGAGGTTGGGCGACTATCAGGTTGGAAGCTGTGGGAGGGAGATCCCCAGAGGAGATGAGTTCAGTGACAGTCCTGGAAACAATGGCTTGATGTTCAGTGGTGGGGTCATGGTCCAGGGAGAGGTAGGAGGAAGTGTCTGCGAGTTGACGCTCAGCCTCTTTCGAACCCACCCAGGATTATCGGTATCTCCGGGACATAAAACGTTTCTCAGACTGCTGTTCCCGTCACATTCTGAAATCCACACTCAGTGCCATGCGCTGCCATATGAACACACTCGACCTCTCCCTCCAGCAGCACCGCCGCACCCTTTTTCAAAGCTGCGCGTGCCCCCAGTTTCATTTTATCCTTCGGCTCATCCGACGCCTCAACAAGAAACTTTTTCTCTTTCTCTCAACTGCTAAGGAACGCAAGCTCCAACAACTCATCGACACCAACACCCATCTAGGACCCTCCACCCCAGCCTGTCCCTCCGTCCCCACCCCATCTTCCAATCCCAGCCCCAGCCGTGTATTCACTATACCCCCTGACCTTCCCCTCTCCGATGCTGAACGTTCAGTGCTCAGCAAAGGACTTAGTTTCATACCCTTACGCCCTCACCTCAATGAATTTCGGGCTCGGCACGATGCTGAACTCTTCTTCCGCCGTCTTCGTCTCCGGGCTCACTTCTTCGGGCAGGAGTCCTCTCCCAGTTCAACGGATCCTTTTACCCATCTCCAATATTCTCCCTCCACCTGGACCCCTCCCTCTGGATTCTTACCTTCTCTTGATCTTTTCATTGAGAACTGTCGGCGCGACATTAGTCGTCTCAATTTCTCTGATCCTCTCACCCACTCTAACCTGTCTCTCTCTGAACTTACTGCACTCCATTCTCTCAGGTCCAACCCTGACATTGTCATCAAACCCGCTGACAAGGGTGGTGCTGTTGTTGTCTGGCGCACTGACCTCTACCTCGCGGAGGCTGAGCGTCAACTCGCAGACACTTCCTCCTACCTCTCCCTGGACCATGACACCACCACTGAACATCAAGCCATTGTTTCCAGGACTGTCACTGACCTCATCTCCTCTGGGGATCTCCCTCCCACAGCTTCCAACCTGATAGTCGCCCAGCCTCGGACGGCCCGCTTCTATCTCCTACCCAAAATCCACAAACAGAACTGCCCCGGTAGACCGATCGTCTCAGCTTGCTCCTGCCCCACAGAACTCATTTCTCGTTATCTTGACTCCCTTCTCTCTCCCCTTGTCCAGTCCCTTCCCACCTACATCCGTGATTCCTCTGACACCTTACGTCACATCAACAATTTCCAGTTCCCTGGCTCCAACCGCTTCCTCTTCACCATGGACGTCCAATCCCTCTACACCTCCATCCCCCACCAGGATGGTCTGAGGGCCCTTAGCTTCTTCCTCGAACAGAGGCCCGAACAATCCCCATCCACCACTACTCTCCTCCGTCTGGCTGAACTTGTTCTCACGTTGAACAATTTCTCCTTCAACTCCTCTCACTTTCTCCAAATAAAAGGTGTGGCTACGGGTACCCGCATGGGCCCCAGCTATGCCTGTCTCTTTATGGGATATGTGGAACATTCCTTGTTGCAGTCCTACCCCGGCCCCCTTCCACAACTCTTTCTCCGGTACATCGATGATTACTTCAGTGCCGCTTCATGCTCTCGTCGGGACTTGGAAAAATTTATTAATTTTGCTTCCAATCTCCACCCCTCCATCATTTTCACGTGGTCCATCTCTGACACTTCCCTTCCCTTCCTTGACCTCTCTGTCTCAATCTCTGGTGATAGACTGTCCACCAATATCCATTACAAACCCACCGACTCCCACAGCTACCTCGACTACAGCTCCTCACACCCTGCTTCCTGTAAGGACTCCATCCCATTCTCCCAGTTCCTTCGCCTTCGTCGCATCTGTTCTGATGATGCTACCTTCAAAAACGGTTGCTCTGACATGTCCTCCTTCTTCCTTAACCGAGGTTTTCCACCCACGGTCATTGACAGGGCCCTCAACCGTGTCCGGCCCATCTCCCGCGCATCCGCCCTCACGCCTTCTCCTCCCTCCCAGAAACATGATAGGGTCCCCCTTGTCCTCACTTATCAACCCACCAGCCTCCGCATTCAAAGGATCATCCTCCGCCATTTCCGCCAACTCCAGCATGATGCCACCACCAAACACATCTTCCCTTCACCCCCCCTTATCGGCATTCCGTAGGGATCGCTCCCTCCGGGACACCCTGGTCCACTCCTCCATCACCCCCTACTCCTCAACCCCCTCCTATGGCACCACCCCATGCCCACGCAAAAGATGTAACACCTGCCCCTTCACTTCCTCTCTCCTCACCGTCCAAGGGCCCAAACATTCCTTTCAAGTGAAGCAGCATTTCACTTGCATTTCCCCCAACTTAGTCTGCTGCATTCGTTGCTCCCAATGTGGTCTCCTCTGCATTGGAGAGACCAAACGTAAACTGGGCGACCGCTTTGCAGAACACCTGTGGTGTGTCCGCAAGAATGACCCAAACCTCCCTGTCGCTTGCCATTTTAACACTCCACCCTGCTGTCTTGCCCACATGTCTGTCCTTGGCTTACTGCATTGTTCCAGTGAAGCCCAACGCAAACTGGAGGAACAACACCTCATCTTCCGACTAGGCACCTTACAGCCTTCCAGACTGAATATTGAATTCAATAACTTTAGGTCGTGATCTCCCTCCCCCATCCCTACCCCCTTTCTGTTTCCCCCTTTTTCCCCATTTTTTTCCCTATAAATTATATAGATTTTTCTTTTCCCACCTATTTCCATTATTTTTAAATATTTTAAAATCTTTTATGCTCCCCCCACCCCCACTAGAGCTGTACCTTGAGTGTCCTACCATCCATTCTTAATTAGCACATTCGTTTAGATAATATCACCAACTTTAACTTTAACACCTATGTGTTCTTTTGTACCATTGTCACTGACATCTTTTGATGATCTGCTTCTATCACTGCTTGTTTGTCTACACAAGCACCTCTCTCTCTCCCTATCTCTCCGCCCCCCACACACACACCTTAAACCAGCTTATATTTCAACTCTTTCTTGGACTCGAAATCAAGTTCTGTCGAAGGGTCATGAGGACTCGAAACGTCAACTCTTTTCTTCTCCGCCGATGCTGCCAGACCTGCTGAGTTTTTCCAGGTAATTCTGTTTTTGTTTTTGATTGAACTACTATTTACTTCAGATCGATTTTTTTTCTTTTTACAGTTATCCTACCCTAGCATAACCTTTCTTCCTGACACTATTTTTCTTAGCAGTTTGATTTCAACTGAATTTGACTGATTATAATGTCAAAACTAATTCTCACTGTTGACTTTATTTTCCTGCGGTCACTCTAGCACTTATTCCAATTCCCAAATTAACCCCCCCAGCCCACCCTCCCACCACCAACAAACCCCCCTCCTCCAGCCAGGCTGAATTACAATACATAGGAAGTGTGATAGGACTATTAACAGGAAAAAAAGTATTACAAATTCTTGCAAGCTTCAGAGTCCTATATAAGAGGGAAGTGTGCCAATTTGTACAACTTTGGATTGGGCTAAACAATTGGCATGGATAGGGATTAAGAAAGCAGAGTGTAAACAGAGACTGGAAATGGGCATTGCTTTTCGAAGAGGCATGTGGTGATCCGTTGTGTGCCAGAGGGTTCAGTGCTGTGCACCATCTGTTGAAATATATATGAATGATCTGTATGAGGGAAACTAATATAGACTATTCTCCAGTTAGCTGCTGACACGAGGCTTGTTGTGAATGTCAGCGATGAGGAGGCTGTTAAAATGATTCAACACACATTAGGTAAGTTGAGTGAGAGGGGAAATACATGACAGATGAATGTATAACGTGGGTAAGTGTCAGTTTACCAACTCTGGCAGGGAAAGCAGGATTACAGAGTATTATATAAATGATTATGGATTGTTGAATGTTGAAGTAGAAAAGGACTTTGTTGTCCTTGTACACTAAACATTGAAATCAAGCACCCATTTGCAGCAAGCAGTGAAGGAGACAAACGGTATGTTTGCCCTCCTTGCAAAAAATGGCTTGATTTCTGGAGCAAGGTTGTCTTAATACAGTTGATCAAGGGCTTGGTGAGTCACTACTGGATGATTGTGTGTAGTTTTGCTCTTCTTACCTTAGAAGGGGTATATTTGCCATAGAGAGTGTACTGCGAATGTTCACCAAATTGATTCTTGGGATGACAATATTGTTGTACAAGGAGTGATTTGGCCAGCTAGACCTTTATGAACGGGTACCAGCCTCATGATTTGGGTAGGCCATTTTGGACTGAGATGAAAAGAAACTTCTTCACTCAGAGAGAGGTGAACCTGTGGAATTTTCCATCACAGATGATGGTGGATGCCACATCACTGATTATATTTAAGAAATAAAGACATTTCTGAACTCTAAAGGCATCAAGGATATGGGGAGATCATGGTAGCATGACGTTCAGATAGAGAAACAGCCATGACCATACTTACAGGCAGTGCAACTTCGAATGTCCTGCTGTTCCTCGTGTTTTCTGTTTTAATGCTTTCAATCAGCATCAAGCTGGGGAATCAACCCTGGATCAAAGAAGAAAGTCGAAGGGCATTCCTGTGCAAGCACCATACGTTCAAAAAAATGTCGTGTCAACCTATTGAAGTGAATACACGGGGCTACTTGCATGCCAAACAGCAGAAGCAATAATTAACAGACGGAGCTCAGCATATCCACAACCATCAGGGCAGATCGTGACTCTGCAGTCCTGCCACATGCAGTCCTGAAAATTAAACAATTAACCGCTGGGCGAATATGCCACTTATTCTCATCATCAATGGTGGAGGAGCCCAGCGCATCAGAGCAAGATATAAGGCTGAATCATTTGCAACAGCCTTCAGTCAGAAGTGACAAGTGCATGATCCATCTTGGCCTCTAATGGAGGACAACTGCTTCACAGGTGCCAGTCTTTAGGCAATTCGATTCATTCTGTGCAGTAACAAGGAATGATTGAAGGAACTGGGTAATGCAAATGCTATGGACCATGACAGTATTCAGTCAGTGATGCAGATTCCAGATTTAACTGTGCCCTGCCCACAGCAAGCATTTCCATTACAGATGAAAAACTGACATCCACCTAATGTGGAAAAAAAATCTCCAGGTACATCCTATTCGTCGAATGTTGGACCAAAGCAAGCTAGAGAATTACCACACCATCAGTCTGATCTCGATCATCAGGATAGTGATGGAAGGGTCATCTGAAGAGCTGTCATGTGGCACTTACTGAACAATCCCCTGCTCACAGGTGCACACTTGGGCCTCCACCACAGCCGTTTAATTCCTGAACTCATTATAGCCATAGCGCAAAGATGGAACGAACAAATGAACTCAAGAGCTTAAGTGAACGTCAGATTTTGACAGAGAATGACATCGGGAACAATAGAAACACTCACGTCAATAAGAAACAGGCTGGAGACGTGGTGTTGGTGCAAACCCTCACTGGGTAGAGTCATACCTGGCACAAAGGAAGCTAGTTGTAGTTATTGCAGGCCAACCACCTCATCCATCACTGCCTGAGCTCCTCAGGATAATATACGAGGTCCAAGAAATTTCAATTATTTCATCAATGCCCCACCAAGCACCAAAAGCTTTGCAGTAAGATTTTTTGCTGCTGATGGGCAATGTTCAACATCATCCATAACACATGACTGCAGAAGTAGTGTGCGCGCATGTGCTTGAAGGCCTGAGCTACTTTCCCTCTTGGGCTGAACAGTGGTAAGTAATAAATCGGCCACCGATTCCACACCGATGAATATACAAATGTTTGCTGCGAGTGAGCATGGATTCAGCCACAGGAGAGTGATAAATATGTAATTATGTCTGTGATCATTGTCATGGAGCAGCGCAAATGGTCAGACCTGGAGACAGGAAAGCGTGGAAGGAAAATATGCCTCACCCCCGCCATGCCTCACTGATGGAGCTACATAAATATGTATTTTTTACACTTACCATTTTCATAAACTTCACTGCGCTGAAAACACAAAATAATAAAAAAGGTCTTATTTACACACATGCACACAAAGGGAATACAAATATTTAGTTGCACACATCCAGACAAGAAGCAAGTGTTTTCCTGCACACAGAAACAAACAATAAAAACAATGACATGTACATTGATGCACCTGAGAAATGTTTATAAATTTATTAGTCAAGAAATTCTCAGACTTGGGCTGTGCTCGTGACTGTGTCTGAATAACGTTAATAAACATCAACCATTTTCCTCACATTAATTTAAATTTGTCTGATGTGTCAATATAAATGTAACTTTGTGACAGTGACAATAGTGCTCACTGCCAGTCCTTCACTTGTTTTTGTTTTTGGTAGTTGCAACAAACACCTCAGTAACATTGTTCATGGTTCTCTAGCATGACAGAGGAACCTCTAACCGAACATCTGCTCATTGTTCCCTCTCAGATATCATCAATAATCAAGGTTTCCAAAAGTGAAATAGTCCATCAAACTTGTCAATGTGGAGCTATTGAAATATACGTGGTTTCTGTGTTTACATTGTAATTCTTTATTTTATAAACAACAACAGGATGTAGGATTTCACCGTCTGACCACAGATTGTTTGAAGGTGCAGATAAGGGATAAAAACAAAAAACTGCGAATGCTGGAAATCCAAAACAAAAACAGAATTACCTGGAATAACTCAGCAGGTCTGGCAGTGGCGTTTTCTTCGGCAGAGAAGAAAAGAGTTGACTCTTCGAGTCCTCATGACCCTCCGACAGAACTAGCTGAATCCCAGGAAGGGTTGAAATATAAGCTGGTTTAAGGTGGTGGTTGGGGGGGGGGGGGGGGGGGGGGGGGGGGGGGTGGCGGGGGGAGGGGTGGTTGGGTGGGGGGAGAGAATTGGAAGGGGGTGGTGTGGTTGTAGATAAAAGCAGTGATAGAAGCAGATCATCAAAAGATGTCACAGACAGCAGAACAAAAGAACACATAGGTGTCGGAGTTGGTGATATTATCTAAACGAATGTGCTAATTAAGAATGGATGGTAGGGCACTCAAGGTACAGCTCTAGTGGGGGTGGGGGGAGCATAAAAGATTTAAAATATTTTAAAATAATGGAAATGGGGGGGTAAAAGAAAAATCTATATACTTTATTGGAAGAAACCAAAAGGAATGGGGAAGAAACAGAAAGGGGGTGGGGATGGAGGACAGAGTTCAAGACCTAAAGTTGTTGAATTCAATATTCAGTCCGGAAGGCTGTAAAGTGCCTAGTCGAAAGATGAGGTGTTGGAGGAACAATCACACCTCCCCCCTCCACTTCTCTCCCCCCACCCAACCCCCCACCCCACCCCACCACCCCTCCCCCCCACCTTAAACCAGCTTATATTTCAACCCTCCCTGGGATTCACCTAGTTTTGTCGAAGGGTCATGAGGACTCGAAACGTCAGCTCTTTTCTTCTCCGCCGATGCTGCCAGACCTGCTGAGTTTTTCCAGGTGCTGATAAGGGATGTGGCTGAACGAAAGACGGGGACTTCCCTCCAGACAAACTGACCTGCCTGAAACTTTATGGGGGAGGGGAGGGGAGGAAGGTACTGCTTGGCCATTTCGCCCTTGGGTCTATTGAGAGTCTCAAGTGGCCAATGTATATCCACCTAAGCCCGCTTGCCACCCATCTTTATTTTATCCGCAACAGGGAGAAGCCCAATCCAGTTTGAGCAGCCGATCTCCCTCGCTGGTCTTGCACCCGAGATAGTGCTGGAAGTCTCACCTTTAAACTAGAAACGCTCTTCCCAGTGCGAGCAAGCAGCAGCGTATTGGCCTCGCTCACCAACTGCCTTTTTAGACAGGGTAGCGGGGTGGGATGGGGGAGTGAGGGGGTAGGGTTGGGGGGTTGGGGCACAGTGCCTGATAAAATCCAGCCCAATGAGTCATCAATGACCTTTCTCCTGTATGTTCCCGCTGTGAAATCATAATTGTCTCAATGTTACATAGTAATCACTACTCATGGATAAAGTTTCAGCTACTGAGGATAGTTAATCACTTCTGACAAATTCTAGGCGAAACATTTGCCTCTTGGTTAATGTTCGACAAACGAATTGAAAAGTTATCGTTGATCCTAATGAGGGTGGGAGACTTTACTAACTTTTCTAATCTACACATCTACCAAATAGGAATACTCCCATTGACAATTAGACTTCGATTTCTTCGACATCGAATTTGCACATATTTTCTTTTTATTTGGAGTTCTGCGTAACACAAAGTTATGCAGAGTCCCCCAAACGCTTCTCAAGACTATAAAGGCTTTATAGTTTTGTGAAGTGCACACCTGCTCTTCCTCGTGACTGGAACTGTTGTAAGCTTTACGAATCACAACAACACTCCATAACAAGTAGAGAAATCATCTCAAATAAACTGCTAAAAATAGCAGCCGAGATATCTATTCATTCCGGACGTTTCAAAGTACCTTTACAGGAGCCACATTGGGATACCGGAACATCAAATGTCTGGTTTGGAGTTGTGTTTGGGGCTTGAGGATCCCAACAGATTTCCCATCCCCTTCAATTGATCACTGACAGATTTTCAGAGCCACTCCACCTGTGATTCGGCCTCACTCCAACATTCTGACAGCGATCAGGAGTGGCGGTCATTGGCACTTCAAGATTTCCCCCATCCACTCATTTGTGCTCAGTAACTGGCTACGTAACACGACAGAATGGTCCAATAGAGCATCAGCCATTTGACACACACACGCACTCACACTCACACACGCACTCACACACACTCACAGACACACACTCACACTCACACACTCACAGACACACACACTCACACTCACAGACACACATTCACACGGTCAGTGACGAAAAAGTTCCAATTTTCAAAACATAAAAACTACCTTTTAACGTACATTAATTGAAATAGTAATAGGATATGAAAGGTGCTTCAAAGTTAAGTATCTAATTATGTTAAGAAGAGTGTTAATTAGATTAAGGATCTAATTGATTTTGAAACCAATAAGCAGAGTAAAGAGTCAAGTACTTGTCCAAACAACAATAAAATAAAATAAGATGCTAGCAAATGTAAGGCTTTAATTATCACATGACTGTAGGTTCAATTTTCACAATAAATATCGAAGAATATACACTGGCGACAAGACAGGGCTGACTAATATTTATATTTTAATGCGTGTATTACATAACTACATATGTCATTGAATTATGACTTTTTTGTGATCCTGTGGCTGAATAATCATGAGATGTTTACTGTGATTATTGGGCTGAACAACAAATTTGATCTTAACTGCAATTGTCATAACGTTATCAATTGACTTCATAATCACTGTCACCATTGCTCTCAGAGTATTGAACATCTACCCGAATTGTCAACGTAAACAATAATGTTTATTATTTGACAAACAACGATTAATTACGTGGTCTAGTAATCCTTATATATTCGCTCTAATTATTTGAACGGGCATCGATTGGAATTAAAGAATGTTGATTGGTCTGAACAATGATTTGATCCTTCGTCCTCCAATAGAAAAAATAAATCTGTCGAAATAATAATTTGATATTCATTATTATTATTGAATTAAACAATTAGACTCTCAGTATGCTTACCGGACTAAACAAAAATGTTGTTCTGCGTTGATCAACAGACTGAACATTATTCAGTAATTTACTGTCATCACTTGGCTGCACAATAATTAAATAGCACTATGAAATCTGTAGACTATTTCCATTCAACAATTAGTTTTTGTTTTGTTGAAGGACAACAATTATAGGTCTCAATATTAATCAGAACTCTTTTTAAATAAGTAGATTTTCTGCCGAAAAACCATGTCAATATCTACTGGAAGTAGTGGCGATAACATGTACAATTATTTAAAGTTGCAGTTGTCTGAACAGGACCTATATTTTCTGCTTATGGAAACTCAAAAAATAACAACTAATCCTGTCCGATTATTGAATCGAACAATGGCAAGACGTTTAACGAGTTAACTCAAGAGAACTATATTTATGCGTTCACAATGTTTCTTGGATTTCACACTTAGAGCAAACACAATGTATTTATTGGACTGAAAATAATGGAATGTCAATTGAACTCATTGGGCGTGAAACATGAACAAATTCACTGTGTTATTGAATTTTATGAAAAATTCTCTGAGCACTACAATCATCGTCTTTTCCACATTGTCATATGCAGTGTTTTACTCACCAGAAAAAAGAACAATGTTTAATCAACGTATTCCAATGCTCATTAATTACACTCTGCTGTGCTGAAGGGGGAAAAAAACTATTGATCCCACCTGTTTACTGCACTTTTCATTAATTGCATACTTGGTGTGCTGATTCGAGAGAATACACTATAATTATTTAATCAGATTATTGCAGTGTTTATTAATCATAAAACAACTGTTCTAATTTGACATAATAAACAATATTTATTTAATATGATTATTGTTCTTTTCTTTCGTTGCTCGCTTGAGGTGTTGTTTGAACAGAACACACAATAACTATTTAATATATTTATTGTCCTGTTCATTAAATGTTCAATTAATGCGCTGCTTGGACAGAACAACCCCTATTTATTTAAACTTTTTGTTGCAACGTTCATTAATTACACGTTTAGGGTGTTAATTCGGCAGAACAAAAAAAAAAACATGATTAACCTGCTTATTGGAATTTCCATTAGTTACAAATTTAATACGCTGATTTTGAAAGGAAAACGATTCTCATTGTACACTTCATTTATTGTACACGTTCTGTGTTGATAAGGCAGAACAACCAATATTATTTGATCTGCCACTTCAATGTCCATTAATTTCATACTTAATTTGTTATTTGGAGAGGAGAATACATGTTTATTAAACCCGCTCATGTTCTGTTCATCAATTACACACTTAGTGTTGTGAGTGGATAAAACAAATACTATTTATTGATAATGTTGATTGCACTTTTTGTTAATCAGACACTTGCTGTGCTGATTATTCTGAACAATAATTATTATTTCTTAATTCTAACAACAGGGGCAGCCTCTGCTCTGAAGCCCTGCCTGATTAATTGGAGCTTTCGGCAGTGTGAGCCTTAAGTGTTTCACCCTACAAACAATCAGCAGTGGATCCTACAAATGCTAACTTCTAATGGCCTCGCAATCTAACAATTATATTAAAATTATTATATATGTTCTTTGGTTATTGCTATGAAAACTGACGCCTCATCAACATATTGTGAAGAACAATATTGTGGATATTAATCTGAGGCCTTGTCCCTAAATGATATTTTTGCCTGTGCTAGTAATTTATTTTCTTGGAAGGAAATATTAAATGTTACATTCCGTGAAACCTGGAGTTAGAATTGGTAATTTCCCTTCACTTCTTCGAGACAACATTTCAATAGTTGCTGATCCTACTTATTTAAAATATAAATAGTTACACAGGCTGATGTCCCGAGAGAACATTAGATGTTTACTGCCATTATTGGTTTGATCACTGTTATTCTGCATCATTTATTCATGGGATGTGTGAGCCGCTGGCTCTGCAAGCATTTGTTGCCCATTTCCAATTGCCCTTGTTCAGTTTCAACCACATTGCTGTGGTACTGGAATAGTGGACATGTAGGCCAAAGCAGGTAAGGACTGCATGTTTCCATCCATAATGGACATTAGTGAACCAGATGTTGCATTTTATCAGCTACTTCCTAAGATCAATATTAATGAGAGTGCTAATTCGACAATTCCTCCTTATAACTTCACATGTTCATTTATTCTGGTATTTTCTTCGGCATCAGCTTAATGGTCATCATTCAGCTACTATTGTTTTTATTGGATTTGAATTCAGCCATGGTGGGATTTGAAATGCCGTCTGCAAAGCATTACCTTTGGGTTTCTTCATAACTAATTCAGTGGTATGACCACAAGGCATCCACAATTTTAGGATTGAACAATAACTTTGTATTTCTTTCCACAAAACAATCCTTCCAAATTTACTCCACCTGTTGGTTGATTAACAATTCATGTATAGTGCTTATGGGACTGTGTATGAATGTAACATTCACTCTGCTTTTCAACAGGACGGTAATTACAATTGTTGAAATGTGATTACTTGTTTCAATAGTTATCAGCTATTTCTCAAGATCAGTGAACTTGTGTAACTGTGTACATTCAGTATTCTGGTCCTTGAATCACTGGTACTACTTTGTTCTTGTAATTAATGTACAATTTTAAATATCGAACGATTATGCTCTCCAATATTCACAAAATATATACCTGGTGTCAATATTGAAAATAACAATGGCTAGACACATTGTGAAATGATAATGAAATGCTTCCTGTGAAGATTGGACAAACATTAATCTGTTGGCTAAAGTCTAACCGTTTCTTGCAATTTAATTTTTGTTATTATTGGGCGAGAAACACAGAACTGCTTAAACTAATTATTGTCTGGACATCAGTTGCATATTTAATGTGTTTATTGTTCTTAAAATAATCAATTGTTTTAGATTTCTTGTAAAATTGAAGATTAATTATGTAATCTCAGACTATTCGAATACAGGATAATTTGATATGATTTAAAAAAAACATGTTTCATGAGATGGCATGCTGTTTAGTTCTTATATATTCTGTTTCCCGTGAAATTATTATGCATCCTGCATGAGGATGTACCAAGACAATAGTTCAACGCCATCATCCAGCTGAACAATAACTGGATTTCCATTTCCATATATATATTTCATGTTAATTTGATTATGACTGACACTGTTGGCAAGAACTATTAATTATTTCAACTGATGAGTGAACCGAAAAATAATTTGATAAATACTGTGATTAAGGGGAAAGCAATGATTAATTACT
The DNA here is from genome assembly GCA_026770705.1 of Isurus oxyrinchus. Lineage (NCBI taxonomy): Eukaryota > Metazoa > Chordata > Chondrichthyes > Lamniformes > Lamnidae > Isurus > Isurus oxyrinchus. Next base: position 521,357 of record JANJGN010000303.1, on the reverse strand, counting down.
TCGGCAAACAATCCTTAGACATTTGTTGTAATTAATTGGAAAAGCACATTGATATTGGACTGAACAATGCTTCGACATTTAGCCTCAGCAGTGAAAATGCATAAATTACACATGCTCTGGGATCATAAAATGCTATGATATGTTTGTCATCACTAACTTTTTAAAGAAAGGATTAGATATTTACTGAACAGTGATTAGTTGTTTACACTAATTACTGCACTGACGATTGGTCAGATTTTAATGGCCATCATTGTAGTGTTCGGAAATTAAACAGAACAGTGAATATTCAATGCACCCACTCACAAGTGTTATCGCTTTGCTTACTATGTTATGACCATCCGGTTATGCGGAGTATGAATTGACCAAATGATTGAGCGAATTGGAACAACCAGTTTTGACCAAGTTATCATTTCTACACTGTGAAACATTCCTTCACATTCCCAAAGGCCATACTGGACTTGCATATCAATAGCAATGATGTGTTTATGTATTTATTTGCCAATGTGAGTCTATTAATCAATGTTCCGCTGAAAGAATCCACAAACTCTTTCCCTTCAGCTCTATATCATGGCAATCTAGACCCGCCAACAATGAGTGAATCGAAAGTCATTGAGGTTATGAACTCACACATCACGTCGTTGAGTTCAGCTTTAACAACACCATGTATGCACACATAAGTGGTGTTGTCCTGGGATCCGCTGTAGGTCCAGCTCCCACATAGACCTTTGCAGGGTTCCATGTGAAATTGCCTTCTATGAAATTCCACTCATCCTCCTTGACTTAGAATATGTCCGTTATGCAGATATTAGGACTTGCTTTATTTAAAACCCTCGCAAAATATATATATTTAGTTACATATCTTAATGGGCTCCATCCTGCACTGAATTTCACCTCTGAAATAGAGCAGCAAATGGATTCGCTTTCATTGATGGAGTCACTGAGGAATCTGCCAGCTGTTTCTCTACTAAAACAAAAACAGACTTACCTGGAAAAACACAGCAGGTCTGGCAGCATTGGTGGAGAAGAAAAGAGTTAACATTTCAATCCTCATGAACCTTCAACAGAACCGGGTGAATCCAAGGAGAGGGGTGAAATATAAGGGGGGGGGGAAGCGTTGGGTTGGGGGAGAGAAGTGGAGGGGGCTGGTGTGGTTGTAGGGACAAACAAGCAGTGATAGGAGCAGATAATCAAAAGAATTCACAGACAAAAGAACGAAAGAACACAGGGGTGTTGAAGTTGGTGATATTATTAAACGAATGAGCTAATTAAGAATGGATGGTAGGGCACTCAAGGTATAGCTCTAGTGGGGGTGGGGGGAGCATAAAAGATTTAAAAATAATGGAATTAGGTGGGAAAAGAAAAATCTATATAAACTATTGGAAAAAAACAAAAGGAAGGGGGAAGAAACAGAAAGGGGGTGGGGATGGAGGAGGGAGCTCAAGATCTAAAGTTGTTGAATTCAATATTCAGTCCGGAAGGCTGTAAAGTGCCTAGTTGGAAGATGAGGTGTTGTTCCTCCAGTTTGCGTTGGGCTTCACTGGAACAATGCAGCAAACCAAGGACAGACATGTGGGCAAGAGAGCAGGGTGGAGTGTTAAAATGGCAAGCGACAGGGAGGTTTGGGTCATTCTTGCGGACAGACTGCAGGTGTTCTGCAAAACAGTCACTCAGTCTGCGTTTGGTCTGTCCAACATAGATGAGACCGCATTGGGAGCAACAAATGCAGTAGACTAAGTTGGGGGAAATACAAGTGAAATGCTGCTTCACTTGAAAGGAGTGTTTGGGCCCTTGGACGGTGAGGAGAGAGGAAGTGAAGGGGCAGGTGTTGCATCTTTTGCGTGGGCATGGGGAGCTGCCATAGGTGCGGGTTGAGGAGTAGGGGCTGATGGGGGAGTGGACCAGGGTGTCCCAGAGGCAACGATCCCTATGGAATGCCGCGAGGGGTGTGAAGGGAAGTTGTGTTTGGTGGTGGCATCATGCTGGAGTTGGCAGAAATGACGGAGGATGATCCATTGAATGCGGAGACTGATGGGGTGATAAGTGAGGACAAGAGGGACCCTATCATGTTTCTGGGAGGGAGGAGAAGGTGTAAGGGCAGAATCGCGGGAGTTGGGCCGGACACGATTGAGGGCCCTGTCAACGACCGTGGGTGGAAAACCTCGGTTAAGGAAGAAGGAGGACATGTCAGAGGAACCGTTTTTGAAGGTAGCATCATCGGAACAGATGCGACGAAGGCAAAGGAACTGGGAGAATGGGATGGAGTCCTTACAGGAAGTGGGGTGTGAGGAGCTGTAGTCGAGGTAGCTGTGGGAGTCGGTGGGTTTGTAATGGATATTGGTGGACAGTCTATCACCAGAGATAGAGACAGAGAGGTCAAGGAAGGGAAGGGAAGTGTCAGAGATGGACCACGTGAAAATGATGGAGGGGTGGAAATTGGAAGCAAAATTAATAAATTTTTCCAAGTCCTGATGAGAGCATGAAGCGGCACCGAAGTAATCATCGATGTACCGGAGAAAGAGTTGTGGAAGGGGGCCGGAGTAGGACTGCAACAAGGAATGTTCCACATACCCCATAAAGAGACAGGCATAGCTGGGGCCCATGCGGGTACCCATAGCCACACCTTTTATTTGGAGAAAGTGAGAGGAGTTGAAGGAGAAATTGTTCAATGTGAGAACAAGTTCAGCCAGATGGAGAAGTGTAGTGGTGGATGGGGATTGTTCGGGCCTCTGTTCGAGGAAGAAGCTAAGGGCCCTCAGACCATCCTGGTGGGGGATGGAGGTGTAGAGGGATTGGACATCCATGGTGAAGAGGAAGCGGTTGGGACCAGGGAACTGGAAACTGTTGATGTGACATAAGGTGTCAGAGGAATCACGGATGTAGGTGGGAAGGGACTGGACAAGGGGAGAGAGAAGGGTGTTAAGATAATGAGAAATTAGTTCCATGGGGCAGGAGCAAGCTGAGACGATCGGTCTACCGGGGCAGTTCTGTTTGTGCATTTTGGGTAGGAGGTAGAAGCGGGCCATCTGACTATCTGGTTGGAAGCTGTGGGAGGCAGATCTCCAGAGGAGATGAGGTCAGTGACAGTCCTGGAAACAGTGGCTTGATGTTCAGTGGTGGGTTCATGGTCCAGGGAGAGGTAGGAGGAAGTGTCTGCGAGTTGACGCTCAGCCTCCGCGAGGTAGAGGTCAGTGCGCCAGACAACAACAGCACCACCCTTGTCAGCGGGTTTGATGACAATGTCAGGGTTGGACCTGAGAGAATGGAGTGCAGTAAGTTCAGAGAGAGACAGGTTAGAGTGGGTGAGAGGAGCAGAGAAATTGAGACGACTAATGTCGCGCCGACAGTTCTCAATGAAAAGATCAAGAGAAGGTAAGAATCCAGAGGGAGGGGTCCAGGTGGAGGGAGAATATTGGAGGTGGGTAAAAGGATCCGTTGAATTGGGAGAGGACTCCTGCCCAAAGAAGTGAGCCCGGAGACGAAGACGACGAAAGAAGAGTTCAGTATCATGCCGAGCCCGAAATTCATTGAGGTGAGGGCGTAAGGGTATGAAACTAAGTCCTTTGCTGAGCACTGAACGTTCAGCATCGGAGAGGGGAAGGTCAGGGGGTATAGTGAATACACGGCTGGGACTGGGATTGGAAGATGGAGTGGGGACGGAGGGACAGGCTGGGGTGGAGGGTCCTAGATGGGTGTTGGTGTTGATGAGTTGTTGTAACTTGAGAGAAAGAGAAAAAGTTTCTTGTTGAGGCGTCGGATGAGACGAAGAATAAAATGAAACTGGGGGCACGCGCAGCTTTGAAAAAGGGTACGGCGGTGCTGCTGGAGGGAGAGGTCGAGTGTGTTCATATGGCGGCGCATGGAACTGAGTGTGGATTTCAGAATGTGACGGGAACAGCAGTCTGAGAAATGTTTTATGTCCCGGAGATACCTGTAATCCTGGGTGGGTTCGAAACAAGAGGGATGGAATTTCAGTAGAAATCTACATGGGGTAAGAGGGAGATGAAAACAGTCACTGAGAAAGGAGATATGGCTGTGAAAGCGGGTTTTAGTAAACACCTTGTCAAACACCAGGAGAGAAATGGAAAGCAATGAAGGTGAACAAGGCAAAAGAGAGATACGGAAATCTTGTCGCAGAGACGAACGGAACTTCTTCAAGGTAGGCATTTCTTAAAGAGCAGTGGCAGTCAATTAAACACAGAGATAAAAACAAAAAAACTGCGGTGCTGGAGATCTAAAACAGAAACAGAATTACCTGGAAAAACTCAGCAGGTCTGGCAGCATCGGCGGAGAAGAAAAGAGTTGACATTTCGAGCCCTCAAGACCCTTCAACAGAACTGGGTGAATCCAAGGAGAGGGGTGAAATATAAGCTGGTTTCAGATGGGGGCAGGGGGTTTGGGTGTGGGGAGAGAAGTGGAGAGGACTGGTGTGGTTGTAGGGAGAAGCAAGCAATGGTAGGAGCAGATAATCAAAATATGTCAGAGACAAAAGAACAAAATAACACAGAGGTGTTGAAGTTGGTGATATTATCTAAACGAATGTGCTAATTAAGAATGGATGGCAGTGCACTCAAGGTATAGCTCTAGTGGGGGTGGGGGGCGTAAATGATTTAAAAATAATTCAAATAAGTGGGAAAAGAAAAATCTATATAAATTATTGGAAAAAACAAAGGAAGGGGGAAGAAACAGAAAGGGGGTGGGGATGGAGGAGAGAGTTCAGGATCGAAAGTTGTTGAATTCAATATTCAGTCCAAAAGGCTGTAAAGTGCCTAGTCGGAAGATGAGGTGCTGTTCCTCCAGTTTGTGTTGGGCTTCACTGGAACAATGCAGCAAGCCAAGGACAGACATGTGGGCAAGAGAGCAGGGTGGAGTGTTAAAATGGCAAGCGACAGGGAGGTTTGGGTCATTCTTGCGGACAGACCGCAGGTGTTCTGCAAAGCGGTCGCCCAGTTTACGTTTGGTCTCTCCAATGTAGAGGAGACCACATTGGGAGCAACGAATGCAGTAGACTAATTTGGGGGAAATGCAAGTGAAATGCTGCTTCACTTGAAAGGAATGTTTGGGCCCTTGGATGGTGAGGAGAGAGGAAGTGAAGGGGCAGGTGTTACATCTTTTGCGTGGGCATGGGGTGGTGCCATTGGAGGGGGTTGAGGAGTAGGGGGTGATGGAGGAGTGGACCAGGGTGTCCCGGAGGGAACGATCCCAACAGAATGCCACCAGGGGTGGGGTGAAGATAAGATGTGTTTGGCTATGTCTACTCTCCCTCTCTGCCACTCTCCCTGCCTCCCGCATTATCCCTGCCTCCCAATGCCTGTTGCAATTTTATGCGCCTCTGTTTCTAACTCACTATTTCTCTTCAACTACCTCTCTCTCTCTCAGTCCTTTTTGCTCTCTCTCTCTTTCTCTCTCTCTTGCTCCCTCACTCTCTCTCTCTCACTGGCTGTCTATTGTTCTCTCTACATATCTCCCTGTCATTCTCTACCTCGCTCTATCTCCCTGTCTCTCTGTCTCTCCCTCTCTGTTTCCCTGTCTCGATCTCATCCTCCCTCTGCCTCTCTCTCAAATCTCTCTGATTAGCACTCCCTCTCTCGCGCTCTCTATCTCTCTCTGTGCCTCTCTATGCCTCTCTGTCTGCCTCCTTTTCTGTGTTTCTCTCTGTCTTTTTCCCTCTCTCCCACTTTGGCTCTCTCTCTGCATCACAGTTACTCACTGTCTTTCCCTGTGTGCTTCTAGCTTTCTCTCTGTCGCTACCTCGCTCTGTCTCCGTCTCTCTCCCTCTACCTCCCTCTGCCTCTCTCCTTCACTCTATTTTTCTCTATATATCTCTCCCTATCACTAGCTCTCTCTCCCACACTCTTTCTATGTGCCTCAGCATCTCTCCTACTGTCTCTCTTTCCCTTTCGCTCCATCCCTGGAACCATCTTGGTTTTTCTCTCTCTCCCTGTTTCTGTTCTCTCACCCTCTCTCTCTCTCTCTCTCTTTCTATCCCTCTGTTTCCCTATCCCCCCTCTCTCCCTGCCTTTCCCTGTCTATCTATCTCTACCCCTTTCTGTCACTCGCTGTCTCTCTGTCTCTCTCAGCCTCTCTATCGGTCTCCCTCTCCCTCCATCTCTATCTCACTGTCTGCCTCTCAACCTCTCACTCTTCCTTTTTGCTGCCTCTCTCTTTATTATTCCGAGCCCCTTCTCTCCTTCAAAGACTCTTTCTATGTCTCACTCTCTACTCTTTCTGGCTCTGTCTCTCCACCTCTCTCCCACACACTCATTCTCTCTGATCCTCTCGCTGTCTCTATCTCTTTGCCTTTCTCTCTCTCTCTCTCTGTCTCTCTCACACTTTCTCTCTCTCTCTCTTTCTCAGTCTCCCTCTCTCTCTGCCTGTTTCTCTTTCGATGTCTCTGCCCACCAATACCCTCAACTCTGCACACCGACCTTTCTCCCTCTTTTTGGCTTCAACTTCTATGACCGATCCCTCTGTTGCTCTTTGATAAATGCTGTGCCGTGTTCTGGCGGAACGACTGCTGTCCAAACAATGTGATGAATCGCGCTGGTGGACAGGCAGACCATCCAATGGGATTGTGGAGATGTTCTCAGGTGGAATTTCATTGCAATCGCTGACTGATAGTTATATTGGACAGACAGCCCCGTTAACGGGATCGCCGCGATGCTTGAAGATTTATTTTCTTTTTCTGCCCAATCAATGAGGGTAATCCATTCTGACAAACAGCCCTGTGACTGGGAGGACCGAGAAGGTAGGTGGTCTGTACGTTTTCATTCCAACCAGTGAGGCGTATCCATGATGGACAGACAGCTGGGCTAATGGGAAATCCCAGTTAGTGTGTTATTCTCATCATTGAATGACTTGAAGAAGGAAAAGGATATTTCTTGACATCCTCCAACTGCTTTCTGAACAGATTCATGTCATGGTGAAAATCACAGTGTTAGTGAAGCAGCTAAGGAGCCATACAAAATTAACACGGAAATTCCACATCCAGTTCCAAACAAAATAAACCAATGATGTTCATCATAACAGGATGTAATTGGCTGAGAAAGCAAACAGTAGAATTATGGACATTCTTCGACTCTCCATCTCTGGGTCTCTGGGACTCTCCCCACTGCTGTGAGCCCGGAGTCTCCTGCGGGCTCTGCTGCTCAGTAAAATGTGTCTGATGGTGAGAACATTGAGCAGCAGAATCAGGACAAATGGGACACCCGGGGTTAGAATGTGGTAGAGGAGGTCGGTTGTTACCCAGAACAGACGCTGCTGAACATCAAATGTAACGTCACAAAACCAGGGGGGATTCACCCGCGAATACCGACCTGTAAACATAAAATAATAGAAAATGGTCTTCAAACAGCTCAGCACAGTCACTGTCCCCAGGACCACAGCTGCTGTTTTCTCGCTGCAATATTTACTTTTCAGCTTCGGGCAACAAATGGCCACAAATCGATCAAAGGTGAATGTGACTGTGAACCAGACAGAACAGTCAGTGGCTGCATAAAGCAGGACAGCGTGGATATTACACACGGGGATGGAATCCAGGAAACGAATCTGTTAACAAAAAACTTTTGGGAATGTGTCTCAATTTGACTTTCAGACTCAGGACCAGTAGATCCGCCACTACCATAGCCTCTAGGTATCAAGAGACAGATTTACTCAGACCACAGTGTTTGGACTTCAGGGTAACAATTGTGATTAAGTTCAGCGTAAGGAAAGGAAATAAGGGCTGACATTATTTATTCCGCTGGGGAATATACTACCAGTTTGCATGAGGAGTTGCTGATATTTTCAAATGTGTGACTGCGTCCAGTGATTTATTGAATGAAATGAAAGTGAGAGAATATAAGAAGATGTCCTTTATAAAGTAGATGGAAGTAGAGATTAGAAAACAAACAAACACGGGCTGTGAGCAAGGAGGTGACTCCCAACCACACACTGACCAAAACACCCAGACAGAAACATCTCTCTCTCTGTCTCTCCGTCTCTTTCTGTCTCTCTCTCACACACACACACACGGGCAAGCACTAACACACTTATGTACAGAGGCATGCACATACCGCACATGCCAAGTGCAAATAGAAACTCACCCATACACAAACATTGCACGCGCACGCGCACACACACCCTCACATGCACTCACACATGGACACACATCTTCGCATATGCAGACAGACACACACAAACACACAAACACACACACATGCACATTGTCACAGGCTCTTTCTGACACTGGTGCACGTGCACACGCAAAATCCCAAACACACACACACTGATAAATTCACACTGATAAAGACAGGCACAGAAAAAGAATCAATTTAACTAAGACACTGCACCGTTCTCTGTATGTCTCTGTAGCTCTTTGTATCACTCTCGCTCTCTATCACTCTCTGTCTTATTCTCTCTCTCTCTCTGACTGACTGTCTATCTCTCTCTGCCTCTCTCCTTATCATTCTCTCGCTCTCACTCTCTCTCCCTCTCTCTCCCTTTCTCTCTACCTCTCTGTCTCTCTGTCTCTCTCACACACACACACACACACACATACAGGGACTCGCACACTGACACATACACCGACACATGCACAAAGGCACGCATATTCACATGAACATGCATGTACAGATGCACTGACACACAAGCGCACAAACCTGCACACACACACACACACAAACACACACTTACAAATGCACACAAGTAAGCACACGCAAATGGACTCGCACATATGCACACACAGACACAAGCAAGCATGTGCACGTGGAAATGTATGTATAGACGCTTTGAGACACAAGAAGTGCACGGACGCGGGAATTATATTAAAGAAAATGAACAGGGGATGTTGTAACATGCCTTTGCGAGATTGCATAATTACATCAGTGGAATGGATGTGTGTCACGCAATGCCATTTTAGTTTCACTTTAGGCTGTTAGCAGACCACATTGCTTACCTCTGCTGCTGACGGGTCTTCAAATTGTATACCTCTATTTTAAACTTCCATGTGCCTAGTCACAATAAAAAAGCCCAAATGTTAGTCCATCATGAATGATCAGTGCCTTTTTATCTCTCCAAACACATCACATGAAGAGCCATCATTCACCGCTTCCCTTTGATTTCTGTCTCACAGCCAATGTCACATCCACAATGCCACTTGAATCCATGGAATTCAATTTCCATTGCAATTGCATTAAGTAACACTTAATCACACTTTTTTCATCTATATAACATCAAGCTCAGTTCACTCATCAATCCCCTCGATACTGAGACAAAGGACTTAATTTAGTTTATTCATTGCCATGTTACATTAACGTATTTTGATTATTGTCAATTGTAAACCCTACTTATCTCACAAAGAAGTATCTTGCCCTTGATTATGGCCTCAAGTAATTTCCTCCAAAAATTCATAAGATTCGCCAGTGTTACACTGACATTAATCTGAATGTTCATTTTTCCAAGGTTTTTACCGCTCTCCTTTAATAAACAGGGTAAGGCATTTACAACCCCAGTCCTCTGACACCACTCCCATAACCAAGCATGATTGAAACATGATGGTCAGTGTCTCTGCTATGACAACCATTTGTTCCCTAAGCAACCCTCAAGCATCCCAGCCAGGCCGGAAAATGTTCGACTTTATTGTGATTTAATAAGTATTGAAGTGAAAGATGTTAATTGAACCTGTTTGTACAATACCTGTAATTAATGTCAGTTCCAATGGATCCTAAGTGTGCCACTAGAGGGTATCCCCCTTCTATTAATAAGAAACACCGTTCAAAGTGTTACTCCATTGTTTCAGCGAGAGCATCACCTCCGACAGTAAAAAGATCAGCGGCTCCAGGGAGAGGAGAAGAAGAGGTCAGGACCTCAGGGCAATAGATTTGAATGTTCCACCAATAGATCAGATGCTGAGAACATTAGATTGGAATATTCCAACAATGGACAGGAGTTTTTCCAAATTAATTTTGTTGGTTTCTGGAGACTTTTGGTGGAATACATTATCTGACAAGGTCCTATATATATTTTTCATTATTCAACAATTTTACTATCCCATCCTGGCCATCTCTGGATCTGGAACTTTCCAGGAAGTGGCATGTAACATATCCAACATCTCCAGATATATTGCCCATCAGTGTTTCCACTAACTGACAAGGACCATCTATGCCGAATGAGGAACGCATACTGTTTTCTACCTCGGCTGGGAGAAGCAGGGTGAGAGTTCCGATGGTTTTCCCAGAATAGCAGGATTCCCGGTGCTGTACCTGGCAATGTCAGGCCCTCATGTTAACGGGGAGAGGTTCAGGAACTGTAATAACTCTCACTCCAGAAATGTGTTTTTTTTATATATATTCCTTCATGGATGTGGGTGTCAGTGGCTAATTTTCCCTGAGAAGGAATTGTTGAGCTTCCACAATGCATTGTTGTGTGTGACCAAGAACATTACATAATGCTGGATAATATCCAATTTCAGGACAGCAGCCAGGATATTTTAATCCTACAGTGGACAGTAATTCCCAACTTTTTCAGGTCTCCACATATAAAAAGATTGTGGCTTCTAGAAGATGAAGTTTGTGCTTTCGATACATGGCACAAAACACCCAGAATCTCACACATTCCCATCACCAACCAACCACGTGAAAATGACGTGTGTATACCTAGAGTAATAGAGCCAGGATAACACCATGGAGCAGACCTTTGGTGTGATGAAGCATCGTTTCTGATTCCAAAAACATCTCGGGCCTAACCATCCAGTAAACGCTGGAAAACACGTTCAATTCCATGCTGTATTGTTGCACCCCTCATATCATCACCATCATGAAGTGACAGGCATTGACCCCAGGAATCCGGAGGGTACCTCAGGAGGAGGAGGAAGATGAGGAGGCCGGGAACCTACTGCCTCGAGTCTGGCCGGCTGTCGCAAAGTGCCTGATATGACTTTGGTGCCCACTGGACAACTTCCACTTCCATGGTGGATCCCCCATTCTCCACTGTTACATCCATCTGAAACGTCCCGTCACAGCTTTCCCTTGGGCAACATCCTGTAATAAAAACAGAAACAAACAAATAATGTCATTAACATATTTTCAAACAAAATATCCAATTATGCAATACACCTGAACTATTCAGTCTTGTGTATTCCCCTGGCGCCTGCCTTCTGGTTTCCTCTGACTCACCTATTGCTCCTACACTGTGCTTCCCCACTGACGCTAGCATGGCAGGTGGAAGGCTGCTGGATTACACTGGGGGGCACTGCCGGGGGTCTGGAAGGAGCCCATCGAGCAGCTCAGGGGCCTGAGGGCACAGATTGGCAACACCTCACCATGGGCAGCAGAAGTCTGTGTTGTCTGATGGGTAAGAACCGGGACACTGGAGGAGTAGAAGTGAAGGGGGATCTAACGTTGACATTCTGAGAGACTGTAGACAATGATAATACACTTGCTGTCGGATGCAGTGCATTTCAGCAAAGACTTTTTTACTCAGTCCCAAATGGGAGACTTATAAAGAAGGAAAGTGCACATGGAATGCAATATACTCTGATAAGGTAGATTCAAAATTGGCTTAGTGGCAGGAGACAGAGGGTGATGACAGAATTATGCTTTATTGGCTGGAAGTCAGTGCCAAATGGCATACCACATGATCTGTCTTCAGTCCCCTATTATTTGTAATTTATATAAATGACATAGAGGCCTATGAAGGGTTAGGATTAGTAAGTTTGCTGATGACACAAAGATTGGCCGGGTGCTTAATAGTGAGGTTGAATGTCTTGGGCTACATGAAGATACAGACTGGATGGTCAAATAGGCATATAAGTGGAAGATGGAATTTATCACTGAACAGTGTGAGGTGATAGACTTTTGAAGGAGTAATTTGACAACAATTAATTCCATGGACATTATGATACTAGTATGTTCTAAGGAATAAAGGGACCTTGTTTTGTGTGTCCATAGATCTCTGAACGTGGAGGGGCATACTAGTGGGGTGGTGAAAAAGGCATATGGGACACTTGCCTTTATCAATCGAGGTATAGAGTACATAAGTAGGGATTTGACGTTGGAGTTGTATAGACCCTTGGTGAGTTCACAGCTGGAGTACTGTGTGCAGTAAAGGGAGCCACTTTAAAGGAAGGATGTCAGTGCACTGGATGGGGTGCAGAGGAGATTCACCAGGATGTTGGCTGGCATAGAACATTTAAGTTATGAAGAGAGCACGGATAGACTCGGGTTGTTTTAGTTGGAACAGAGAAGACTGAGGGGTGACCAGATTGAAGTGTGCAAGATTATCAGCAGCATGGGCAGGGTTGATAGGGAGTAGCTTTTCCCCTTATTGGAAGGGCAAAGTGGACAAAGTTCAAGTTGAGTGGCAGGAGGTTTAGGAGGGTGTGAGAAAAAACTTTTTTTCCCCAGAAGGTTTTGAGGATCTGGAATGCAATTCTTGGGATTGTGGTGGAGGCAGGTTGCCTCATTTCTTGTGAAAAATACAGGGATGAGCACTTGGCACATCATAACATTCAAGGTTAAGGTCCAAGTGCTGGTACATGGAATTAGTTATATACGACAGGTGTTTCTCAAAGTCGGTGAAGACTCGATGGGCCGACCAGCCTCTTCTGCACTGTATGCTTCTGTGATTATGTGACAGCAGGTTCGTAGTCCATGGAGACAATATCACTCCTGGGGAATGGAACTGCAGCAATCCTAGCAAGCTGCTAGAGCAGATTGCTGCACTGCCCAGATAGTCTGCATTTCCCCTTTGAGAACTGAGATCCATTGTCCTGACCACAGCAGACTGTGCCAGCAGGGCAGGTAGCATGGATCTCATGGGCGCAGTCTGACCTTCCACTGCCGCACTGAGATGTTGGATGGTTTCAGCCTTTGATGCAGTGGAAGCTGCAACAATATCCACCAGACACTTTATCACAGCTGGGTCCACTGGCACTCTGATGGAGTTAGTGATCACACCCACAGCAAAGTTCTCATCTCAATCCCGTGTATCATAACTCGTCTGTGACCTCATCCTCTGGTGAGCTGGCCCACAACCAAGCCTTTCCCTCTGGCCCTGCTGCAGTACACATTTTTTCCGGTGGATTATCTCGTACAGATTGCAAGTTAGTACTAATCTCTCCATCATGCAAAGCACAAATGTTTGATCTTTTGTCTGTGAGAGTCAATATAAGTGAACACGATTTATCATCATTGTTGTGCCGTTTTTCTCCCTCTCTCCAAGTTCCCCTTCCTCTCGTTTCACACCTCCCCATTTTTCACTCTCCCTTCGTTACTCCAGATATCACTCTCTTCCTTCATCTCCCTCTCTCTGTCCCTCTACTGGAGCTGCTTTGCGTTGGATACACGCGGTTTATTGGTTGGTGTAAAGTCAGATTTCTGGGGCTGCGGGTGGTATGAGAAGTGCTGATGAGTGGAATGCAGTGTGAGGCTGGGGGTGGGGGGCCGGTGGTGGAAATCAAGATGTCCTTGGTCCCACCATATTCACCTTAACGTCATCCCAGACAGCAAGAGGAGGGTGAGCTGGGAGATCAGGAGTGCAGCAGGCAGGAACAAGGTGTCACCACAAAAAAACTTTCACTGACATCGGATGTTTCAGGCTCTGCCACAACTGAACCAGTACACAGGGACACGTCTCCTCTACCACGATCAAGGGAGGAAGGATTTCCTTGTACACACCGGCCCTCTACCACTCACTGCGACTTTGAAGCCACCTTAAACTAAAATAGAGCGAGGTCAGAATGTGAATATTCTAATTCGTGTGTTCCTGGAGACAGGGATGGGGACATGAGGACACAGAACATAGGATGAATATTATAGGCACATGCTGTCCTGCGTGTGTATGTATTTGTAAACTACGTGGGCTGTTTCAGCCTGCCAATCACAACCGCCCCTAACCTTAAACCCATATCACCTTGGGCCTATAGAGTACCTCATCTCAACTCTGCGGCCTTTATCCCCAGGGCAACAGGAGGCCCATGTCAATTGGTTAGCCTGGTAGCTTCTAATGTGCAGAAAGGTGTTGGTTAACTGGGACAGGCCATCATTTGGGACAGTGGGGGGAGTAAACATCAGAGACATTACCCTCAAGGGCTTTTCTGCTTTAAGACTCTCAAAGCTGGACCCAAAATGGAATCAAAACTGGGTCAGACTGCAAAGTCCTTGAACTTGCTTTTTAAAAACAAAAAATTGCTCTTGGCATGTGGGTATCGCAGGTGAGGTCATCTTTTTGTGCCCGTTCTTAATTGCTTTTGAGAACGTGGTGTCTTCCTAGACCATTGTAGAGCCAACCACATTGCTGTGGATCTGGAATCACATGTAGTCCAGACCAGGTAAGGGAGGTAGGTTTCCTTAATTAAAGAACAACAGGGACCTGATGGCTTTTAAAGCAAGGATTTCATGGCCAGTATTAGGCTTTCATTTCCAAATATTTTATTGAATGAAATTTCCAACATTTGCGCTGGTGGATCTGAATCCGAGTCCACAGGGTATGAAGAGTCCAGTACAATCACACTGCGCCACAAAACCAATCTTCTTCCTATGACCAGCAGTTCGGTTTTCCTTAGCTGCTGCTCTTTGGAGACTAGCTCTTGTCAGTAACTCGCTCCCACAAAGCAAAATACAAACACAGTTAGCAATGGGGAATATTAATGCCAGTCCAAACTGGTGTTATATACGTTGAAATGGAACACTCGTCAAATCTGGGAAATAAGAACACTGGCACAAACCTTTCTTCCCTCCTTTTGGCTGACTCGGTGAGGCAGTGGTGTTGTGCTAATGTCACTTCACCAGTAATCCAGAAGTACAGCCTAATGTTCTGGGACACAGGGTTCAAATCCCTTGAACCCATTTTGAGGTTTCAGAAAAATAAAACACACAAATGTCCTTTGAGGAAAGAAAACCTGACAGACTTGCCTGGACTGGACTTCATTGGAATGCAGACCAACAGCAATGTGGTTTACTGTGAACTGGCCAACATGTCCCTCAGTTGTCTCAACTCGCTTTAGACAGTAAACACAATGAAACTGGATAGGCCACTGAGCTTTGGCCCGAGCATTGGAAATGACCATTACAATCCCTGCACTGTCGACCCTGCAAAGTTCTCCTCCCCACTATCTATGGGACATGTACACAAATTGGGGGAACTGCCTGAGTGGTGTGGTAGGTGGGGGAATGGTTCCTCCCTTCGATCAATCAGAGATGTGATGCGCTGCCCGTCAATGACAGACATTCCCTTAGCGTGGAAATCCCCCATCTTTTCTGACTGGACTCCTGGCCTTATGTGCAAGCCTCTGCACATCTCTCTCTGCAATACAGCTAAATGTTTCTATCACAGAACCTGTCTGCTACATCCGGCCATCACAATGGACAAGACAAGCGTCAGCATGTCATCATCACACCAACAGCGTCATTGCTGACAGATTATGTCACAGACACTACCATCACCATCTCTGGGCGAGTCCAATCCCACCAGGTGGTTAGGGCCAGCTGAGGTGGTGGCACAGTCAGGAACATGCTTCACTGGACATCCTCAATATCGACTCTGCACTCAGTACATCTCATGGCACCATGACCAATATGGTCAAGGAAACATTCAGCTGATGTCCAAGTATAGTGAACGTCCCCTCAGCACCACGCAGTGAGCTGATGAACCAGTACTTCTCCATGTTTGGACAACACTTGGAGCGCACACTGAGAATGGCAAGGGTGTAAAGTGTAGTCTGGATGGGGGACTTCAACGTCCATCATCAAGAGTGGCTCAGTAGCAGCACCACTGTCCGAGCTAGCCGAATCCTAAATGACATAATCACGAGACTGGGGCTGCAGCAGGTGGTGGGGGAATCAACAAAGGAAAACAACTTGCTTGAACTCCTCCTCACAACCCTGCCTGCCGCAGATGCATCTGTCCATGACCATATCAGCAAGGATAATGACGAGGCAGACCTTGTGGACAGTTAAACAATTCACTGTTTGAGGAAGTGTCAGACACATCATTAACCTCAATGATGGGAGAGCTCAGAACTTCAGTTCAAAATGCATTGCTGAAATACTTGCAACCATCTTCAAACAGACGTGCCGAGTGATTGAATCATCTTGTCCTCCTCCTGAGTCCACAGCATCTTATGATGGCACTCATCAGTCAACTCGATTCATTCCACGTGATATCTAAAAATGTTGGAAGGCACTGGATACTGCAGACACTATGGACACTGAGAATGTTGTGCAAAACAACGGAAGACTTGTGCTCCCTAACCAACTGTGTATGAGCCAAGCTAGGCAGAAGTGATTTAGTGATGTTATTCAAAAACAGAATTACCTGGAAAAACTCATACCCCATAAAGAGACAGGCATAGCTGGGGCCATGCGGGTACCCATAGCCACACCTTTTATTTGGAGAAAGTGAGAGGAGTTGAAGGAGAAATTGTTTAGTGTGAGAACAAGCTCAGCCAGATGGAGGAGAGTAGTGGTGGATGGCGATTGTTTGGGCCTCTGTTCGAGGAAGAAGCTAAGGGCCCTCAGACCATTCTCATGGGGGATGGACGTCCATGGTGAAGAGGAAGCAGTTGGGGCCAGGGAACTGGAAATATGCCCCCCCACCCCCACTAGAGCTATACCTTGAGTGCCCTGCCATCCATTTAACACCTATGTGTTCTTTTGTTCTGTTGTTTGTGACATCTTTTGATGATCTGCTTCTATTACTGCTTGTTTGTCCCTACAACCACACCAACCCCCTCCACTTCTCTCTCTCCCGCCCACCCAAAGCGCCCCACCAAACCCCACCACACACACACCTTAAACCAGCTTATATTTCACCCCTTTCCTGGACTCACTCAAGTTCTGCCGAAGGGTCATGAGAACTCGAAAAGTGAACTCTTTTCTTCTCCTCCGATGCTGCCAGACCTGCTGAGTTTTTCCAGGTAATTCTGTTTTTGTTTTGGATTTCCAGCATCCGCAGTTTTTTTGTTTTTATCTTTAGTAATGTCATTGCTGGACTCATCATCCAGAGGGCCGTACTGGGGATGTGTGTTAAAATCCTGCTACAGCACTTTATTTCAGATGTGAATTATGTTAATAATTCTGGTTTTGAAAGCCAGCCTTAGCAATGGCGAAGACGGGCTTATCATCGATTGTATTCAAAAGACATCTGAGTCAGAACTGCCTTGAGACAAGTACATCAGCTATCCTGGACAGGTCTGAATGTGATTCCCGGCCCAAGTCAATATGGTTGACTCTTTAGAACCTTTTGAAATTGCCTGAAAATTCAATTTTGGAAATTCATTCAATACCTTGCCAGAGAGAAACCCTTTGCATGAACACATAAAAAATAACGAGATAATCCAGTGCAGCTAAAAAACTGACAGCCGCCCAGCAAAGTGGAGTATTGCCCAGGCGTGATCCTATACATAAAAGGAAGAACATATCCAACCCGGATAATACCTGCCCGATCATGCCCTCTCGATCGTTAGTGAAGTGATGGGAAGGGGTCATCAACCGTGTTATCAAAGACAATTGTTTCAGAATAAACTGCTCAGTTACCCACAGTATCGGTTCCAATAGGCTCACTCACTTCTGGCCTCATTCTAGCCTTGGTTCAAACATGCGCAAACGAGCTGAACTCCAAAGGTGAATTCATTGTTACTGCCCTTGCAATCTGTGCTGAATTTGACTTAGTGTAGCATCAATGAGCCCTCAGGATACTGGAGCCAATGGGAATAAGTGGGAAAACTCGCAGCTTTTTGGAATCATACCTAGCACAAAGATTCTGTGGCTTTTGGAGTTCAGTCATCACAGCTCCAGGACATCAGTGCATGAGTTCTTCAGGGCATTGTCCTCATCCCAATCATCTTCCGCTGCTTCAGCAACAACCTTCCATTCATCATAAGGTCAGAAACAGGAATGTTCGTTGGTGATTGTACAATACCTTGCACCATTAACTGGTCCTCAGATACTGAAGTAGTAAATGTCCAGATGCAGGATGTTTTGGGCAATATTCCGTCTTTGGCTAATAATTGAGATGTAACATTCGTGCCAAGAAACAGCCAGGCATCCTCCATCTCCAACAGCAAAGAACCTCCCTTGACAGTCAATGACATTAGCATCACTGAATCCCACATTACCAATATCGCTGGGGCTACAATTGAACAGAAACTAATCTGGACATGGCATATAAATATATCAGAACAGTGGGAGACATTCAAAAAGGAAATAATGACAGTGTGCAGCCAACATGTTTCCGAAAGGTGAAGGTTTGGTCCAGAAAGTCCAGAGAACCCTGCATGCTGAGTAATGTATATGATTGGATGAAGAAAACCAGGAATCCAGATACCGTGGCCTCATGAAAGCAGAAGCCCTAGAGGAGTAAGGAAAGTGACGTGGTGACTTAAAAAGCATTGAGGAGAGCGAAGAGGGGGCATGATAATAACACTGTCTGGTGAAATTCCCAAGGTGTTTTATAAGTATGTTCGGGGTAACAGAATAATCAGCGGAACAGTAGAGCACATTGGGGAACACTGTGAGTGAGTAGTCATAAGACCTAGGTGAGGTTTTTAAAGATAACTCCATACTCATTATAGAGAATGGCCATGAGGGTATAAAAATCATGAAGTATCATGGTGATGTAATTGAACAAGGTAGCATTGAACGACAGGATGTATTAGCATTTTAGTGAGCTTCAAAGTGGATCAATTCCCAGGCCCAGGCTGCTGTGGGAGGCAAGGGAGCAGATTGTACCGGCCCTGACACTTATATTCAAATCATGTCTGGTAACATGATAGGTGCCAGATGAATGGAGCGCAGCGAATGTGGTGTCATTAGTCAAGAAAGATGGTAAGGACAAACCAGAGATCTAAAGGCCATGAATCTATCATCATTTGTAGGGATACTTTGAGAAAACAATTCTGCGGGGTGTGATTAAACTCCAGTTCTGGAGGCAAGGGTAAATCAATGGTCCTCAGCATGGCGTTTTTCAGGGGGAGGTCATGCCTAAGAAATTTGATGGAACTGGTAGTTCATGGAAGTAACGGTATCCACAGCCACCGAGGAGTTAGAGAGCTTCACCCCTTCCAAAGAATGGCCTGCTCCAGTTACCAACACGTGAGTGCACAGTAAATGTTTTCAGACTGTACAGCTGGCTCTGGGTTCCTGCGGAGTGGAGATGAGGCACTGTCCAGGCCCCAGGCGATTTGTTTTGAATGTGCACCATGAATATTCGAACCAACCCCGAAGATGAACGAATGCATTTTCGGAGATACTGTGCATCCTGTGAGGAGTGTGTGTGTGTGTGTGTGTGTGTGTGTGTGTGTGTGTGTGTGTGTGTGTGTGTGTGTGTGTGTGTGTGTGTGTGTGTGTGTGTGTGTGTGTGTGTGTGTGTGTGTGTGTGTGTGTGTGTGTGTGTGTGTGTGTGTGTGTGTGTGTGTGTGGGGTCGAGGGGTGTGGGGGGTTGGTGGGGAGCGTGGTGGGGTGCGTTCACTTCTGTAAGTCATGTTTGGACAGCTACACTAATTCTGTGAAATGCGAAGTTGGGATTAGACAGACATCTTGCTTTAAATACAGGAACTAGAATTAATTTTCAATGAACTTGAAGTGACATTGGACAGCTAAGCAGAACACAGCTTGTTCTCAAAAAGCAAAGAAGTATAACCTTGTAATTATACACGTGACAATCTATTTCTAACTTTAAGAATGCAATATCATACAGGTACCAGAAAAAAAGATAGTTCAATCAATACACCTCGGTTAACAGTCACATAGTTAACATAAGTCACAGAGAGGAGACATAACTTCTTTAACTGTTTAACATTATGATGGCATTATCTGAACTTTGGAAATATTTACAGTAAATAGTTGTTGCTTCTTAGAGAATACATCAGGTTAGATTACAAACACCTACTTCACTTTATTTAAAAAAAATGTTTTATTCTTTAAAAAATTAAGTTAAAAAAACTCTTCAAATTGGACGTTATAGAAGGTGCAGCAGAATGACATTTTTGTCCATGCATCATGTCCCACTCTGCGCTTCCTCAATATAATGACAAAACTCTTGATATTTACAATATAAGTTCCACGTCCAGAATTGAGCCCGAGGGGTTCTCAGCATTTTACGCCCCCTCAGTGTATCTGAGTGAAAGGCCCTGGAAAGCAACATTACATCGTTGAACCTCTGCGGTGACTGTCCCGGGGTTTACTGCTTCCCTCAGCACGTGGTCGTGGACCTTCGAATGTGCCAGTCTGCAAAGCTCGTTCATGGACAAAGTTCTGCACTGGAAAATCAACAAATTTCGGCATGACCAAAGAGCATTTTCCACCGCGTTAATGATCTTCCAGCAGCTGTTGATTTTTACCTTGATGTGTGTCAATGGCAACAGCCCAAAGAGCACAGGGTCTAGTGCTAGATAGCTGCTCCAGATGAACATGGACAAGAACCATTTCATCTGTCTCCAGAGCTTTTTATGTAACGGTGCCTTCCAGAAGGAGATGGATAACGGGCCCTTCCCCACCACAGCTACCTGGAGGACAACGTGCAGATGGAGTAGTCTCTGTACAAGCAGAGAAGGCCTGACGAGGGAGGGGATGGGGGTCGGTTGCTTTGTCACAAACAGCCAAACTATGTCTTGCTGATTGTTTGGATGTTTTGGCATTAAGACATTCTGCCATACGTCTCTGACAATCTTCTCAGGGCACCATCCGAGTGGATCCAATGCGCTCCTGTTCCAGCATGGTCTCGAGGAGGTGCAGGCAGCTGCCTGATGGGCTTGCGGTCAATGCCATGTATATGCATAACCTTTTCCACGGGGATAGGGTTGGATGTTCCGGTTCAAGTGCTTTAGTGTTCTGCAACAACGTGGCCTGTCCACCCTTAGTAGTCTGGGGACAGGGAGAACAGGTAGGATGGGGATATTGCACTAGATTGAAGGGCAATTTAGTCAGACATGAATTGACATGACTCGTACATCATGAAGGGGCTTGAGTCTTTCTTGATTCCAAAAGGCTGAAAAAGCTTTCCACCACCACGTTTTTTCATGAGCCGGTCTTAACAAAAAAGGTGTATTCCCTTTAACAAGGTATCCAATAATCTACAGTTAACCTGCAGAAATGATCACTATGAAAATCCACTCAAGACTGCAGAATATTTCAGTTGTAGGCTAAACAGAATCTCATCAATTGGATACATTCGGGCTTTGCCCTCTGTACTTTATTTGATTAATCGGACTACAAATTAAAATTTGTCACCTCAGAGTTGAGAGGAAAAAATAAACCTTGTGCAACGCTACCAATGTACTCAGACACATGTCTGCTTCAGTAATAAAAACAAAAAAATAAATGCCGGGAAAATGTCAGCAGGTCTGGCAACATCTGTGCAGAGAGAAACAGAGTTAACGTTTCA